>JAGDQO010000892.1:0-250454 GCA_018342035.1 Solanum appendiculatum
ATATCTTTGGCCTTAGATTAGGTTAGGTTAGATTTGACTTAAACCCATGCACTTGTTGACCGTGGTAAGTATCCGACGTCTATTCGGATGACTAGCTAGCTCCTTGTAGACTGGAGTAGCAGACTTGGGTCTGATAGTTGAGCCTAGTTGTAGTTTTGTATTGTTTGTGATCCTTCTGCCTTCTCTCCCCTTTTTGTGGTGCCGACGGGCCATCAGAGGCGTGTTGTTTCTCCTCTGTTTTCGGATGTTTCGAGATTGATTCGATGGTATTGTGGTTGGTAGTGGACAACAATCTACCTTGGCTTGATGTTTGAAGATTTTTTGATGGCTTCGTGTACTCTACTAGCTTTGGTAGGGCCCCCAGGAGTATTAGTGAAATGGGTTTTTGGTTATGAGCAACTTGGGTTGTCTAGCGTACTCTATTGGCTTTGGTAGGGCCCCCGAGAGTACAGGCGCACTCTAGTGGCTTGGATAGGGCCCCCTGAAGTGTTAGCTGATGTGACAGCGAAGTATTAATGCTTGGGAGATCACTGGTTGTTCCGTTTCAAGGTTATGGGATAGGAGGTACTTGGGTTGTCCAACATACTCTATTGGCTTGGGTAGGGCCCCCGGGAGTATCGGCACACTCTACTGTCTTGGGTAGGGCCCTCGAGAGTGTTGGCTGATTTGGCAGCGGATTACTAAGGCTAGGAGTTGGCTTGTTGGTTCGGTTTAGTTGGTTGGTGGATTCAGTTCGTGGCTTGGGTCTTCCTTCGTTCCCGTAGAATAGCTCTTCTATTTACCTGTCGGGCTTATGGGGGTCCGTTCGAGTTTTATTTTAAACTTTTGCACGAGTGTACCTTCTGGGCTTATGGGGGTCCATTTTGATTTAGATTAGCTGTGCTTAGTTTTACTTCATGTGTGCTCGTGTGCTTTGTTTCGCTTTCGCTTAACCTCTCTTATTGTAGATTTTATCTTTTTAGTCTACTTTTACCTTTCTTGCTTAGTCAGCCTATGATGCCTACTGTGTACCTGTTGTATTGGTACTCAAGCTACTCTTTTAATCTATTTTCGTGATGCAGGTCCGACCACCAGTCACCAACGTTGAGATCGAGCCTGCAGCATTCTATTCTGGAGGCGAGGGTGAGCACATGGCATTATGGGATTACCTATCTCCATCTGTTGATATATTTTGAATTGTCTTTTGCTTTTGAGACAGTCTAGTTTTTGTGGTCCACTTTTGGGAATTGTACTCGTTTAGTGGTTCTGTACATGTGACATCCAGGTTCTAGGAGGTATCATTATATATATAGTTTTGGGTTGTTTCCGCTTTCTCTTATATGTTCCTTATTTATATTTCCGCTTTAGTTGAGGTTTAGTTTCCACTCTTAGTCCCATTACTGCTAAGTTCCGGGATAGAGTTTTGCTTGCCTACTGGTGGGCTGGTAGGTACCATCATGACTCAAAAATTTGGGTCGTGACAAGTTTGTATCAGAGCCCCAGGTTCGTTGGTCTCACTTGTACATAGCTAGAATCTAGTAGAGTCATGCGGATCGGCGCGAAGACGTCCTTGACTTATCTTTTGGAGGCTACAGGATCTACAGGATGTCTTTAGGAGGTTTTCTTGATTTATTTCCTATTCATGCATCGTCGTCCGATTGGTTTCATGAAATCTCACTTGTTTCACTCTGTCGCAGGATGGCTCGCATGCGCAGTAGAGGTTGACTCTGAGGTCTAGGTGGTGCTGTGCCATCAGGCCGCAATCCAGCGAGGACTACGGAGAAAAAGGCAGAGACTCGTAGAGAGTAGATTGCTCCTCAGACAGCTGGGAGCCCAGCCACTGCCCGCACCAGCTACCTCCCCTGACTTTCAGGGTATGCTCGCATAGATTCTTGTTTCGATCGGAGGGTTATAGCAGTAGCAGCAGGCCCAAACAGCAGTTCCAGGGCATGCCCAAAACTCAGCTGGTGTACAGCAGATCTTGCAGACCTATTCCTTTTTCGCGTTCATGGAATTGGCTTTGCATTCGTGGAGGTGTGGGCCTTTCTTCTCTGCATTCCCGGGATTAGTTCCACATTCATGGAGGTTTGAGATCTCCTTCTCCACGTTCAGGGATAGGGCTCCACGTTTATGGAGGTTTGGGAGGTCTTCCTCTCTGCGCTCGTGGAGAGGGTTCTGCATTTGCAAAGATGTGGGTCCTTTCCCTCCTCATTTTCAGGCCCCAGGGCGCGTTCACAGAGTGTTGTTTGTTTTCCCTCCGTGTTCACGGGGCCTTGGCCGCATTCGCGGAGGTCAGTGACTGGCAGTGCTTATAAAGGTGAGGTTAAGGCTCATTTGGTTAAAAGTTTGAAAATTCATATCTCCCTCATATTAAGTCGGTTTTTGGTGATTCGAAGAGCCTGGTACTCAGTATCTTTTTGGCTGTGTGAGTCTTGGCTCGAAAAGTGTTGGGTGTTGCCTGATTTCCATGAATTCAAGGTGTAAATTGCTATCCTAAGCTTAGTTTGTAAAGTTTTGCATTTCTTGTTTGTGCTGTATGGAGCTGATCCGAGCCCTAATGGGTGTTCCATTTTGGAACATACGCTTGGGTGAGGATTTGGGACATCTTCATGGAGTCAATTCTGGAAAATCCAGAGTGGGTCCCACATTTTTCAATTTTGACTACGAACTTGGTCTATCTCCGGTTTTGATGATTTTAGTGTCTAAACGACTGTACTGATGTTATGATTCTTTTTTCGATAGTGTGACAATATTCTAAGGCTTTTCGGGGAAATGCTCCGCCAGAGTGATTTGAGCACCCGCGGTCGGCCTTTTTGTAGATTACTGCTTCCCTTCCTTTAGATTAAGCTTTATTGTGTAAATTTATGCTGGTTTGTGTGAATCTGGGCTTGTTAGCTAGTATTTATGCTCTTCTTCTTCTACTTCTTTCATTAGGGTTGATTTTTGGGCTGTTTCAGGGTTAGTACCACTCTACCGAAGGGGTTATTTATCTATGGGTATTTGTGAAATTATTTTCTGGTTGTTTATTTGTTGTTACATGAGTAGTATCTGATTGGCTGTCTAATTATGTTGAGTTATATCTTTGGCCTTAGATTAAGTTAGGTTAGAGTTGACTTAGACCCATGCACCTGTTGACCGTGGTATGTATCCGACCTCGATTCGGATGACTAGGTCCTTGTAGAATGGAATAGCAGATTAGGTCAGATAGTTGAGCCTAGTTGCAGTTTTTATTGTTTGTGATCCTTCTGTCTTCTCTTTCCTTTCTGTGGTGTCGATGGGCCATCGGAGACGTGTTGTTTCTACTCGGTTTTCAGATGTTTTGATATCGGTTCGGTGGTATTGTGGTTGGTAGTGGATGGTGATCCACCTTGGCTTGATGTTTGAAGTTATTTTGATGGCCCCGCGAACTCTACTGGCTTGGGTAGGGCCCCTAGTGTGTTAGTTGATTGGGCAGTGTAGTATTAATACTTGGGAGGTTGCTGGTTGTTCAGTTTCTAGGTTATGGGATATGAGGTACTTGTGTTGTACATCGTACTCTTCTGGCTTGGGTAGGGCCCACAGGAGTACCTACGCACTGTTCTGGCTTGGGTAGGGCCCACAGGAGTACCTACGCACTTTACTGGCTTGGGTAGGGCTCCCAGGGGTGTTGGCTGATTGGGCAGCGGAGTATTAAGGCTTGGAGTTGGCTGGTTGGTTCGGTTGAGTTGGATGGTGGATTCAGTTCGTGGCTTTGGTCTTCCTTCATTCCCGTAGAATAGCTTTTCTGTGTGTTATTTTAAGCTTCTGCAGGAGTGTACCTTCTGGGCTTATAGGGGTCCAGTTAGGTTTAGATTAGTTGTACTAGTTTTACTTTCGGTGTGGTCGTGTGCTTTGTTTCACTTTCGCTTAACCTCTATTATTGTAGATTCTTCCTTTTCAGTCTGCTTTTACCTTTCTTCCTCAGTCGATCTATGATACCTCATGGGTACCTGTTGTATTGGTTCTCATGCTACACTCTAGATCTGTTTTCGTGATGCAGGTCAGAGCACCAGTCACCAGCATTGAGATCGAGCCTGTAGTACTCTGTTCCGGAGGCGAGGGTGAGCACATGGCGTTCTGGGATTACCTGTCTCCATCTATTCATATATTTTGTATTGTCTTTTGCTTTTGAGACAACCTAGTTTATGTGGTCCACTTATGGGACTTGTACTCTTTGTGGTTCTATACGTGTGACTTCTAGATTCTAGGAGATATCTTTATATATATATTTTTTGGTTGTTTCCGTTTTCTCTAATGTGTTTCATATTTATATTTCTGCTTTAGTTGAGGTTTAGTTCCTACTCTTAGTCCCATTACTTCTAAGTTTCGGGATAGATTTTGGCTTGCTTGCTGATGGGTTGGTAGGAATAATCATGACTCGAGAAATCGGGTCGTGACAAGTTGATATCAGAGCCCCAGATTCGTTTGTCTCACTTGTACAGAGCTAGCATCGAATACAGTATTGCGGATCGGTGCAGAGACGTCCGTGACTATTCTCTGGGAGGCTACAGGATGTCTTTAGGAGGTTTTCTTGTTTGTTTCCTGTTCGTGCATCATTGTCCGATTGGTTTCATGAAATCTCACTTGTTTCACTCTGTCGCAGGATGTCTCGCACGCCCAGTTTAGGTTTACCCTGAGGACGAGGTGGTTCTGTGGGATCAGGCCGCGACAGAGCGAGGACTCCGGAGCAGGAGGCGGAACCTCATAGACAGGAAATTGCTCCTCAACCGGTGGGGCTAGGAGCCCAGCCACTGCCCGCACCAGCTGCCGCCCCTAACCTTCAGGGTATGCTCGCGCAGATTCTTGCTGTGATAGGAGGTTTAAAGCAGCAATAGCAGGCCCCAACAGCAATTCCAGGGTCAGCTCCAGCACCAGAGGGCTAGACTGCACTTGTGACTCCAGAGATTCAGCAGCAGGGTCAGCCTGCAGCAGCGGCTCAGAGAACACAGTAGATGGAGTTTTGCCATTGATGGAGCAGAAAATGCTCGGGGTGTTTCTTAGACAGACACCACCGAAGTTTTCTAGGGCTATTGGGGAGGACGCTAATGAGTTTATTACATCCTACCGAGAGAGATTACATGCTTTGGGGTTAGTGGGGTCGAGAGGGGCCGCCTTCACTGCTTATCAACTAGACTGACCGGCCAGACAGTTGTGCCATTCCTTCATTGAGACAAGGCAAGCTGGGTCCCTACCAGTATCGTGGGCGGAGTTTTCAGAGGCCTTTTTAGCTAGATTCATCCCACAGAGCGTCAAGGATCAGCTCCGTGATACATTCTCGAGGATGTAGCACGGCTCTATGATGGTTTCCGAGTACAAGGCAAAATTTCATGGGTTGTCCAATCATGCTACTATAATTCTGCCCACGGAGGAGGAGAGAGTTAGATGCTTTATATAGGGTTTGAGATTGCCACTGCGTATTGAGTCGCAGTCTATGTTATCAAGGGGTCTTTCTTTTATGGATGTTATGGACCATGCCCGCATGATTAAATAGCTCCGTTGCGAGGCCCAATGAGGCAGCGACAAGAGGACTAGGCAGGATAACGACTCTAGTAGGCACCGTCCCAGGCCCAGGGATACTCAGGATCGGGTTCAGCAGAGGTTCCAGTCATGTTAGTCTAGTCGCCCATTTCAGGCAAAACTGCAGATTTCATAGGGTGACCAACACCGTTAGGGTGGTTATAGTGCCGGTCTGAGCCAGGGCTGAGGTAGTTTCCAGACAGGTTTCTACAGTTGGGGTGGCCGACCTCCAGTTCTGAGTATGTCTTCAAGGGTTTGCTTCACTTGTGGAGAGCTTGGCCATTGGGCTAGTGATTGTCTTATCTCCAGATCAGTTTTAAAAACTCCTCAGGTGGTGAGATCGATTTCAGCAGTTGTACCTCCAGCTAGAGGAGGAGGTCAGCATCAGGGTGCGCGGGGAGGTCCCTGAGGAGGCAAGACTGGTGGCAGGGTTGATATTCGTGGTAGAGGCGCCATGGGCAATTTCTATGCAGCTCCGGCTAGAGTAGAGGTCGAGGCGTCTGATGATGTGATCAAAGGCACGATTTTCCTATGCCATCAGTCCACTTCAGCCTTATTTGATCCTGGTTCTGCATATTCATATGTATCTGCTTATTGTGTTCCTCGGTTGAGGGTGAGTCCAGAACCTTTAGCGGTACCCTTGCGTGTTTTGACCTAGGGGATTCCTTAGTAGTGGATCAGGTGTGTAGATCCTGTGTGGTTACTATCTCGGGGCAGGACACTCGGGTTGATCTTATTGTGTTGGGTATGCTAGATTTTGATATGGTTTTTGAGGGAGGTTGCCTTCCTAGGTCATGTGGTGTCGGGGGATGGTATTAAGGTAGACCCTAAGAAGACCGATGTGATTAGAAATTTGCCTAGGCCATTGACCCCGTCGGATATTAGGAGCTTCTTGGGCTTAGCGGGTTACTACCGGAGAGTTGTGAATGGGTTTCTTCTATTGCTTCTCCCATGACTAAGTGAACAAAAGGAAGGGCTAAGGTTTGAGTGGACCGACGAGTGCGAAAGGAGTTTTCAAACTTGAAAGATAACTTGGTGTCCGCTCCATATTGTCACTAGCCGGATGGGCTTGAGGGATTTGTTGTGATATGTTGTTGATGCTTTCGTAGAGTTGGCTTGGTTGTGTCCCTATGCAAAATGGTAAGGTGATAGCACTGTTTAGAACAACTCAAGTGCATGAAAAGAACTATCCTACGGCAGAATATTGAATTAGCCGCGGTGAGTGTTTGACTTTAAAAGATTGGGCGTTATTTTATATGTATGGGTACATGTTATGTGTTCACCAATCATAAGAGCCTCCAATATGTCTTCACCCAAAAAAGATCTCAACTTGAGACAAAGAAGGTGGCTAGAATTTCTTAAAGATTATGATATGAGTGTGCATTATCATCCCGGTAAAGCTAATGTGGTGGCGGATGCTTTGAGTAGGGTGTCTATGGGTAGCCTAGCTCATGTTGATATTGGTGATAGGGAAATGGCTAGGGAGGTACATCGGTTGGCTAGGTTGGGGGTTAGGTTGGAAGAGGTTGGTAATGGTGGGGTGGTCGTTGTTGATGGTGCTAGGTCTTCCTTGGTTGATGAGGTGATAGCAAAACAAGATCTTGATTCTTCCTTGTGTGAATTGAAGGCCTTGGTGAAAGAGGGCAAGGTGGAAGTTTTCTCCCAAGGGGGAGATGGTGCCCTTAGGTACCAAGGTAGGTTGTGTGTGCCTTGTGTTGATGGTTTGAGGGAGAAAATTCTTGAGGAGGCTCATAATTCTTCCTATTCCATCCACCCCGGTTCCACCAAAATGTATAGAGATTTGAGGGATGTGTATTGGTGGAGAGGCATGAAGAAAGACATTGCCAAATTCGTCTCCGGTTGTCATAGTTGTCAACAAGTCAAGGCCGAACATCAAAGGCCGGGTGGTCTAAACCAAGACATAGAGATTCCTACTTGGAAGTGGGAAGAAATTAATATGGATTTTGTAGTTGGTTTACCCAAGACTAGAAAAGGTTTTGATTCTATTTGGGTGGTGGTTGATAGGATGACAAATCGGCTCATTTTCTACCGGTAAAGACAACATATGGGGCGGAAGATTATGCAAGGTTATATATTCATGACTTGGTAAGGTTGCATGGGATTCCTCTATCCATCATATCGGCCCGTGGTACTCAATTTACTTCACACTTTTGGAAGTCTTTTCAAAGGGGTCTAGGTACGAGAGTTAAGCTTACACGCTTTCACCCGCAAACGGATGGACGCCGAAAGGACTATCCCAAACTTGAGGATAATGCTTAGGGCTGTTATATTGGGGTTAAGGGTAGTTGGGATGATCACTTAATACCATTGATTGAAGTTTGCGCCTATAACAATAGCATATTCTAGATGAGAGGTCCTTTTTGAGGCTCCTCATGGGAGGCGTTTGTAAGATCACGCGTATGGGTGGTTTGAGGTTGGTGAGGTTGGCCTTGTTAGGACCACGACCCTAGTATGGAGGCTCTTGAGAAGGTTAGGATGATTAGAGAAAGGTTATAAGATGGCCCCAAAAGTCCGCCAAAGTCTATGCGATGCGAAGGAGAAGGGCTCTGAATTCCGAGTTGGTGATTGGGTTTATTTGAAGGTGACACCCATGAAGGGTGTGGTTCGTTTTGGTAAGAAGGGCAAGTTGAGCCCAAGATACGTGGGTCCTTATAAGGTGATGAGGAGAATTGGTAAGGTAGCTTATGAGTTGGAATTGCCTAGCGAGATGGATTTGGTTCATCCGGTATTTCATGTGTCTATGTTGAGGAAGTGTGTGGGTGATCAAAATGCCATTGTGTCTCTTGATGTTGTGGGTGTTGTTGAAGATAATTTGACCTATGAAGAGGTTCCGGTCCAGATTTTAGATAGACAAGTGAAAAGGTTGAGAAACAAAGATGTGGCTTCCATTAAAGTCCTTTGGAGAAATCAACAAGTTGAAAGTGCTACTTGGGAGGCCGAAGCGGACATGCAAAGGCGATATCCTTATCTTTTCCACTCCACTCGAGCCTAAGGTATTGATCTAAGCCCTTTATAAAATCTCAGGTCTTAAGTTCAGCCCCAATGTCATTGCATACATTCATGTTTAAGTTGACAAGTTCATTGTGGTTTTACAACTATATTGAGGTTTTGAAATAAGGTGTAAGTGCATTGTTGCATCCTTATGTGGGCTGAAATTGCCATGTTTGTGTCTCTCATGTACATTTCTTTAACATTCGGGGACGAATGTTCCCAGGGGGGAGATATTGAAACGACCCCAAAAATGCCCGACAAAAGGGTCTTCGGAACACCTATAATTGTAATTTCCAATATATCTCAAAATACCGTGCATGATTCGGAATTACGCACTTCCATATTCTTATTTTTTGTGGGGGTTCAAATTTGAGTGGGAAATGGGTCTAACCGAATTTTAGAGCAACCGTATCAAAATTCGAAAATCGCAAATATTGCGATTTGGAGGGGCAACTTTAAAGGGGCATATCTCTTAGCACACAAAGAACTGGAAGGGCTGCAACCTATAAAATTAAAGCTCTTTGAGTTAGCTTTCCAACGCACTTGGTTTCACCTTAGTCCGAGTTAGGATGAGGGAGTTATGACCATTTTCGTAAACCCTGTCTGTGCAGATTTGCAATTTCCAGTGAGCTTTTTTTTTTGGCGGGTTGGAGACGTTTTTTATAAAAAAGGGGGATTGTCCCATATTTTAGGTCATTTTCTACCAACTCAAAACACTCTCTAAGCCCTCTCCAAAAATTTCACCAAGATCTTCAACCAAATTCAAACATCTCAAGCTCTAATTCCGGATTCAAGACTCAATCTCAAGCTTCGATTCTCCATTCCAATCTTCATCAAGGATTCTCCAAAGTTGAGGTATGTGGGTTTTTGATTGTGGAAACCTTCCTTTCCACAAGTCCAACCATTTATCCTCTATTTCTACTTCAAGTTTATGGGTCCTTATGATTATTTATGAACTCTTGAATTATGGAATTACTACTACACACCCTATTATGGTCCATTTTTGCATATTATCATGAAATGGAATTATTATGGCGATGTTTATGGTTTACATGCTTCCATGATCAAATTATGAAGGTTGATATATATATGTAAGTTGTTGGTGGGCTGATTTATATGGATTTTTGGAATTGGTTGGACTTAGTATTCTTGAAATACATGATTTCATTTACATGAACAATTGCCCACCTTGTGTTTGATAAAATGCCCATTTATAGAATTCTTAGGAAAGGGAAGGTCCAAGGTACGTCCTATGAGTCGGATGGTTATGTATTTACTAAAATGATGATGAAATGGACACATGTATATGATTTTCTCTATATAAGTGTTGTGAGTCGACCAAGCCTAGTACGGGGGGTAGTAGCCCGTATAACCGTATCGAGGGGTTGGTACCTTGGTTGCCTAGTACGGGGGGTAGTAGGCCCGTATAACCGTATCGAGGGGTTGGTACCTTGGTTGCCTAGTACGGGGGGTAGTAGGCCCGTATAACCGTATCGAGGGGTTTGTACCTTGGTCCCTAGCTCGGGGGGTGGTAGGCCCGGGTAACCATATTGAGGGATTTGTACCTCTTTCGCCTCTCCAAGGGGGTGGTAGGCCTTGGAAATACTATATTGATGGTCACTCGCCACACATGTACTACGTCCCACTAAATATGATTTTTATGTAAGCATCATTATACATATCATTTCATTAATATGCTATCTACTGGGTAATGCATTACGCATTTTTCCTACTGATGTCCATCAATGTAGCATGCATTGCATCCAATATACTTAGTACATTCAAATGTACTAACGCATACTCTATGCCTACATGATGTCACCATGTAGGGACCGGAGCACCGCTTGACCATCCTCCTCCGCGTGGCTAGTACGATTTTCTATAGTGGTTATTGGTGAGTCCTCCATTTCGGGGACGTTGCTCATGATCTTTTGCTATGTATAAAACTTTTCCTTTCTAGTTATGTTTTGACTATGAGGGTGAGCCCGGTAGTTTGTCTTGGCCCCGCTAAGTACTCATGTTTAGAGGTGGTGTTGGACAAGTTGTGTATTATGCTTGAGCTTGACTCATCTATGGTATTTATGTATCATTTCTTTTTTTGCTCCCTTAGTCCCGATTTCCCCCTTGATTATGCTTATCGTTTATGGTCATTTAATTGCTTCCGCGACCAAGGATGTGTAATGATACGCTATGAGGCATGTTTGGGGTTCCTTCGGGTTCCCCATTCTCCGGTCACATCTAGGCCCTAGGCTTGGGTCGTGACAGTCAAATGCTAAATTGATCATATGTTGTATCAATAAAATATTTTAATTTTTTTTATGGCAATTGGTGATTGTGTTTGTCAATTTGAGATGATGTTGACTGATGATGGTTGTTATGGCTAGTATCTTATGGTATAGTGGTTGGCAATAGTGATTAATCATGGTTGTTGGTGGTAGCAACTGATAATTAGTAGGGAAATGATATTGATAGCTAATGGCGATGGTGAATGATAATGACAGTTAGCGGTATAAAATATCGACTAATGGTGATAATTGGCAATAGTGATTAGTGGATCTAATAATTGTGGGTGGTGATGATGCAAATGATGGCTAATGGTGATGACGACTAATTTTGGTGATTGACGATAGTGATGGTTGGTGGTGGTAGTTGTGGACGGTGGGTAAAAGTAGATGAAGTAGCATTGAACTGTCATGTTGGACAAATTTGGTACATTATTTATTTTTTTTCTCGATCAAATATTGTTAGATGTACATTGAAGCACCAAACAAGCATTCTAATATCAACTTATTAACTTCTTGATTTAAGTTCTATTATTTCAATTTTTTAAGTTTTATTTTTCATTTAAAACTTTTATATTTTGATATTTTACCCCATAAAATATATTCTTTTTTAACTATATATTACAATATAAAATATGTCACCTAGATAATATAAATTCGATTGTTCAAAGATTGCTTTTAAAATAATATATTATATTTTCAATACCATCTCAAAAAAAGAGCTCTTGACAAAAACGATGAGCCTTTTGACACACACATCCTCAAAAACTAGAGTTCAAATTAATTTTAAAAATATATTTTTTTTCTTTTTATGACAAAAATACCGAGGCCCTCCATGGAAATTAAGTTTTAGACCCCAAATAATTTTGAGTCTCCCCTAAAATAATCAAAACATAAATATCATGTGAGTCAGAGGATTAAAAAGTAAAAAGATCTCTACGATGCCTTCAAGTAGTATACTATCACTTAGAATTGAACATGAGTGTATACTATCCTTGTTTTTTATCATTACTAGATTAATTTAGCCTTGTTTTAATTGTATCGGGAATTATTGGGTTGAACATGAGTAGTTCGATGTTATTGTTGTTTTCGTGAGTTGTGGACAGACTAGAATGGCCTTAGTATTGATGTAATTGAGCCTTAGCCTAGGTTGTCTAGTCTTTACCTTAGATGTTGGCTTATGTGGCCCGTGGGGATAGATTCTGAGTGGATTGGGTTAGATACGACCCTCTGAGCTAGGTCATGTCATTTGGGTAGCCCTATTAGTATGTGTGACTGGGTGGCTGTGGTGAGATGACCACCTAGATTTGTTCAAGACCCTATCTTTTTTTGTGAGGTAGGTGACCCGAGGTGAGATTTTGAGAGGGGCTAGTTAGTGTTGTCGCAATTCTGATGTAAGATTTCGGGTGCTTCTAGGTTTCTATGTAGTCATTCCAATTTAAGATTATGGAATTGACTTTGTTTCTAAGGCTTTCCGATGTAAGATTTCAGGAAGGACTACGCCTTCCAATGTAAGATTACGGGTGCTTCTAGGTTTCTGTGTACTCATTCCAATTTAAGATTCTAGAATTTACTTTGTTTCTAAGGCTTTCCGATGAAAGATTTCAGGAAGGACTAGGCCTTCCAATGTAAGATTTTGGAATGTGCTAGGTTCCGAAAAGGCTTTTCGATGATGTAAGATTCTAGGAAGGACTACCAATTCCGATGTAAAATTCTGGGATTTGCTAGGTTATATAAAGGCTTTCCGATGTAAGATTCTAGTAAGGACTAGGCATTACGATGTAAGATTTCGGAGTGTGTTAGATTTCGATAATGCTTTCTTATGTAAGATTCCGGAAAGGATTGGCTATTCAAACGTAAGATTTCGGGAGATGCTAGATTGCCTAGTGTTATCCCAATATCAAATTCTGGGAAGGAGTTCGTGGTCATTTCTTATTGGGCCTTGTATGTAGCTCTTGTGTGTACCCACTTGGCTTATGGGGGTTCGAACGGATTATTAATTAATTATGTGATTGCTACTGTTATACTTTTGTTGCCAAGGCTATGTAAGGAAATTGTAAGCAGGTAGTCGAACTATTCTATGAGATGCTTCAGGAAGGGGTGGAACCGGAGTAAAACATGATTCATTATGCTTGTTATACTTGGGAAATGATTCATTTAGCATATGTAATTATCACTTACTCATCTCAAAATAGAGGAACTAGACATATTACAATAGAGGAACCTAAATATTTCATTTGGGAAACTTAGGCATCTCTTAATAGAGGGATATATGGACATCTTAAATAGAGGGACACATGACGTTTCAAGTAGAGGAACATGTAGACATGTCAAATAGAGGAACATGGGCATACAAGGTGATTATAGAAGCTCGACTCAATAGGAGCGACACTATCAAAAAGAGTGTAATCATGAAGCACATATAGCATGGTGACTCTTATTGTTTCACTAGTATTAGGGCACATGTGTTGCACGTGTATCTCATATTAATAATTATAAGTTTGTATTATTTAAAAATAATAAACTATTATCTTGTATTTATTTTAATAACATTTTCTTAAATTAAAAAATAAAATATCAATATGTAGGAAAATAGTAAATCATCTCATATTCCTAACACCTCTATGAATGATATATCTTTGTGTAACTTCATCTCCATTATATTCTTTGACTATTAACACAATTGATAAACAAAACTGCATGCCACATTTGTATTGTTTTTCAATTTTTTGTTGCTTACTGTATACAGAATAGTAAATCAGAAATGCTATTAAGATGAAAAGAAAGAAATTATCTTAGTCCATAAAATTCACTATGCGTCCTTAAAGAATTTAATCCCCTCATCCTATTCTAGGTTGTGGATTACTTCCTCCCAGGATAAAACTGATAAGCCTAGTGAAGAAGTAGTGGTACCTCACACTTCAATAACTTCAGTGAACTTAAAAGTCACCAACGAAATCACACAAAGACTCTAGTTTATTTGTAAGAAAATGTATGCAGAAGAAGGAGGAAATTGATGTAGAAAACTGAGAGGAAACCTCTCTATTTATATACTGATAGGTGTAAACTCACCTATGCAGAGCAGACTCATCTGTTCAGAACAAACATGGTGTCTTTTGGGAAAAGAAATGTTTGTTCGAAAGGAACATGTCCTTTCCAAAATAGTTCCACGAATTTTAAATTAATTTTATTGAGTGAATCAATTAGTTAATTTCATTACGCAAATTTAATTAAGTTTGCTAATCAATTAATTAATTAATAATTTAACGAATTAATATTAAGAAAGGGAAATTAATTAATGAGATTGATAAATAAAATTTGTCTAAAATATTATCAATCAATCACATCATTTGCCAAGGTCAAAGCCAAAGTCAAAGATGAACCCGAGACGAGAGAGTGACGACGACGACGGCATGAGGGGGCAGCTTCTACTTAACCCTTTAAGAGCTAAAGGAAGCTTTCCCTAATATAAAAAAAAAAAAAAAAATTCTTCTACCAATGAGGGAGAAATGACTTTTCATTTTATTCCCTTCACTTGGTTCCCCCACATTTCTCAATTCTCATTTTCCAATTCACACCTTACTTAAACTCAACAATCCCCCATATGAATGGGGAATGTTTATTGTTACGGCATATGCGTGAAAAACTTGTGTTTCGTAAGCAGTGGGGGACCCAGCATTTTGTATAAGTGGGTTCAATTAGTAAATAGCAATCGATAGCGATAGTCAATAGTGTAATGTGTCGAGCCCAACAAATGATTTGCTTGTTCTGTTTTATTTGTTCATTTTTCATTAATAATCTAACTTTTTTTCTTACAACTCAACACTTTTTCTATTTAATGAAGTAGAGAAAAAAATTGAAAATTTACAAAAAAAATTATTTACGTTTATTTTAACTAAATCAAAGCAAACGAACAAACTATACATAATTTCAACGAAAGTAGTTGCATGTTTTAGCAAAAATCTATGAAAGACAGTATCAAAATTCAATTAACAAAAAAATAAATGTTTGTTAAAAGTAACAAGATTATATAAATTTATTGAATTTGGGTAATTAAAAAACAAAATATACAAGGTGAAATATAAAAAAAAATAAAAAAAAATAAATATAGTAATTTATGAGCTAGCTACTAATATAAATATTTAAATATAGTAAGTATAAATATTGATGCCTCGCTGCTATTAAAAAAATAATGTTGCGCTGCTAATTCTTTTTCACAAAAAATGAGCTTGAAATGCTATAGGGGGGATTAGAACCTGCATATCCAGCGTGGATTTGAACCCCCTAAACCATCGCTCCACAACAAAGGTTTGTATCATGTGGGTTCAAGTTATTCCTTATATCAAATTTCACAATAATTTTCCTTATATATACGGTAAAATTTTAAATGAAGTGGGTTCAACTGAACCCACTTGCAACAACGTGGGTCCGCCCCTGTTCGTAAGTAAAGATTGATTGCATCTGGATAAGTAGGTTTTCCTTTGAACTTTTCATAGTGAACATATATCGGACAAACTCAGTCAATCGGTAGATTTGATATATTTGATCTGTCCAGCTTTGGTGTATTCCTAGACAACATAAGTTACACAATTAACCCTTTAACTTTCGTTCTCATTGTTTTGTTCGTTTCAGCCATGAACACTTCCTAGTTCATAAGTGCGTAGAGAACTGGCCTTACCAGATTCTCCATGAAGCGGCTTACACTTCACAATTACATAGGTGATTTCTAAATGTGTTATCCCGTAGATATACCATTTGATATACCCTCTATCAAACTTAGAAATCATTATAAAGTCTTAATGCCTTTATCCTTGTTACTAAACATTTTCTCATCATGTGAATGGATAATAAAAAAATTAATTTGACAGTGTTGAACCGTCATCAATGACTTTGTTTGATCTCCAGTCTTCTAGGTAGAGTGATCGCCACGATGACTTGTCCTCAGTCATAGTATTTTGGGGCAAAATGATAATCTAACTTTGAATTTAGGACCTTCTCACTTTTAGTATAGTACTAGTTTCTGGGAACGTGCGTTGCACGTTTATCCCGAAATGCATAATACAAATTTAATATTGTAAATGATAAATTTAAATGGTCTATATAATATTTGACTTTCTCAATACAATAAAATAAAAATCAAAACATATAAAAAAGTAACAACTCATAAGTTGAGGCTAAAAAATCTTACAAACTTGAAGCTTATTTTAGTGACATATATAATACCTTAATTTAATTACTCAGTAAATTAACTATTATGAATGTAAAATAAGAAATAAACTAATGCATATGTTGAATCCCATCATGATCAACCCAAATGCATAACAATCTTATAAAATTTGCTTCGGCTCAAACACATGAACATTAGAAAAGTAAGAAAGTAGAAAATGATAGAATGATTATAATGTATATTAATTAGCACAACCACATAAACCTAAAAATATGATAAGAATACGTTACCAATTACTATTAATTAGATACATGAAACTAAAATTGATGGAGAACTAGAAGAAATGAACTAAAGAAGAAGAGGTTGTGAAGATTATAGTGAGAAAAAGATTATAACCCATAAGCAAAAATAGATATTTTTAATAAGAACAATGAAAATTGAAATGCAAATGATGAATCAGTTGGAAGGGAAAAGAAACTTGAGAGATATTTATACTTATATATGTGAAGACTCCTAAAAAACTTTCAAATTATTAATATTTGGAAGTTAATAGACATATTTAATAGAGTTTTATAAGTTCATGTAATTAGAGAAAGATGAAAAAACCTTCTTGAAAAGTGACGATTTTTTTTTCATTTTTGGTGGAGTAACTGTGTTCTCCTTTATTTGAGTAAAAAAATAGGTGAGCATGTAAGCAGCTTTCAGTTTTTTCCCCTTCATTACACATATATGTTAGTAATTTAATAGGGTGTTTTTTCTAATTATGGACAAAACAGTTACTTAACTTTATGTGAGCATTACAATAGTTTTTTTTTCTTCTTCTACACATGTTTTTTAGTCATTTAATATGAAACTTATTTTTTCCTAATCATGGATAAAAAGGTCACTTAACTTGTCACTTAACTTTTAAAGAATATTTTCATAAATTAACTTTTCTCTTTTTTTAATATAGCAATCAATTTGATAACGGCTTACACGCTTAATGGATCACGATAAGAAACAAATTTAAAAATCTATTGACCACACATGACCATGGGACTCTTTAGCTTATAAGGGGAGTAAAGACAGATTGTATTAAGTCCTTTCCAATTCACAATTGAAGTCATAACCATCATTTAATAGGATCTCAATTTAATGTCTAAATACACTCAATATGCGTTAGTCCTGCAAACTGATCTAGTAATAAGATTAGGCTAACATTAAATGTATATAATAATAATAATATGATAGTATAATAGTATAACATGATAAGATTATTATTTAATATTTAATTAATTAGATATTTTATAACATTGTTTTTTAGAAATAGGAGTAAAATAGGATATATGATTAATGGTATTATTGTAGTAACTCAACTTTATTGGGTTATTTTGGTATTTCAACTTTCAACTTTTTTTGTTCCCACTTTTAGTAATATATGATGATGATGATGATATGATAGTCATGAACCACATCAACTCATATAAGAGGAAACGTACTGTCAATGGCGTACGCAGGATTTTTTTGTAAGTGGTATCGATATTTAAAAATAAATAAGTAATAAATAATTGATATAACAATAAGATATTAATAAAAACTATTTAAAGCGTACTAATAAAACATAAATCAAGTAAAGTACTACAATTCTCCTCAACGAGTTTTCATATTTTGAAATGTATTCATAATAGCCTCATTGGAAGATAGTACTAAATATTTCTTTCTCTATATAAGGCACCAAATAACTTGTAGTTCAACTGGTTTATTTTAGCCTAATTTAACTAGGAATAGGGAGGTTGGAGGTTCGAATCCTTTTTATAAATTCTTCTCTCGCCCCAAAAAATAAAAACAAAATTTTGCATTACTGAGATTCGAACTCAGGTACACTGTGAGGAACAACAGTTTTGGTCACGACGCAAACCAACGAGCCAAAGAGCTGACATGTTCAATTAGTGTCATTAATAATATTTGTAGTTCTGTTTTTATTTTTTCAGATTTTTATATACATATATATACTAAAACATTTCAACAAAGCAGTGTCGATTGACACACCTTAGTATAAGGTGGGTCCGCCCCTGCGTACTGTGATGTGAAGGTCGTGTCATAGCAATGAAAAGAGGATTTAGCCTTCCATACCTCAATTTTTTATTTAGAATAACTACGAGGATCAATCCTTCCTTTAAAACGTTAATCTACAATCACGACGAGCAATAAAGTTAGTGTTAATATCAAATCAACAAGCTTGGGTCACATACTCAACACATCGAATACTAGATGAGTGGCGAGCTCGTAAGACCCTCAAATCAATGGTGTTCTTTCATACACTATAATAAAAAGAGCTTTTAGCAGCAATAAATATGCACATTGGCAAAGAGGGCAAAAGCCTTAACCGACATTAGCTAGTTGCCGCTAGATCAAATGTCTCTATAGGCTTTAGCGACATTTAGAAAGAGGGCTAAAATGTAAATGTCATTAGTAATTGTCTCTCAAAAAACATAATTAGCGGTAATTAAGCTATTGTCATTAATTAATTATCCCTAAAGATCATTTTTGATATAGTGATACATTCCTTTCTCTCGATAGATGCAACTTCATATGACACTTTTACAAGGTCACCCATTACTCCCTAGGGTTCACTACACATCAAACAACTCCTCAACATCCTCATACAATAAGTAAAATTTGAACTCACCGCTTTTGATCACCTCCATGTGTTCTTACCGGAATCATGCTTAGAATGCTCATATGAGCTCATAGATGAAGAAGGAAAAGAAGTCTTACCTTGTCTATCAAAAATCATAGAATTCCCTTACTTAAATTCCTTCGAAATCTATCTTTGATTTTCTCTAGTTTGAGAAGAATCGAGTTTAGCATCACATGATTAACAGAGGAATTATCCATGCCTAACCTTTTTATTAGCTTACCTTCGATATGGAGATGAAGAAATATGAGTTCTATGTTCTGAAGATCTGATTTCAGATGAAGGTGGAAAATAAATGAAATGAAAATCAATTTTGCAACTGGACAGTACGTTGTAAAATATGTATAACTTTGTACCAGAGTCGGATTGACAAGAGATTTATTTCATTGGAAATTAGACTTGTAGACGTTTAATTTGATAGTTAGTTCAACCATTAAATCATTATATGTTGTGCAAGATCACTTGAAACAATTGTCCAAAATGTAACTTTCAATTTTGCTATTGTTCTAAGGCTCTCCAACCTTCACGTTTAGTTTAACACAACCTTTTTCATAGTATACTGGATCCCTAACGTTTTTACTCAATTACAACCTTATCTGAACTTATCCTCCGAAATTTGGATAGATTTGTTGACGTCGAAATAATCTTACACTAGTTTGGGAATATGGGGTGTTACACCTTTAACAAGAATACGAGATGATATATCACACATAAAGTCAGGTTAAATGTGTGAATAACTTCTGGACAATAACTTAGATAATTTCCAATTAAAATTGTAACTGACATAATTAAGTAACATGAATGCTGATAGAGAATTAGACCACACACAAATAGTTGGGAAAATAACAACAACAACGAGTAGGACGACAAGATATGAATTCACGACACACCTCAACTATAGATGTTTTTTTTTATTCAAGCGACAAACTCTCACTCACACCTCTCACACACACCGCAGCTGTTTGATTTAGTTTTTGTTTCCTAAGAGAGTGAGAAGAAAATCCATGTAATCCCCAGAAGTGTGCTTGGAGACAGCAAGATCAAGACTCACACTGTTCCTCTTGTAGTAAAGCTCTTTGATCACTTCCAAGTCCTTCTCTGCCCTGCTCACTATTACCCTTGTCACAGACTCCTCATCTGTCCCTGACTTCATTAGGGCACGCCGAATTACCTGCACCACATCACCATTCGTTTAAAAAGGAAATAGTTATTTGATATTATAGCTTCGATTGTTAGTTACCTTTTCATAGTATGCCTGAGGGTCATAAGTAATGCATCGGATTGTCGTTCTCAATGCCCCTAAGAAAGCATTAGCTGTCTTTTCGCCATCGTCCCTCAAGTGCTAAAAAGGAAAACTGAGTTAAGACCAAATAAAATGTAGCAAAAATTTTATACAACGTAAAATATTCTTTAATTTACACTATACCTTGGTGAGGGAAGAGCCATAATCATCCTTGTAACGGTTTAGAGTTGCTCTGAGTTGAGTCTTGCTCCTTGTGGTAACAATTCTTACTATCTCTTCATGATTAAACTCCTTGATTTTTATCGCATTGTAAATTTCGTCCGCCTCAGATTTAGCTAGCTTTGCATCTATTTCATCACCTGCATACCTGTATATCCCGACAACGGAAACCAAAAGCTGAAAAACAAACAAAATTCATGAACCAAACAATAGAGTACAATAAAAAAAAATGAAAAATTAGTTACAACTTATATGCCTTGCGAAGTTCACCGGTGGAATGCTGAGCCAAGTCTTCCTCAAGGGAGCGTTTGTAACGAGCTTGATAGGCACACTTAACAGCCAAAAAGTCTTGAGGAGAATATATACAAGACAACTCAATGGTGGATGTGTAATCTAGGATTGGTTTTTCTTTTATCGCAACGTGTAGTATAACTGCATCCCTCTCTTGTGGATCAAGCATCCATCTGTACACTGCTTTCTCAAAGTGTCCAGACAACTCAGATTCAAGGCGCTTCACAAGATCTTCATTATACATTTCCTCATATGTTTTCCTTATTATCTTCCTCTGACTTGCATTTCTATGCCCAAGTATCGATATTAACGCCTTCTCATCCGTTCCCCATCCTGAATCCAATTAATACAATTATTAGCAAGATCATCATAAGATAATTACTACATAAAACAAGTTAATTGTTTAATATATAAGGAAGAAATTTGAATAACCTTTACAGGCCTTCCTAATAGCCTCTGCATCAGTAACAGGAGAATGCTCTTCAGGGCAAATCAAGGTAGCCATTGCTAATTAATTGAAAAAACTCTCTTCTTAATTATCGATATATATTGTCTACTTCCTCTATGGTGTATTCCTAGCCCTTATTTATACTACTAAGAAGTGTTTTTAACTAATATTGAAAGTAACGACATTACTTATCAATGAAGTACCAGGCCAACTTTTGAATAACAAATGGACAAAATACTTTCACATCTTTTTCATTTTTTAAATTCAACATTGGGCGGAGTTTTCGAGATCACCATATATGGTTGTATTATAGTTAGATTTTCCTATATTGTATATCTTCATTTGGAGATACTAGAGCAATACCAAAATAGATGCAGAGTGTAGTATGAATACCAAAACAGCAGGTACCCAGTAGGCATCATAGTCCGACTGAGCTTGGAAAGTAAAGACAATAATGAAAAGCAAGAATTAGTACCAACAAGAGGTCAAATGAGCAGAACAATATCGATGGTCTAACCGAAAAGCACACGAATCTAAGAATGAAAAAAATGGAAAGTAAGTAACTAACTATAACCTAACTGAATCCCATAAGCCTAAAAGGTACACTCGTGCGCAAGTTAAAGTAATTAACCCGACGGACCCTTCTAAGCCCAACAGGTACACAGAAGAGCTATTAATATAATGAATGTGAACTAGTGAATCCATAACAGAGGAGTGCATAACCCGAACTTCGAACCACGGCTAGAACACCCGAAGAACTCAATAGAATCATGCCGCCAATTCTCACTCGACTAGAGGTAATGTGCTGGAACTCGGACTACGACTGAAGATAATGTGCCCAGACCTTGAACCTACAACTATAAGAGTGGTATGCCCGGACCTTGAATCCGCGACTATAATATTAGTCAGGGAAATATCCCGTAACAATAGTCACCATCATAAGGCCACCATGGATCGACATCCACCCGGAATTGCCAATGAATCACTCCAAGCTCGAATTAGATCAAACCCCGAGACACATAACGAAGCCCAAAATCACTACCAAATATTTCTAGGGACGTAGTATAAAACATTATGGATAAAAGGTCATCAGAGCTGAGTTAGCACCTAGCTAAGGCTCACACTATCAAACCCTAGTCTGCTACATCCAGTCTACACGGAGCTCAGCCGTCCGCATCGACGTTGGAGAATTTCTAAGGCCTATCGACTCTAAAAGGCAAGTCTAAGGCAATCGCACAATTAAACGTACGCATGTTCAATTCCCTAAAAACCTCGAAAATAAGGTTGAGGCATGAATTCTAGAAACTAAACATGATTCAACTACAAACTCACTCCAATCCTAGCAATCAACATGAATTCACATTCACAAGCTCAATCTAAAGTTCAATAAGACGTAGGCTATCTCAATGTAGATCGCGCACTCCAAATTCACAATTTTGGACCTTATTGCTTTCGAACGGCCTCCGATCACTGCCACGCTATCAAAAACATGGTCACAACATCAAAATGGACGTTTAGGCACTAAAATTGCAACAATTAGAGACAGGCCCAAAATCTAGTCAAAATGGAATTGTAGGACCCATGCTAAAATTGACTCCGTCAATGGGTCTAAATGAGCTTAATGAAATTGTGCCCCAAAATTGGGCATAATTCAACCTCGAAAATAGCCAAAATTAGTTCATGCAAGAAAACGAGACAAAATCACCATTATTGAAGCTCAGGTAGTCCTTACAGGAATTTACCTCGAAAATGCTTTCCCTGCACTCTCTCGATGAACCCAATATGTAGTCCCGCTGCAACCCGATGATACACAATTGAAATCGCCTAAAACAGAGTCTCCTAGCTCAAGATGTCCCAATTTGAATATGGAATAGAGAGGTGAATCGCATCTCTGGTCTTAAAATGATCTGTTAAATGACCTTAGCGAATGCAGGACCTAGTTCGTGATCGCGGAAGGTCGGGACCCCAAAGCATCACGAACGCAGCTCCTAGCCTGCGATTGTGAAGGGTCAGCTCCTTGGCCTGCGTGATCGCGGCAAAAGCGATGGCCAACCCCATCAAGCCTTCGCGAACACGGCACAGGTCTCACGAACACGGAGACCAGGACCACTACTCACTGCGAACGCGGCCTAAAAAAGGCGAATGCGAAGAGTAAATGAAGTCTGCAACAACTCATGCACATCAACTGGTTCCCCAAAGTTGAAAATGTTTGACGGGGTGCTTGAGATTCGTTTGGACCCCATGCACGCAAACGAGATATGCTACCCCACCAAATTTGGCATTCTAGACTCAATGAAGATTTCAGACCTTCCAATTGAGGTTGTCTCGAGGAAAAGTGGGTCCCACACCCAAACTCAATTTTAAGCCACAAGGTTGCTCGAAATGAGCCCGGAAGCCTCGGGATCCGCATCGAAGGTCCTTCTAGTAGAAACTAGATGTTCTGGAGTTAATGGAATCGCTAGAATTGCATTTTGAGGTCGTCTTCCTGAAGTTTTGACCGAAATCAACCGTTCAAGTTTCAGAAGCTCCAAAACACGAAACATTGCACAAAAACCAAACGAACGATCAGGTGACCGAACTATCAGTCCCAAAGAGTCATAAACGACTTGGGGTTGCTATAGGAACACTCTAAACACCGAAAAGAATGCAGAAAAGGAGAAAATGACCTGAAGGGTCATTACAATTACTCTGTCGATAATTTTTTTATGTAGATCAATGGACCGAATCATACTAAAATATTATGTCGTTTTAGTGTACTTTCATTTATTATCTAATTTATCATGATTTAAGGTTTACTCTGTTGGCTTAACGTAGACTGAGCCCGTTTGGATGGGATTTTAAGTTGGTCAAACTAACTTTTAAATCAATTTTTGACTTATTAGAGTATTTGACAATTAAAAAATAACTTAAAATAAGTCAAAAGTAACTTAAAAATAGTTCAAAATTTTGAAATGGAATCCTCCTTCATTCTTTATATTATACTACTAATATATCAAACTCATCTTTATCAACTTTTTTCATTTCTTCATTCTTTTTTAGCTGTTAGTGATTTTATTCCGTTTTCTTATGTGTGTTATGTGCTTTAGTAGCTGCCAAAGCATTTTAGAAAGAAAAGAAGGTTGTTTGCTTAAGTAAATCGTTGTCCACTGATTCTTGTTGTTTTGCCTATAATATTTATTATTCACGCACCCTTACACAATATTTATATGTAAGAAAATATATTAAAGCAGCACTTACTTTACTTTACTTGCTTAATTAAAATTTCCCTCATTTAAAAAAAAAAAAAACCCCTACTTTTTCCGAGGCCAAATAGTCATAATGCTAAATATGGATCCTCTTTCACTGGAAAGTTCCATGTATGTGCAATAATATTTATATATTTATATGTTTATGCACTTTTATCGAATATTTATACACTTGGGGTATTTGATTTGAAAATAAATTATGTTAAGATTAGTTATGCTCGGATAAGTTATTCATTCTTTAAAATAAAATTTTCATTTTATTTAACTTGAATATTTTTGTATACTGTGCATTCCCATGATTGTACCATGTGTATTTAGAAATAAAATTTTCATCTTATTTAGCTTAAAAATAAAAGTTTTATCTTAAGTTTGCTAAAGTAAAATGGGATTTATTATTTATATCACTTTATTTAAGCATATATCACTCTTAAACTGTAAATTATTAAAGTTACCTTCATTTTAATTGATATATAAAATACAAATTTTCAAGTGACTAAAAGAATATTTAATTAAAAATATGTGATTCGGTTGTAGAGAAATCAAATGAAAATAAACATAAGAATTAGTCAAATAAAGAGAAAATGGTCAAATGCCCCCTTAAGCTATGACCGGATTCTCAACTATACACTAATTTTTCACGAGAGTCCTATTTCCCCCCTAAACTGTTTAAAACTAAAATTATTACCACCCTAAATGCCTACATGGCAAAGTGAGTGTATTGCACTCTCTTTGAGAGAGTGAAGATAAAAAAATATATATTAAAAATTTACTTTTAATATTTTTTCATAAATATATTCATTTTAATTTTTTTTTTTCTTATTTATTTCTACTTCTAATTTGCTTTCTTCTCCATAGCAACTTAGTAGAGCATCAATGGCAACCACCAAATTACACCATCTCTCGCCATCTTGAAATCATTGTCATTATTATATTAATCGATACACCACAAATTGTAGATACAAACTCTATCTCTATTCTCCACAATAGGAACTCTTTGGACCCAAAATCTTTCAAATCAAAACAAATTTAAGCTTAATACAGTGACACTCAACTGAATTTCTTCAATAAACTTTCAATACAAGGAAAATTATTGATCCTATATTCAATACCCAAAAGACCCACGAAAATTCTTGTATGCGCTTGCAATTTTTGGGATTTGATGTATCTGATCTGGTTCGAAGCTAGTTTCGTCAATGGCGGCTGACAATCAATTCAATGGATAAATTTTATTTCAGCTTCAAATAATACTCCTCAACTGATTTTTCAACCTGTAATTTTCCTGCAAATCTGAAAAAATGCAGTTCATGTTCTTCATCTTCTTTGTATAATTGCTAAAAAACTTTGATGCAAAACCACCCTAAATCTTCTCCAAATTGCCTCAAATTTTCGATATAAGCTTCTCTCAATATTTCGATTCTTTTGATATATTATTCATTCAAAATGGAGCTCGTCTGTGATAAGTCAAAATTAGAACTCAAGCTTATAAACTAACTTTAATGACGATTTCAAGTTGTGCTTCAAAGTTTCAACCTTTAGCTTCGATTTTCAGCCATACAAAATTCTTCGAACCATCAACGAAGTCAATTTCTCCTAATTTAAGAATATAGATTCACAAAATTCATATAAATGCTCGTCGATTTTCATGGAGTTCCGACATTCTTCAGATCCAAAAATCACAGCTATGTATAAATTCAATAAACCCAGTGTTTTCAGCTTCAAACAATTAGCAATCAACATTATAATAAAAAAGTTTCAATATATGAAGATCAAGATATTGAAGTTTTTGAAGCCAATGAATATCCGATGGTATGAAACTCACAAATTAATTCTCAAAAAGGTCCAAATATTGCATATTGAAATAGTTGTATAAGAAAATTGGAAACTTCTCTGGAAATAATTCAAACAAAGATTAAGAAAGTAAAATTTTTGAGGTTACAAATGGAACTTGAAATTTCCATTTCAATGGCAGAAAAATTTTAGTCAAAGAAAAGGAAAAAAAGAAGAAGAAGAAACGGGCTGAAAAAGAAAAGAAAAAAAATATAAAAGGGAAATAAAATAAAGAAAAGGAATAATAATATTTTTATATAAAAAAGTACCATATATATTACGTGGCAACGCGCGTGCAGCCCACTACTTACCACAAATCTGGGTGTGACCTTTTAAGGGGCAATATATTCTACTTTTAAAATGTCTAGGGGGGTATTAGGACCCCCGTGAAATATAAGTATGTAGTTGAGAATTGACTAATAGATTAGGGGGTCATTTGGCCATTTTCTCTCAAATAAATTCAACATATAATATATTCATAAATAAAAAAAATATTTATATCGTGTAATTCTTTAATTAAAAAATATGAAGAATTATCATAAAAATAAAAAGTAGTGAAGGTTGTGAATGTTGTTATACATTAGGGCTGCGTATCGATCGGTTCGGTTCGGTTTTGAAGTTTATCGGTTTGACTTATTGGTTATCGGTTTGTAGAGATGCTAAACCGTTAAAGAACCATTAATATATTGGCTTATCGGTTATTGATTTATTGGTTATTGATCGTTATCGGTTCAGTTATCGGTTTAACCGTTAAGATTTGACACAAACAAAAAAGTCATTAAAAATCACTTAGAAACAAGGTGACAAACCAAATGAACTATGCACATGAGTTCACAAATTACATCTTGCTAAAAAGCAAACACTTTTACATTTTAGAATATCCAAGAGTTTGAGACAGCCAGAAATAAAAGTAGGAAACTAAGCTCTAAGTCAAGGACTTTATATACAAAATGATATAAATATAATTATTTAATTTACTATCGGGTTATCGATTAACCCATTAAGAAAAAACCTCAAACCGTTAAGAACTGATAACCCGATAATAAAAAAAATCAAAATCGTTATCAAAAACCTCTAAACCAATAACCCATTACTGATAAACCAATAACTTTTTTTCGGTTCGGGTTATCGATTTCGGTTCGGTTTTGAACAGCCCTATTATGCATGGCATTAAAATTGATGTGACTATACATGAATATGAAAAGTGATGTATAAAAGGATAATTTAGTCATTTTACCTATTCTATCCCGGGATAAGATATCGCAGTATTACTATTCCACCCAAAGATAGAGATAACTTGTTTCAGTGCTAATTATTAATTCTGAGATAAGTTATCCCAAACTTTGTAACCAAACAAGAGATTAAAGGCTACTCAAAATTTATCCCAAAATTAGCTCTCCTTATCCATCACACCAAATGACCCCCTATAGAAATAATGTATCATAAAGATGTATCAACCTTATATTAATTTATATTTATCTATCTATACCTCTATATCTATTTTTCTATCTATCTATCTATCTGTAAGCCAGGCTTTTTCTCAAAATTGTTTTTAAAAAAAAGTGATTTTAGCAAAAAATAATATTTTTCTTTAACTTCTAAAAAACAATTTTTGTTACTCTCTAGAACCACCCAATTCAACCCCTATGAATCTGGATACATCATTACCCAAAACATCCTTTAAACAAAAATTACTCACACCCTACTCCACCACATCGGGGCCTGTGAATACAATTGCAGAGCAGTCTTCCAATGGGTTGATGATGGAAAACGATTCTGGCAAAGACGTTTAGGATGACGACACCATCACTTTAACCCCTAAAGACAAAAACAGGTTGTATCTTCCTTGGAAATTCTCTGTTTGTTTGGGAAGCGTATGAGTCATCAGTATATTAAAACAAGACTTACTGATCTTTGGAAGGTTTCTGAAGAGTTACTATTGGTTGATTTGGGTTTCGATTACTTCATATTGAAATTTCTTAAGGAGGAAAGTATGCAAAAAGCACTTCATAACGACCCTGGTTTATCAATGGTTTCTTTCTGTCAATTAAAAAATGGCAACCTAATTTTGTAGCCTCTGAGGCAAAAGTTACCTCATCGACTATTTGGGTTCGATTACTGGAACTTCCTACTAAGTTCTATGATACAACCGTTTTATCTAGGATTGGATCTAAGCTTGGCCGTCTCCTTAAAATCGATACTTGTACATCTGCAACCTTAAGGGGAAGATATGCTCGTATTTGTATTGATGTCCCGATGGAAACCCCAGTTAAAAGCCACATCACCATAGGACGACATAAACAAACACTTTTGTATGAAGGAGCAGATATTTTGTGCAAAGCATGTGGCAGATTAGGGCATACCCAATTAAATTTTGCCTATATGATAAAGACACAACCCACAAAACCTGAGCAGGAGCAAGAATCTCCAACTCCGTCACTTGCGCACCACGATGATGATGCCTGGCAAACGGTTGTGTTCCAAAAGCGACGAAATCAAAATAGATTCCCACCGACCAACACCCACAGCTCGTCGGCAAGGAGACAACAAATGGAACAAGGTATAAATGTTAAATTGTATCATGCCACCACCGGTAAGTACCTTGACACCCAAACCTTTACTTACAAAGAAAAAGTTATTTCTAGCTCGTCAGTTAAACCTGTTGTGCATACTTACAATAATCTGACTGCTGGTGATAATAACAAAAAAGTCCTAACTAAATTATTAGTAGATAATACGAGGCCAGTGAAAGATAGCGTAGCTTCCAAAAACACTATTATGTTAGCTCCAAATAGCAGTACTACTTCATGTATTGTCGGAGATCAAAGCATGGATGACTCCCCTTCTCTTGATATCGAATCACAAGGATACATACCCATCCCCTCGTTAATTACTACTCCAAATGATATCCCTATGCAAACTATTGCTTCTACTGTAGTAGTAGAATGTGAAAATTCCAACAATAAAGATAAGAAACTTTTTCTCCAAGTTCTAATCTTGAATTCAAACTTGGAACTTCTACTAGTATTGGCGTTGATAGCAGACATTTATTATGTTGCCAAAACACTCCAAGTAAGACTTCAATCAGATGGCCTAAACCAAAAATTTCCAAGGAGGATCAATCTCCTTTTAATACTCCATCAAATTATCCTTATCCTCTTCATAACCATATGATCAACACAATCAAATGGGGTAGTGAATCTTGATCAATCATCTTCAAATTCCGATTCTCCAAGTAATTCCAATGATCTTATTAACACTTTTCATTTTAAATCCAAAAACTGCTATAATGACAATAGTACAGTTGATCCTACCAATAAAAGATCGAATAAGCGGACTAATACAAGAAACACTATAACCAACACCTATAATAATAGTAACTCTAAAACTAGGGATAAGTATGGGGGAACAAATCATAGAACAAGACAATCTAAGGGTTCTTAGCAACTTAAACTATTCGAAGAACCTAGGAAAAAAGTATGTTTTGCTCATACCAATGAACCTACCTCGGATATTACGAGCTCCCAAATTAACCAAAGGGAGACAATATCGGGTCTTACCACTGTAGTTGACTCATGACTTCCACTACATGGAAGAATTCCCAACCAACTCGAACCCATTTTATGAATTACCTTGTATGGAATATTATGGAGGCTCACAATGGAGAGTCCAAAAGGCATTGCAAGTTACTGTTGGAAATTCACAAACCAAACTTAGTCGTTCTCTTGGAAACTAAAATGCAAGACAACAAAAATCTAGTAG
Organism: Solanum appendiculatum; assembly: GCA_018342035.1. Classification (NCBI taxonomy): domain Eukaryota; kingdom Viridiplantae; phylum Streptophyta; class Magnoliopsida; order Solanales; family Solanaceae; genus Solanum; species Solanum appendiculatum. The sequence goes on from JAGDQO010000892.1 coordinate 29,688, forward strand.
AGGATTTGAGGTTTACCAATTACATAGAGGTTCCCGCCATAGGACGATCAGGTGGTATAGTTATGATGTGGATGGATGACCTACTTAGAGTTGAGGAAATTACAACAACTACTCAGGAAGTTCATGTGAGGATACATGTATTCTCTAAACCTACCTCATAGCTATTTAGTGCAATCTACGCGAGTAATTCCTTTGAAAATAGGAAAAACTTGTGGAATAATCTCAAAACTATCTCTAACTCTTACAATGATAGTTGGCTTGTTGGTGGTGACTTTAATGATATTTTGAAAGCCTCGGAGAAGTTTGGAGGCAACAATATTAATAATTCTCGCACTAGCTGCTTTTGGGACTGCTTGAATCATTGTAAACTAGTGGATTTAGGATTTAAAGGGAGCAAATTTACTTGGACCAATAAAAGATATAGAAATAAAAATGCTCTTATACTTGAAAGGTTAGATAGATGTTTTGCCAATGACTCTTGGATCAACATGTATCCTGACTCTAGTATTACAAATCTTCCCTGTACCCATTCAGACCATTCTCCTTTGCTTATTACTCTATTCCAGGATTATGAGAATAAGGCACCCAAGCCCTTCAAATTTGAAAAGATGTGGTGTCGACATCCAGAGTTTTTGGATATTGTTTAAAATAGTTGGAGGAACAATCCTAGCTTAGATAAAGCTACAAAAGAGTTTTGCCAGGTAACAACGCACTGGAACAAATACGTGTTCAGAAATATTTTTCATAATAAGAAGAGGATATTTGCAAGACTTGAAGGTATCCAATCTTTTAACAATTATCCTTTTAGTGAGTTCGTACATAACTTAGAGATTGACCTCAATAGAGAACTCAACGAAATTCTAAGACTAGAAGATGACTTCTGGAAAATGAAATTGAGGATTAATTGGGTTAGTGAAGGAGATGCGAATACTAGGTTTTTTCACACATCTACCCTAAATAGAAGAAGAAGAAATATGATTTTGTGTTTACAGGATGAGGGGGGCAATTGGATATACGACCAAAATATGATTAGAAGCAACATTATCTCTTATTTTAAGGATATTTTCACTTCTAGTCATACAGCTGTCCAACTTAGGGTTACTGATAACACTAGGGAGCCAAACACTCTTACTCTTGACGACTACAACCATCTCAAAGCCCCATTAAATGACTGCGAAGTCCTAGCCGCCATTAAGTCTTTCAAGCCCTTCAAAGCCCCTGGCCCGGATGGTCTACACCCTTTCTTCTACCAGAAATATTGGCATATTGTTGGGCCTTCTGTCATTGAGTACTGTCAAAACGTGTGTTGACATCCCTCTTAAATAAGGAGCAACGTTGCGGTGACTCAAAAAATAATAACTAGTTCAAATTTAAAAGAATAGGGTTTTAAAAGGGTAAAGGGGTTTAAAAGGAGAAAGAGTGTTATAAAGGAAAGGGAGTCGCCACCTAATTTTAAGAAAACTAGGAAACCAATTAATAAAAAATGTCTACGAAACCAATAGATTCTAGGTAAGGGTTCAAGTTATTCAGAAGGGAAGGTATTAGGCATCCTTCAGAATCCACAACTGTGGATCCCGACTGAATTCATTTTTTCAAACTGAGGAGGAGATACCATAATGTACAAAATAATAAACAAGCGATATACACAAGTAATAAAATAAAACAATAATATAAGAACGGCCTAAAGTTTGCCTAACGTCAATAATATACACAATAACGAATAAAACATATAATTCGAACTTCATTCGAATAGCTTCCTTGGAAAGCAACTCCGGGTACCTGTAAAGACACTTAGTAAAAGTGTTAGTAATAAATAAATATGAATAAAAATGAATGAATCAAATAATAATTTAAAAATAAAAATCTGTTTTATAAACATGGGAAGCCTTGGAAATCGACGGTAATTTCTTCATCGGCCAATTTTAAGTAAAATAAAAGTTTGATAAAGAACAAAAATACCGTAAAATCAAACCCATAATAGTAACAAATAATGAGGGAACGATAATAATAATAATAATAATAATAATAATAATAATAATAATAATAACAACCAACAGTAATGTACTACCAAAATGAGAATTGAGAAGCAAACAAAATAAGATAGGTAAATCAAATCTAAAGTCATTAACAACTAAAAAAAAACACAAACAAACAGTAAATCCTTAATAAGAAATGCAGAAAAAAATCAATCCCAAACAAATCATTAGCTACTCATGAAATCAATGTTATGCACAAATAAACAAAGTAATGGAAACTAATCAAAGTAATAGCCAAAACTAAAAAATATAATGAACTTACTCAACATTTATGAACATCAACAAAAGGAAATAATGCAAACAAATAATAAACTATAATGGATTCAACCGGAAGAATAACACAACAACCAAATAAAAATTAACCAAAAGATACATAACAGATCCAGCAACCAAAATCCAAAGTGATAACAATGGTTAGAACTAAGATTAGATCATACTGGAGTATCAATCAACATTTAAAATAAAAACAAAACCAAGAAAAAATAACGAACCGCCGGAGGAGTTTCTTGTTTTTCTCCGGTTAATCGGAGCTTTGAGCTCCTCGCCGGAGTCACTGATGGTGTTGGTGGTTCGCTCGTCGGAGCTTGGTGGTGGGTCTGGTTCGTTTGGATGGTGTTTTTCCATCTCTGGTGGTGGAAGCTCACTGTTTGGGGTTTTGTTTCGTAGTAGTTGTTCACCGGAAAAGGTGAAAAGACGAAGGGAGGGTTTTGTGTGGCTGTTTCAGGTGGGTTTGAGGTCTGATTTGGTGGTGGAAAGGGTGGTTTTGGGTCGGAGGTTGGTTGTTTGCTGGTGGATTTGGGGGTTTCAGGCAGTTTGGTGACAGGTCGGAGAAGAAACGGGAAGGAAAAAAATGGGGGTTTTGGGTTCGCCAAAGTTGGCGTCTAGTTGGAGAAGATGGGCAGTGAAGAGGAGGTTGGATCGGAGAACGGAAAAAATGGGGTCTTTTGGTGGTGGACTCACCGGATTCTGGCGAAGCTCCGGTAAGCTTGTCATCGAAAAAAATATGAATATTAAAAGAATTTCTTATATAATATCCAAGAGTTTACCGACATTAATTAATTGTCATTAGATTCAATGTCTCTATAGACTTTAGGGACATTTATAGAGAATATTAATTGCTTCTGAAAATACATATTTAGCGACAATTAAGCTATTAATTGTTGTTAAAGATTATTTTTGCTGTAGTGATAACTCTTTCTTTTGGCTTCTATCAATTAAATTTGTGAACTGTAAACTTGGATACAACCCGGCAGACTATCTTTTTGAAAAATATGTTAAGCAACATATCTTTTTCTTCTTGATTCTTAGGAAAATAAGGTCGTCTTAATTATTATTTGTGGATATTTGTGAGTTCAAGTGCTCACAAAATTATATTGTGAGATTTTAATATGTTATGTATCAAAATTTTGGTTTAGAATATCCAGTTGTGAACAATTCCATTCAGATGTCACCTACTGCTTGGTTGATCATTGCATTAATTCTTTGTAACTGCATACTATAACAATAACAATAACTATAATTCAATTCCAAATAAGTTGGGGCCGGTGATATGAAACCTAAGCAATAGTAATGACTATTCTGAGACAATGAGAAAAAACTTTTATGATACTAAAACTTTTAGGGTCATTTTTAACATATACATGATACGACATACTATAATAAAAAAAAATTGATGGATGTTCATAAAAAAAGAGCCGAAGGTCCTCCATTTGAATTTAGTTAATTATGTTCTTGTATAGACGTGATGTTCCACTTTATTTGGGAGTGTTGTTGTTCGAGGCTTTTTGGTCTCTTTTTTAAAGTCTGATGTTGCCTTTATAACTTCTTGGAATTTAGAAAATTTCGTTACTTCTGACCAACTATTTCCATGGAGATTTTCTTAGACTTCTTTCTTATACATAAAATCTCTCTATGACTCATAATTTTTGTATAACAAAAATGAAAATTAAAAAAATATAGCACTTTAAGATTTCGAAGGAACGCTTTGCCTTAAGATAAAATGTTTTTGACAATGTAGTGTATGTATCGAAAATACGAATATTATCTAATGATCATATGTAAGCTTAATAAAATAGCTCAATCCCGTGCGAAGCACGAGTAATTTACCTAGTATTGATTATAATCTTGAAAAAAATATGAAGTCCTAAAATATATGGTAAAAGTAAAATATATGGTGAATCATTATTGGTAAGTTTTATTTTTCATTGTGTACATGAAAAAGGAGTCCTAAAATATATAATGAAAAAATCGATAGGCTTTTTTTTCCACTCAAGATAATTGTATGAATTATAATCTATATATATATATATATATATATATAAATCTGAATATCAGCTCGCTGATGTGGCATGCATCAATAGCCAGTATCACTATTTATCTATTTTCTCAGAATTTTCAATTTTTTTCCTTCATTTTCTGTTCAAAAATCTGTTAAGAAAATTATTCTCTTCCCTCTTTATGAGCATTTATAACATTTAAAGGGTCCTTCCAAAAGAAATGGTGTAATGCCTGTAAATTTGCAGTAACTTAAAAGGAACATTAATTTGATTATATATTTAAAAAAAATTAACCAAAAAAGGAATGTTAATTTGATTATATATTTAGAATTAAATTAGCATTAACTTAAGAACGTGAATAACATAAAAAGGAACTGAATTTTGCTTAATTTAATTTGATTACCTTACTACTAAATTGGTGCTAACTAAAATTATTTCAAAATGACTGACTGACTAAAAATTAGCACTACTTATGGGATTTTAATTATTCTTAATTGTGAAATTAATGATTATATGGTTTTATTCTAATCATACTTCTTCCTTTCAGTTTTTTTCATCAATCGTTTCTTTATTTTCAATTTGTAACTACAATGGCTTTTAGTATGTATTAATCTCTGAGTAATTATATTTTAATTAATTTTGTGTCTTTTCATACTCTATATGTTTTATTATATATAGATTGGAAGTGTTTTTTTTTCATGTTGTAGTTTGCTTACTCTATTTTGCTTTTAATTAGATTGTTAGTCTGACACATTCTCTTTTTTTTTTCAATGTTGGTCATTACTGATAGAGATGATTTGATGATAAGGAATAAGATTTGAAGAATGTGGAATACGATTTATTTCAAGAAAATGGCAAATTGATTAATCAGAATATAATTTTTATTGACGAAAAGGTATCATATTATATATTTTATAATGATAAATGTGTAGACCTGTTGAAATCTCTGTGACCATCACCATTATTTATCTCTTTTTTTTTCTTTTTTGTTTTACATTTTTCTTCAATTTTACATATATAATCTATTAAAGAAAATGATTTATAAAACTCTTCTAAATATTACATATGAGTAATTAATTCAAAATCTTTAAGATAATCACTAAAAGTCCAAATAAGTTATTTTCTCGTCAGCCCACGTAGTAGAACATTTGCATTAAAATCAATTAGGCGTTTTATTCCTATCCTAATTCATGTGTACTCCCTAACATTCCTTTTGTCAAAGATTCAAGTATTGGCTTTCCCTATAATTTTTCTCTCAGTTTTTTTTATTAACAGTGTCTTTATTTTCATCATTTGTAATTATATTGGCTTTTAATGTGTATTAATATATGAGTAATTACATTTTAAATTATTTTTGTGTCTTTTCATAGTCTAAATTTTTGTGCTATACCTAGATTAGAAGTGTATCTTTTTCATAATGTAGCTTTGCTTAATCTATATATCTTGCTTTTAATTGGATTATTAGTATATATTCTTTTTTTTAGACTTGATTACGGATAGAGATGATTTAATGATAAAGGCTAGGATTTGCAAAATGTGGAATGTGATTACTTTCAAAAACACTACGAACTGATCAATTTGAATATGATTTTTATTGACGAAGAGGTATCTTATTTCATGATTCTTATTATTTTTTATATTTTTTAATTCTCAAATCACTTACGGCTTTATTATATTACGGAAATTTGATGAATGATATAATCAAAAGAAATTAAGTTAACATGTTTAAATACAAGTTGATTGAAGGTTCTTTATTGATTATCAAGAATTTTAAAGTTGTTGAAATTAGTATTGCTGCCCCATGTAGAAAGATTCAAAACTTTCTTGAGAGAGGTCAAAAATCTGAGATGACAAAGTTATGATTTTGTAACACATGCAAAGAAGAAAAGACTATACTGAAAATCATTCAATTTTTTTAGTTAATTATCCCTTATATATTGTTAATTACGATATCTTTTATGGATTTCTCTTCTGATACTGCTAATTAAGTGTTACCAAATATTCAATCACTTAGTAAAAATTAACTTTTTTCTCTTTTTAAGCTACCTGCATTTATCATCTAGATTTTAAAAAAATATATATATATTATGTTAATGATAAATACAGTAATACTGATGGACATAAGAGCAGTACGTGAACACACACAAAATAGCCATATAATAAAATTATTAGTTTGTAATATTATAATTGATAGTATATACTTTTGTGGAAGTGCCTTCTTATTTATTTTGAAATGGAGCAGAGAAGGGCAAAAAAAAAAAGGATGAGGAAAAATGATGAAGGAAAAGAAAAGACAAAGATTAAAGGGCTGTTTTACTATGAAAATTGTGAATTTTTTTCTAAAAATTAATTATTTCAAAGTAATTAATGGTGTTTACATTTTTTATCATGAACATAAATGAGAACATAAATAGAAGTTGTTTGAATTTTTATAAGTAATTTCAAGTGAAAAGGTGAACATAATTTATTTTTATTTTTCAAATTTTAAAATTCAGCTTCAAAGTGAATTTTTTTTAAAATCAAACATCATTTTTTCAGAATTCAATTCATAAAAAAAAAAATTCATGGTCACAAGGGTAAAAGGGTGAAGAAGTCAAGGAAGAAAGAGAAAGAAAAAATTAAAAAATAAAGCAAAAAACGAAAATAAAAAAATATAGCAAAAGACATATCAATTAAAGAGATGTGAAAAAAATCAACTATTATTGTTCGCTTTCACATGCCTATGGCACAAGGTGATAGAAGGGATCAATCTTTCTTTAAATTTTATCACCCTTTTAAATGATAAAAATTAGTGGAAAGCAAATGTTAATAATAAATTAGATTAAAACTTGAATTTTAATATATAAATTTGAGACAAACATTTTATTATTGGCATATTATGTAAAGATAACCATTTCAAAAATTATTGGTGCGGCTAAGTTCACTAGTGGTAAAATAATTTTTTTTGTCAATTTAATTCCTTATTGCCCGCCGCCTCTTCCATTATACATACATACCTTCTCCATAAAAAGTTTAATAATCAATGTATGATACTTAAAGAGATAAAATAGGAAGAGACAATTTAATTAGAGTTTTTTCGTTAACGTCTTGTCTTTAATATTTTTAATATAATTTTGTTCATTCGTGTTACTTTGGAGAAGTTTTAATGAGTTGAATGGAAGGAATTGAGTCCATGGTGACATCTATCATAAACCCCCAATAGGCAAGTCAAAACCCAACTACAAGTGATAAGTAAAACTAGCACATAACTATGCGGAAACAATAATAAAGAAGAAAAGGGGGCCATAGTATAGATATGCATATAACGATACAAAAAAGACCCAAAAGTGACCAAAAAATATAAAATCATATACAAGAACCAATCTCAGACCTGGTGTCACCGATACAAAAGCATCTATAGCTCCTTTGTACTAATTAATTAGTCCCCACTCTTTTATTATTAGTAAGTAAGTATGTTCCGTTCCTTTATTGTTACTGATAGGTTGAGGGAGGTAAGTTGCCTACTTTTGAGTGAGTTATTAGACAACCTTTATTTATAGCACCTAAATCCTCCTCCTTCCTTGTTTGACTTGTTTGTAACTCCTGGTCATTTTCTTTCCCCTTTTACTAATCTAATTTAGGCATGATCCCCTGCTCTTGATAACAATAGCTTAATTGTGATCATTAATATATTCCTCCAACGAGGTGTTGTTTGAGTGTTCGTTATCTATGTTATTGTTTGTGACCAGAGATGGGTAAGCATATGCTTCTGATTGAGCTGTGACACAATCTTTTGCAATTGCATATATCTAGCTTATCCCCCTTTCTTTCCTGGATGATTATTTACTTTATCCTACTATTGATTTTCACCCAATTGGTCCTAATTAATCCCATTATTTCCTTCAATTACCTCGTAAGTTCTATATTTTCTTCTTTTATTTTTTTCTCTCTCCTCCTACTTTGTCCATCACGATAGTGTTTTGGAGTGATTCATGATTCTCCAGATTCTTTGATCACCCACTTCTTGGTTGTTGACAGTTGTTTGTCCTTTTCCTCTTTTATATATGTGTTTGCCTTTGTCTATTGCTATCTTTGATGATTTCCACTCTAGAACTTTGTTCACTTATCATCCTTCCTTTTTATGTTTTTGCATGTGTTTCAAAATTGTTATTGACCTTCACCTTTTTTCACCTTCTCTATTTTCCTTATTACTCTCTTTGTTTGATCCTTTGATTTTCTTTACCTTGTTACAATCCTTAGGATTACCAACTACTTTGCCACTTGATAATAGTTTAGGAGAGATTACACTTTTTTTAGGGATTTTTTACTTTTTCACATACAATGATAATTATAAGTTACACTTTTTTAGGGATTTTTTTCTTTTTCACATACTCCTTTCTAGTTGATTTTTTACTATCACAGGTCAACTATCCCACCACTCCCCCCGCCCCCCACCACCAATCAGTCTCCTTATTTCTCACACGCCAAAGCATTACACCTCCACCCCCCCCCCTACTCCCACGTTCAAACATTAACAGTTTCTCTATCATCAACTTCAAGCTTCTTCCTTACCAAAGATCTCTCTCACCATATTCTGAATTTTCTTCCTTGTTTACTCATCCACAATACTAAGAAAATAGATGTCGAAGAATAAAAAAAAGCAGCATACGCCTAGAAAGAGCCCTAGATTAGTTTCTAATGTTGAAATCGAGCCTCCGTCGTTTTCACATTTTGACTCAAACGCAGCCGACAAACAAGAGTCTTACCCCTCCAAAGAGGAAACAAAGCCCAGCAAAGGAGAAGAAAAGAGAAGCAAAGAAAATTGCAACTCCTCCAAATCGAAAGGGACAAAAGAGAAAAGGGAAAATGGTGGAATCCCCTTCATCGGAGTATTCAAAATCTGACCCAGATTTTGTAAGTGAAAAAAAAACAAAAAAATCAACAAATGTTGACATGGGTCAGTCTTCAAAACCCTTCAAAAGAAGAGCAATATTGGAAGATGATTCGGAAATCCCCAAGTCAAACAAGGGAAAAAAGGTTGCGAGGGTAAATTTTTTATTTAAATTATTTTATATATTATTCAATTTTTATATTATTCATTTTTTAACTATTTGAGCTTATCATGAATTTTTGTTCGTATTGATATATGTTATTGTTGGCGTGGTGTCTTTTGATTTTGAATAATCTTAGTTTTATTATGATTACTAACTTGTATTTATGTAGTATAAAATTTGGAAGAAATTTGTATGCTATAAATATGAGTATAAAAATTTGGATGAATTTTGTATGCTATAACTTATGAAATTGTATTAATCCTAAGTATAAATTTTGGATGAAATTGTAGTATAAATTTGAGTATAAAATTTGGATGAAATTTGTATGCTATAACTTATGAAATTGTATTAAAGTTGTATCCAATGATCAAATTGAGTATATTTTCTTTGGCATGAAATTGTTATACTATTTAGTTGGTATAAATGTTGTATGAATGAAATTTGTATTTATATAATTCATGGCATGTGCTAAATTGGTATCCAATCATCTGAATGAGTATAACTTTGGCATGATAGTGGTATGAATTTTGTCATCATTTTTCATATACATTGACATGAAATTGATATAAATTTGATGTGTCGTTTCCCAATTTTTGTATCAACTTTGTTGTTTAAACGAAGTGTTTGAAATGCTACACTCTTTGGAATTTTTAAAAAAAATCTGTTTCATTATGTATATCACTTTGGATTTAATGTATGTTTAATGTTGGCATGAAGTTGGATTAAAACTGGTATCCAATCATCTGAATGATTATAACTTTGGCATGATATTGGTATGAGTTTTGTCATCATTTTCCATATACATTGACAAGAAATTGATATAAATTTGGTGTGTCCTTTCCCATTTTTTGTATAAACTTTGTTGTCTAAATGAAGTGTATGAAATGCTACACTGTTTGAAATTTATTTATTTAAACCCGTTTCATCATGCATATCACTTTGAATTTGATGTCTGTTTAATGTTGGCATGAAGTTGGATTAAAATTGGTATCCAATCATCTGAATGAGTATAACTTTGGCATGATATTAGTATGAGTTTTGTCATTATTTTCCATATACATTGACATGAAATTGATATAAATTTGTTGTGTCTTTTCCCATTTTTTGTATCAACTTTGTTATTAATAGTTCTTCAATGTTATTTCAGTGATTGTGGTTTGTATGCATGTCTATATGCTGAATATATTAGCAATGGAGTTTTTGATATGGGTTCCATTGATATCGATGCAACATCGTCAAAGGTACGCCACAATCATATGGCACTATGGAAGAATCAAGAATGATGATGGAACAATTAGTGAGAATGAAGTAACTGGAACTGTTGCAAGCAAATTTGGTGGACCACGCATAGCAAAAGAACATGCTCCGGATACTACCAAATATCATACACCAAGACCACGAAATTCAAAGTTGAAATAGTTGAATGCAGTTTAGACTTTTTAATTATTAAATATTTTTTAAAAATTTGGATGATGTACACGTGTTTTTGCTATAGTTTTGACAATAATATAATATGATCTGTTTTACAGTTGTCTGATTTGTTTATCCTAGATTTATACCAAGTGCATATCAACTTCATTCATTTTTATTTTTAATCTTTCTCAACATTAGCTAGATTTATAAATTTTCAATTTGGATACAAAGTTTATACAAATTGAATATCAGCATTAGCCAGATTTATTTTTTGTATTTTTAGTTTTGAAAACACCTCATAAATATAGTATGCAATAATTGTATAACATTGTTACACTTAAATTTACAGTTACATATTGGTTTTTTTATTTTCCCAATGGTATACCAGTTTTATACCAAATGCATACCAATTGTATACAACAATAACTACATTTGGTGCAAATTAATATCAATTATATCTTGTTGTTTCTATTATTCTAATGGGATATCAATTAGAAACCAATTGGACACCAATTGTAAATTACAGTAAATAGTAGTAGTGTCGCTTACTTTGTATCCAGTTGATCTTCAAATTGAAAACTAAGATTGGCATTAAATCGGTATCCCATTCGTATAAACTTGATATCCAATTTGAAGATTTAAGTAAAAAAACTACAAATAAAAATGAATGAAGTTGGTATCCTATTGGTGACATATTTGTAATTTAAATATCAGTTACATGTTTTTAAATTAGTGGGACTTCATTTGCATACCAAATTGATACCATGTTCATATTTAAATTTGACTTGAATTTTCTGATCGTTACCAAGTGCATACCAGCATGAATTAATCAATTTTTCACTTTATATTTGAAAATCAATGAATACACAAAAAGGATTAAGTAGGACACATAATAAATGTTCTGAAATTATAATTCATTAGCTTAAAAGATAAAATAAGTCAAAACATGAGTTTGTCACAGTTAAACAACCAAATCAAACTAATAATAAATTATGACTATTTTGGTGCAGGGTAATTTGAGCATGTCTTCGTGTTGTGTCCCTCCAGATGACATGTACTGCACGTAACTTTAGACTTCTTGAATTTCACATCAACAAACCCCTTCCAACGTTCAAGTTGTGGTCTCCCTACAGTTCTTTTTGAACCAGGCGGCAACAATTTATGCTCCAACACATAGCTTGGTATATCTCACGTACTCTCGCATGGGAGAGGTTCAACAGGGATCGCATATGCATCTTGAAAATTCTTTAAGCTATAAAATGGAGAGCAATTATCTGTTTCATGCTAGTCTTCTGTACCTAAGAACCACCATTGCATGTCCGCAAGGTATTTCATAATGTTGAAACCTCCCACAACTACATGTATTGTTTCTTATGCACACTATGTACCGCTTAGGTCCATCAACAACGGAATGCAGAAATATTGTTGATAGTATTAACTAAAAAATAACAACAATTAATTATAAATATAAAAAATTTCAAGTATATAACAACAATAACAATTAATTCATACCTTCATACTTGTAGACAAATCAATACTTTTCTGGAGCTTGTCAATACATATTTCATGCATATTATATATACAGTTTTCAAGCAAAAAATCATTACTGATTCATACAACATTCATGTCAAAAGAATACTAAATTTATACCATTCCTAACTAGTAATTGTCATTCAATAAATAAAAAGTATTCAAAATTCATTCCAATATTACATCTAAATTCATACCAATATAATGCCCAAAAAAAAAGTTCAATCATACTACATTCACGCCATCGTCATTATCAATTTCCATAAATGTCTCATATAACTAGTATATCAATTCCAAACAAATTTAAAGTAATTTTTTGAACTAGAAACATACAAAATAATGAAAAATTGGTTCATACAAATAACAAACAAAATTTAATGTTCATACCAAAAAAATCAGTATACATAACAAAAAATCAAAATTATGATTTCTTTTCATACCAGCTTAATGTCAAAATAATACCAAAAATTATACCATTTCTAACTAATAAATGTAAAATATTAAATAAAAAGTATACCAAATTCATTCCGTTACTACACCCAAATCTATACCAATATAATGCCAAAAAAAAAAAATTCACTCTTATCAGTTTCACTTGAACAAAAAAAAGTTTAACAAATTCCATAAATGTGCGATATAACTAGTATACCAATTTCAATCATACCAATTTAATGTAATTTTTTTTACCAGAAACATACCAAATAATGAAAAATTGTTACCACAAAGATTGAAGAAATTTAATGTTCATAGCAACAACTAGAATTTTTTTCTGTTATCACTGTTTCATATCAATTTTTTAACGTTCTATCTGTATACAATTATATAAATCGAAAAAAACACTCACCTGAAGGATCTCATCGACCACCATGCTTTATCAATACTGACAAGAATTCGTCCATCACAACAAATGACGATTAATGAATTAAACCAATTTCGAATGACACGAGAGTGACGACTAGCAAGAGAGAATTTTGAGATGATAGAGAAACTGACGGAAAAAATTAGAAAAAGAAATCTGTTTCGCGTCCAGAGAAAATGATGGAAAAATTTTGAAAAAGAAATCTGTTTCGCGTCCAATAACTGTCTTGAGCTAAACAAGAGAAAAAACTATTCCTTTTGTTATTGGTCTCCTATTTTTATGCCTTCTATTAAATATCATTAATGTTTTCAAATTATTGGTTATTTAAATTTCCATTTTTTATTTATTTCTTTTTAAAACTAATTGATTTTTACTGTTTTTTTAAATCTTTTTTTTAATTAAGTAAAATGTTATAACATGTAATTTATTATTGTTACAACTTGAAAGATAAAGAACAATGTTATAACTTGTAATTATTAGTCTATAAATGTTATATATAAAATTTTCACTTATAATTTTTCCCTTGTGAACATTTTGGAAAAAAATAGTTTTTTCATTGTTTTGCAAAAACTTAAAGAGGTTAGGATGTGAACCATAAAAAAACTATAGGATATAATACAAATTATAAATGCAAATACACGCTAGGTGTGCAAAATGCAACGAACTTAATGTCTGATAACTATTTTTCTCTTTATACACAGTTTAATATTAATATCCCACGATAATCAATTTTAATTATTTGACTAATTAATTCCTCCCTACTCGATTAAAAATAAGTTAAGTATTCATATTGAGACAGAAAATCCATGAAGAAAATCTTGACAGCCTAACCCAAAAGAATTCAACTTTAAACTTAGCTAGAAAAAATAGATAAATACCATGACAAATTCAAGGCATCAACTTAATTCAAGGGTTAATAGGAATTAATTCGATTTGATTCAGTTTGGTTTTTTTTTTTTTTTGATTTTTTGCTTTTTTGCTTTTTTGCTTTTTTGCCTAGTATATATATGATGAAGTTTGTGGTGACTTTGGGTAGTGATAGAAAAGGGTTAGTGTGGTAAGTTAACATGTGACATTTAGACTAAGATGAAGTTAAGGAGCAACGGCAAGATTGAATCATATACCATTAAGAATGTATAAAAATAATGCTAAATAAAATGTATTACTAATGCTTGTATTAATTAATTATGTAAAGATGATTCTTTATGCATTGTTTGGTTTGGTGTATTAAAAATAGCATGCATTGCATAATTTTTTTTAAAATATTTATTTTCAAAGATACCCTCCACAAATATGGTAGAAAAGATGTAAAAAAAGGGTTTGAGGGTCAGTTGAGTCCTTAACCATGCTAATGCATGTATTAAATTGGGAAAATTACGCGAATTAACAAACATTACTAGGTTATTATTCAACGAGGGTATAGTTTCATTTTATTACTGTGTGTGACCATAGTTTAATATGATTTGCTATTAAATAGGGGACCCACCGCCGATTTGTATACCTAAGGAATAAAAGTCCTTACCGAATTTGTACATTAATTTATACAAATCTAATATTATCTCTCATATCTCCTTTTCCTAATTGTCTCCTATAATCACTCATATACTTTAAATTTGAATTTTAAAATTTACTTTTTCCCTTCTAATCGTGGTTTCACAATTCAAGGTAATTGCTCAAAAAGGTGATTCGATTACTTCTTTTTTTTTCCGTTTGTATATGATTTATTTTTGTTTTATTTTGAACAAAAATCTGTCATTAGTCTTCCTATTTTCAAATTTTTTTTTTTAAAAAAAGGATAATGGAGGGTCGAGAACAACTAATGAGGTTGTTTCTGCTTCATTAGATCAGGACAAATCTGAAGAATCTCAGGTTTTTTGTTTAAACCCTAATTGTATATAGCAATTTGTGTATTTTTTATTATTATTTATGCATACACATAATTGTATATACATAACTATGTCAAAGTGTATTTATATATTTGTATATGTAAATCTCACACACACACACACGCATATATATATATTGAAGTGTTTTTATATAAATCATATGTTCATTATATGTATATACATATACATATCCATATCCATATACATATACAATTTATATTATATACAAATTCAAGCATCTATATACATATACAAATAATATCCGATGCATATACAATTCAAATATACTTATGGAACATATATGTTCTATGATAAATTCATTGTTAGACAAACACATATATGAAATAAAACGTATATTGTTTTTCCTTTTAATGGAGCTTCTCCAATATGACGAATTCAATTATTATGGTGTTATTATTGTAGTAGAAGTCATTTTAGGCAAAAAAATCTGTTAGCATGAATAATGGGATTTATTATTATTTCTGTTACCGTATTTAGCGCTTATGTATTCATTAATTAAAAGTGGATGATTTGTATAAATTTTTAACAAATTAATCGGGATATACAAACACAAATTTCCATAGCAAACTAAATTATATCCGTGGAGCGTAATTAGATAAACTATAGCTATGTATCATTATTTGCTTAAATCTGTTTGCCATATATGAAATTTACCCTATTAGATTTCCTTGCATTACTAATCCCATGAACTTCATGTATTTGTAATACACTTCTTAATACACAATAGAGTGTATACCTAAAGCATTAGTTATACATAACATAAAAAACTGTACCAAAAAAGGTATTATTAATAAATAAAGTTAATGTATGCATTATTTTTACAAATGCACTCTATCAAACGACCCCTAAAAGTAAAGTATATATGGACCAATTGTATCATATTAAGGGAATATATGGAGTTAACAATCGAGGGATAAATATGACTCTTTTCCCTTTTCACTATTCCCAAATGGAAAGTGTTCTAAGCCTGGGTGGGCATGACATGATATTGAAAACTTTGGTTCGGTAAATATGATTTTTGATTTTTTAAAATATTGTACCATAACTATACCAAATTAATTCGATATGGTTTGATATTTAAAAGTTTGATTTCAGTATTTTGTGGTATGATAAATCGGAAATCATATTTGTTCACTTCGACTTTCAAGAAACGTATCAATTATATCATACAAACACCTTACACATGTAGAAATATTCAAAAGAAAATACAAGCAATTCTCTTTTTTAATCAATTACATAAAAACAATATTTCAATAAAAAAATAGTCAATATTCCAACGTCTAATTAATTATTTTTACCTTAATGATATTTTATATATTTACTAGTATTATAATAATATACTCCTATATGAATTGTATTTTATAATTTAAAAATTATATACTTGGGTATGTTATTGGGAAGTATAAAAAATTGGATTTCCATATGGTAATTTGTTATTTAGCTTTACCATGTACACCCCTAGTTCTAAGCAAATGTAAAAAAAGGCAACAAATTGCTTGATCTGATGAAAGCAAATTAAAAACATATAGCACTCATACACCCAAATCTCTGTAAAATCTCATCCAAATCCTTCACAAATTTCTAGGGTTTCGATTCAACCTTCTGTAAAATGCATACATCTACGTATAGGAAGATGCATAGAAGAAGGAATGTTCAGTTGCTTTTGATTGATTTTTGAATTGTACGAGAAGAACCCTGTGGGATAGTATCATTGTGAGAAATCTTATACGCAAGTTGGCAGAACATTTTCAATATGGTGGAGGTGGGATCGGAGAGAGAGAAGAATAGAGAGAATAATGGCGGATTAACGGCTATAGATTCGATTGAATCTAGGTGGGTGTTTCAGGATGAGTATGATTCAGATATGGATAGTGGTGACCATGGTACTGCTGATGGCGATGAAGGTTCAACGCCGCGCAATGACTTGGAATTGGACTCTGATGATGATGATGATAATGTTATGAGGAAACTGATCCGTACTGGCCCTCGGATTGATTCATTTGATGCTCTTGAAGTCCCCGGTGCTCAACGGAACGACTTTGATGTGAGTTATTGTTGATGAATTGTGTGAACTGCATAAACCTTTTATTCACTTAAATTATGGTTTCAGCATAGTTAAATTTTGTGAAATTATTGTATTTACATTCTAGAACCTCTTCTCGTGTTATAAACTTCCCATATAGATGACCTTTATTTGTTGATGAAGTGATATTGCCCATATAGATGACTTTAAGATAAACAGGTAACCTCCCCCAAACAAATGGTATTCATTTTATTTGTTGTATAGCCAACTTTAACTATCCTAGAATTGAGGCTTGTCAGTTAAGGCCTTACTTGACAATACTTATGCATTGATTTCACTTCCTTATGTAGTCAACATGCCATAGAATCTGTTAGATGCTTAGTACTTTCACTATAAGGAGAGAACTATAATGCTGTAGGCAGTGAAGCTTATCCGACCACCAAGAATGCTAACACTGATAGGCAGAAAGAGGAAAAACAAAACGGATAGAGGGTAACGAAGGTTAGAAGAAAGGAACAAGATAGTGAAGTATTTCTAAAGCAACAGAGAAACACTTAACCACTCAACTTGGACTAGTAGTCCTAGATGTGAAGCAGAAAGAGTAGCGGAAAAACAGAAAAGTATCATGCAACAGAGAATTCTACTGAAGGGCATGAAAATAGCATCTATTTTTTTTTTGATAACCGAGAAATCCGTCTGTGACCCGCCCTTTGGACCAATCACAGCCTTCTAAACTGGGTGGATAATGGGCCCGCCCCTCTATCCTTCTCCACTTAAATACCGGGCTTCGCTTTGCATGGTGTGGGGCTTGAACCTGCGACCTAAGCCACAAATCCTCCACCTTTTGCCACTCGAGCTGGGCCTTGGGGGAGCATGAAAATAGCATCTAATGACAAATTAATGGAGGGAAACCCTGATATGGAAGCGGGAACAAATATCCAAGGGAAGGAATGACAAGTTACAACTCCAATGTATTTAGTGAAGTTCTGGGTGTGTCTATGACCTAAGACCTCAATCACACTTCACAGGTATTCTGTTGAAATGAGGAGGTGCAAAAATATGTTAAAGCAAAAAGGAGTGGTATGGAAATTTGCTATTTCAAAAAATATAGAAGCCTTTTAAGAGTGTAAGAGTGTAGTCCCATTATGTTATGATTGGTCATTTGTGCTTGTTCTGGAAAATAGCATGGACGTTATGGAATATGTTCCTTTAACTTTTTAACATCAACTGGGCCATCGTTGGGAAGTTGACACGGTTTTTCTTTTTCAAGAGTTGGGCTGGAATGAAGCTAGAGAACAATCACAAAAAGCTATGGAAACAATCTCATTATGCATATTACGGGTCATATGGAAGGAGAGGAAAAGTGGATGCTTTGAAGGAATTAGTTGTTTTGTACATCAATTGAAATATTTTTGTTTTCCTCTTTTGTTGATTTGATCAGAGTATGAATGCATAAATATTCCCCATATTTCATTTTATGTGAAACTCTTTCCTTTTTAACATGTTTTAAAAAAAAGACACATTTTTATACACGGGAAATATCTAATTTTAAAATTTTCCATTTACCCTTAAAATAGAAATGTAATGACATGTATAGGACCTTAAAGTTTTTAAAGGCAGTGAGTGATATATCGAACAACGAGAAGATTTTCGTTGGTGGAGGTTTTAATGGCCATATCAGGACAACTTCTAATTGCTTTGATGATGTTCATGGAGGCTTTAGTTTTGGGGAGAGCAATGGAGGTTGATCTGTGCTTTTGGATTTTGCTAGCTTTGGAGTTGGTAATTGCTATCTCGTGCTTTTCGAAGTGGGAGAACCAATTGGTTACCTTTCGTAGAACGACGGCCAAGACTCAGATAAATTACTTATTCCTTAGGAAGGGTGATAGAGGCCTTTGTAAGGGTTGCAAGGTTATTCTGAGTGAGAATCTTACTACCTAACACAAGTTTTTGATGATGGACTTGGAAATTAAGAGGGATAGGAGGAAGAAGACCTTATATGACCAACTGAGGATTAAATGGGGTGGCTTGACCCCTGCCCTTTCTTGAGAGATGGGGAAAAGTTTTGGTATGGAGGCTTGGGGTAGTAGCGGGGATGTGAACAACATGGGGATAAGACAGCTAGTTGTATTAGGGAAGCAACTACAGAGGTGCTAGGGTATCGAGGGGTAACTTTGATGGTCATTAAGGAGATTGGTGGTGTTACAGAGAAGTCCAAGGCTAAGTGAAAACAAAGAAGGTTGCATATACAAAGTTGGTGGAGTGCGTGGATGAGGAAGAGAAGTGAACGTTTAAGGAAGTTTATATGATGACAAAGACGGATGCTAAGTTAGTGGTTATGGCTTTTAAGACGACAACTTTCAAATGCTTGTATGTCGAACTAGGGGACAAAGGTGGGAAAAGAAATTGTATAGGCTCGCAAAGTGATAGAGAAAGGCTCGCGACTTGGATCAAGTGAAGTGCATCAAGGATGAGGAAGCATACTTCCACAAACTCTTATCGAAGAAGGGGACAAAGACATTGTGTTGGGTGAATTGGCGTACTCTGAAAGACTTCAAAACTTTGGGTACTGTAGGTGTTTTAAGGTTGAAGAGGCTAAATGTGCTATTAGTAGGATGTGCAGGGGAAGAACGACCGGACCCGATGAGATTTTGGTGGAATTTGGAAAGGCACAGACAAGGCAGGTATGGTGTGGTTGTTTGAGTTTAATCTATTTTAAGATAGCAAAAATGCCCGATGAATGGAGGTGGAGTACAATGGTTCCATTGTACAAGAACAAGGGTGATATTCAAAACTGTAACAATTATAGGGGTATCAAATTGCTAAGCCACACTATGAAGGTTTGGGAGAGAGTGGTGAAATGTGAGTGAGGAGAGGGGTGCCCATTTTTGAGAATAAATTTGGATTCATGCCGGGGCAATCGACTACTAAAGCCATCCATCTTGTTCGGAGACTGATGGAGAAATATAGGGAAAGGAAGAGGGACCTGCATATGATGTTCATTGACCTTGAAAAGGCCTATGACAGTCCCGAGGGATGTCCTCTAGAGGTGTTTGGAGGTAAAATGTGTCCTGATGGTTTATATTAGGGCGATAAAGGACATATATGATAGAGTTAAGACTCGGGTTAGAACAGTGGTAGAAGACTTGAACACTTCCTAGTTGAGATGGGCTACATCAGGATTAGTTCTTAGCCCTTTCCTATTTGCCTTGGTGATGGATGAGTTGACGTGGTCTATTAAGGAAGAGGTTCCATGGTTTATGTTATTTGCGGATGACATAGTACTGATTGATGAGACACATTACAAAGTTAATGCTAGGTTGGAGGTTTGGAGACAAACTCTGGAGTCTAATGGGTTCAGGTTGAGCAAGACCAAATCGATATATTTGGAGTGCAAATTCAGTGTTGCGTTGGATGAAGCGGACATAGAAGTAAGGTTGCCACATAGACTATCCCCAAGAGAGAATGTTTTAAGTATCTTGGGTTCATAATCCAAAGTAGTGGGCCATCGACGATAATGTCACACATCGCATTGGTGCGGCATGGATGAAATGGAGGCTTGCTATTGGAGTCTTGTGTGATACGAAGGTACCACCCAAACTTAAAGGTAAAGTTCTACAGAGTGATAATTAGACCGTCCTTGTTGTATGGGGCAGAGTGCTGGCCAGTCAAGAACTCACATGTTCAGAAGATACGTGTTGCAGATATGAAGATGTTGAGATGGATGTGTGGGCATACTAGGAGCGACAAGATTAGAAATGAGGTTATCCGGGAGAAGGTGGGAGTGGACTCTATGGCGGACAAGATGAGGAAAGCGAGATTGAGATGGTTTGAACATGTGAAGAGGAGGTGCGCTGACGCCCCACCCAGTGAGAGATCTTTATAATTTGCTATTGAAAGTCAAACTAGTAACTACTATTGAAGTTGGGGACTTTAAATGGGGAATTATTAACTAATTAACTACTCAGTTTGTAATCAAGAATTAGAGATGAACTAGGGTTACAATTCTTAGCTGTCGAAATTCAAGCAGATAATTTACTATCAACTCATTTAGGTGTGTTCATTGTTCAAAACTGACGAATCTATCAGTCTCCTAAAGCCTCTCAGCTCAATTAAGATAATATCACCCTATGTCCACGTCGATACTTGGGTGTCAAATTAATTTGTTCATTCATCACATGCCTCAAGTTAGCTAGCTTATCTCTAGCTCAAGCTATTAGATGGAGATTGATAACTCCAAATTCCTATTATGATTCTTTTTCCTAATCTTAACTTCTTTTGTCAAGCAAGTTAGAATACAGACGAGTTCTTAATGTTTGCAACCATTAAAAAAATATTTTTTATGAAAGAACCTTAATACACAATGATCACCCTTTCATGAGAAGATTTTAGTGTAAATAATTTGTTATCATCTTCCCTACTCTAAGTTTCATAACCCTAGTTATGAGTTTAGAAATTGGAAAAATGGTTCAAAACACACTCCAACTATGACCGAAATTGTTGTTATATACTCTAACTTTGCGGGGGTCCTATGACACATCTGAACTAATTTAAATTAGATTATAAACCCCTTTAATATGTCATATTCGCATGTGTTAAAGGGGTGATATTCACGCGTCGCCATGTGTATATTTCATATTTTAAAATTATTTTTTATTTTATCTTTCTTCTTTATCTTTTTTGTATTCATTTTTTTACTTTTTTTAAATTTTGGAAATAGCAGTATTGTACTTGTCTTCTTCTCAAAAAAAATTTCTTGTTCTTTTTCTATTCATACCAATTCAGATGAGCTTTCTTTTTTTTCTTGAGTCCTTTCACAATTTTTTTTTTAATCTTATCTTAACCATTATTGTAGTTTTTGTTCAAAATCATCAAAAGTTGACAATTTCTCGACGAAGAAATCGGTCTTCCTTTTAGCGAGTAATACATTTTTTTTTGGGCGATGAACTTTTATTATCTTTCTTACAGATTTGAAAATTTGTGGTCTTCTTTGTCATCCTGATAGTGATGGCAGAATTTTTTGATGTATAATGGTGTAGAGGTGATGATTTGCATTTTCACCAACAAAATTTGATGGTGGTGGAGCTTGCAATTTCGGTGGTAATAATAGTTGTTGGGCTGAGGGAGGCATGTGGTATCATGGTGGTGATTGTACCGCTGGTAATTCTTGCAATTGATCTGTTTGCTGGTGTCAGGACAACTCCTCTGCCATGGCTGGATTCTCAATAAAGAAGAAAGCAAAAATAAAATAAAATGTTGGCATTTAAGTTATAATAATAATTAATGATAAAGTTTAACTTACTAAAAATATCCAATTAAAAATTGACATTTGTATATATTTCTTATCAAAAAATAAATTAAATTGATATCTAAAACTCCTAAACTAGGGGTATTTAATGAAAAAATAAAAAGAAAAATGATGTGGGCTGCCATGTGGAAAATAGAGATGGGTCCATTTTGCTTTAAGTTTACCCTGACGCGCTCACTGTATGTGTGGTCACTTGCTTGTTCACTTAAGCTGATAATACCTTCAATAATACATTTAAAAATAGTCTAGGGCAAAGTTAAAGTTTGTAACAGCAATTTCGATCATAGTTGGAGTGTGTTTTGAACCATTTTCCCTTTAGAAATTCATAACTAGTTGCAAATAATAACTAAAGAAATTTAAAGAACTAACAAATATTAATGTAAAAGAAAGTAAACAAAACCTTTGATTAATGCAACTCTTGCAAGAGTATCTTGTTCGTTCCACCATAATCTTCTAAGAAAACAGTAATTAACCTTAAAAAGCTAAGAATGCTGAAAACCTAAGAATGCTGAAAACTCTATGTTAGTAAGAATCCCTAACTTCTATGACTAAGGGTAATCCCTAATAATTATCTGTAATCCTAGAAACATCATCAAAACAACATATTTTTTTGAGAGAAAAAGAACAAAAAAATGACATTTATATTAGTAGAGTCAGAATCCTAATCCCGGTTGAACTCTACTTTGACTTTTCCAACCCAGATCTGTCAAACAGGGGTGTCGAGGCACGGGGCCAGGGGGCGCACCGCTATTAGTTATGCAGGGATTAGTTATTCATGAATTAGTTATACATGTATTAGTTATTCCACCTTCTATCCTGCATAAAATAATACATAGATTTCCTTATAACTTATACATGTATTAGTTATGTGGGTTTCTAAATTGTCAACCAAACGCTATATTAATTTTATACAAGAATAACTTATTTCATAGCTACCTACCAAACGTCGTATAAGTTATATGGAAATTAATACATGGATATCTTATTTCTTATCTAGCTACCAAACGAACCCTTAGTGCACAACTCTAAAAGTCGAAGATGGAGCGAGGAAGACAGCTACAGAGCAGCAGATAAAGAATATATTTAGGCAACTTAATTGACCTACCGGTATCTAAAGAAAGGGGTACCACTTATTTGGATTTTGGAAACTAGAAACTTGCCAGTTTCCAAGAGAAACTCAAAGCTACTTTAACACTAGGGAAAATGTCCACGTCCACCATTGAAAGTGGCATCTCTATTTGCACTCATTTGAGAAATACCAAATGAGTGAAGAAAGTGTATCTTCGTTCTGATATACAAGAGCAAAGAAGATTCAACGTTATATGAGTTGTCACAATATTGAACTTATAAGTCACTTCAATGAAATTTGGGGAAAGAGTGATAGACTATAGACTTGAGCTAGGTCAGATTTATGCTTGTTAGATCTACCACTGATTTATGTTAAGAAGATTGATAAAATTTATAGGAAGAAGGATCTCCACATGATATTCATTGACCTATAGTTTGCACGAATCTGCCTTGAGTCCATACTTGGTAACACAAGGTATGTATGTTCTTATCAAATGTATACCCAACTTGAGAAAACTCTTGACTACATTCTAGTTTTTTCTCTCTTGTTCCTCCAACCTTCATTTATGGTTTCTATTTTCTTTGACTTCATTCAGTGGAGGTCCTTTCCTGAGGGAGAATACTAAATGAACCTCTGTGCCAGTGTTTTGGGGAGAGTGAAGCGAGAAAAAGTGACAAGGCCCTGCTTCGCTTGAGGCAAAGTGCTCGCTTCACCGAAGTGAAGCACATTTCTTAAAGAAAGACCAAAATAAACCTTGCACAGAGACAATGTATATAAGTAAATGTTCAATTTAAATACTAATAAGTACTTAGCACAAAATCCTCCATAGATCATAGTAGAAGCAAAATCAACACTAAAACATAAACTTTTGCAATTCTTCCTTCACATGAGCTGGGCAACTAGGACAAGCAGTGACGATTGGATTACCACCGATGAGATGATGTTTGTGATGATAAATTCCCTCTTTTTTGATCTTGTTAGAAAAATGACATTTAATATATGTCTTGTCTGTATTGCTAACAAAACCGGGTCTTTCTTTTGATCTTGTGAAATCTAATACGCACTCGTTACAGAGTACAGAGTGAACTAGTGACTAATTTCAAGTGTATTTGCAGGATGTTTCAGCAGGTAGGAAAATCCTATTGGCCTTTCAGACTCTTGGAGTTGTCTTTGGGGACGTGGGGACAAGTCCCTTATATACCTTCAGTGTGATGTTCAGCAAGGCCCCTGTCAATGGCAACGAAGATGTTCTTGGTGCATTATCCTTGGTTTTGTATACCTTAATCCTCATTTCCTTGGTTAAATATGTTCTTATTGTTCTTTGGGCCAATGATGATGGTGAAGGTGAGCTGACATTTGAAATTTGGCAAGTTGTTTTACATTATTATGCTCCATATTTTGTGTCTTCTGATTCATTTAATAACTTTGGTTAATAACTGCAGGTGGTACTTTCGCTTTGTATTCACTACTTTGTAGGCATGCTAAGGTTAATCTTCTTCCAAACCAACTTCCATCAGATGCTCGAGTATCAGGCTTCAGACTGAAGGTGCCATCTCCAGAACTTGAGAGGTCTTTAAAAATAAAAGAAAGACTTGAAGCTTCATTGACATTGAAAAAGCTTCTTCTGATGTTAGTTCTAGCTGGAACTGCTATGGTGATAGCTGATGGAGTTGTTACACCTGCTATGTCAGGTATCTGTAGCCTTTTTTTTACCTGTTAAATGTGTGGGTTGAGGGAAACAGGGGTACGTACTGCCTTTTGGTCCTCAGAGGTCCTTTTCTTCTGAATGAATTTGCTATTTTTTCCTTTTTGAAGTTTGAGTTTCTTTCAACTATGTTGATGCAGTAATGTCTGCTGTTGGTGGTTTAAGAGTTGGAGTCTCTGGGGTTAAGCAAGGTAATGTAATCTTGCTTATTGAGCACAAACCTTTAAAGAATTGTTCACTACTTGGAATTTATATGATCTGCAAGTCTTTTGATCCCTTAATTCTCTATCAGTTCAGCATGCTTTCTATAAAATGAATACAGTATTCTGGTAAATAGTTTGCTCATAATTTCTATTGTATCATTCCTTCGCGACATCCAATACAATTGTAATGACACAAGGAAGATTAGTGTGCCGCATTGACGGATGACATGTACCAACTGAGGGAATGGCCAGTGATTATTCTTAAATGCAGTTTGCTATGTGCACATGAAGTATAAACCTTGTTGATATTGCCTAGCTCGGTAACGAAAGGAATTTGTGGTTATATTACATTCTGTGTCATTTTGGTCATCGAGAATTTGTGCATTTTAATAATTCTGCTGCTCAAGATTGCTAAGAAAGCACAGTTGTGTGAACCCTGATAATTTCGACTGATTACACTGAGTTGAAGATGCTTATACCTTGTATCTTGAGGTGTTAGGCTTAACGTATGACTTAGATGATAGGATGGATATGATTTGCTCTTCCTACCTTATGTGATATCTTTATGCACTCGAAGTCCTTTTAGTAGTTAGATTTCTTATACTCTAATGTCTTTGCAGATCAAGTTGTGATGATATCAGTGGCATTTCTTGTAATTCTGTTCAGTGTACAGAAGTATGGGACAAGTAAAATGGGGCATTTCGTAGGTCCTGCTTTGTTTATATGGTTCTGTTCCCTGGGTGGCATTGGCGTCTACAACCTCATTAAGTATGATTCTAGTGTTTGGAAGGCATTTAATCCAGTTCATATATACTATTACTTTAAGCGCAATTCAACAAAGGCGTGGTACTCACTTGGGGGCTGTATTCTTTGTGCAACAGGTAAACTCTTGACAATGGATGTTTCTGATAGTTGACACTAAGCTTGTAATCGGAATTACACACAAAAAATGCACTGTTATATGTTTCCTTTTTTATTTTATTTGTTCTTTGGGTTACTTGAGTGCATACAGG
The DNA here is from genome assembly GCA_018342035.1 of Solanum appendiculatum. Taxonomy (NCBI): domain Eukaryota; kingdom Viridiplantae; phylum Streptophyta; class Magnoliopsida; order Solanales; family Solanaceae; genus Solanum; species Solanum appendiculatum. Next base: position 56,063 of record JAGDQO010000892.1, read on the forward strand.
TGCTCTTTTTTCTTTAGTAAGAAGATTTTGAAACACAACGATGTTTACGTTCTTATGTTTGGACTCTATTTTTGCATGTCCTGTTACAGCATGAGATGTATTTGAAAGCTCACTTCACTAGCTTCTTTCTGCAAATTTATTCACTTTTGCAGAAAAAAGTAAAAGTTCCGGAACAGGCAAATGAAACCTTGAGTTGCTAGTTAAAGAGAACTCCCTTGAAAATAGGGCAGTGGGATTAACTTGTGTCAGCTTTAGAAAGAAACAAAAGACTTGCACTTACCATGAATACCGCCCCTAAGTTGCTTCCTCTAAGAAAGATGATTATCTTCTTGCTGAGATGCTCTTTACATCTTTCATTGGACTCTACAAGTTGCTTCCAGTTTTCCTTTCCTCTTGACCCTTGTAATGCAATTTCTGATTAGAATATGCAATTTTTCTTTTCATCGCATTACAACAACAAATCAGTGTAATCCCACATGTGGGGTTTGGGAGGGTAGAGTGTACCTACCTTACCTCCTTCCTTGAGAAGGTAGAGAGGTTGTTTCCGATAGACTCCTCAAAGAAAGATGTAAAAGAAGGCAGTAGCAACAAGCAGAAACAACATCAAGATAATACAATTATCAAGGGTATAGAAATAACACGTAGTAATACAAATCTATGAATAAGAAAATACAAGAATAATACTAAAAGAATAGGAATAGGAACAAGAATAATATATACAATCCTACTTAAACTTAGAATAGGAATAGGAATAGTATATAAATTCCTCTTTGGAAAAGGATAGTAATGTAGTGTCCTAGTTGAAAAAGGAGTCTAATGTAGTGTCTATAAATAGGGTCTCAATGTAAAAATGTAGATACACAATTCAATAATATTTTTCTCCTATATTTCTCACATGGTATCAGAGCCAAAGCTTCTACGATTCTGGTAAAGAATTAAAACGCTTTCGCTGTCAGCAGATGATTGTGACCCATATATGTCGTCCGTCTGCCCAATGGTGGTTATGTTAACAAAAGTAGGACCAATGATACATGCATGAGCCCCATATTTAGGGGAAGAAAATTCAGTCAGACAACCAATTTTTGGCGACTTTCTAGGACTGTTTTGTGTCAACCCAATATCCGTCAGGATTTGCGTAGCACTGTGCCATCTTTCCATTGACTATTTTCTCATATTTGATTTGTGTAGCACCGTATCGTCTTTCTGATGACTACTTTCTCATATTTGATTTGTGTAGCACCGTACCATCTTTCTGGTGAATACTTTCTCATATCTAATTTGTGTAGTACCTCGCCATTCTTTTGGTATTTACTTTCTCATATCTAATTTGTATAGCACCGTGCCATCCTTCCGGTGACTACTTTCTCATATCTGATTTGTGTAGCAATGTGCCATCATATGTGATTTGTGTAGCACCGTGCATCTTCTGGTGACTACTTTCTTATATCTAAGTTACGTAGCACCATGTGTCTTTCCGGTGACTCCTCAGATCTGATTTATGTAATTCCGGGCCTTTTTCCAGTGATAGTGATACTCCCTCTCCCATGGCTAAATTGACATATGTCCGCCTTGTTCTATCTATTGTTGTTCTTCATTGGTCTTTTAATCACTTGGACATTAAGAATATTTTTCTCGACGGTGATCTCGAGGAAGAAGTTTATGTGGAGAAACCACTTGGTTTTGGTTTTAGGAGGAGTCTAGTAGCCTTGTATGCTGATTGAGAAGGCCATTTTATGGTTTGAAATAGTCTTCTCAAGCTTGGTTTGGGAAGTCGGCACAATAATTCAAGAGTTTGGCATGACTCATAGTCAAGCTGATTACTCTGTTTTGATCGACATTCTGCATCAAATCCAATATTTCATGAGAAGACTTAGCACATTGATATTGACTGTCAATTTTGTGAAGTGGAGTGATCAACTTGCAAATATCTTCATCAAGGTCCTCACCGCTCCTTGTATTAATTATATTTGTAATAAGCTAGGTACATTTGACTTGTATGCACTAGCTTGAGGGGGGAGTGTTAGAATAGGAATAGAGAATAGTATATACAATCCTACTTAGAATAAGAATAGGAATAGTATATAGAACCCTACTTAGAATAAGAATAGGAATAGTATATAGAATCCTACTTGAAAAAAGATTGTAACGTAGTGTCCTAGTTGGAAAAGGAGTCTAATGTAGTGTCTATAAATAGTGTCTCAATGTAATAATGTAGATACACAATTCAATGATATTTTTCTCCTATATTTCTCACAAATACTAATACTCCGCAAATGGAAAGCAATACGCCCGATCACCTACTAATTTTCTACCTTAATTCGCGCCCTCTGCACCCTCCAATCAAGGGTTATGTCCTCGGTGAGTTAAAGTTGTACCATATCCTGCATAATCACCTCACCCCAATACTTCTTAGGCCTACCTCTACCCCTTCTCAAGCTCACTATGACCAACCTCTCACACCTCCTTCCTGGGGCATCTACATATTGTCTCTTCACATGTCCGAACCACCTCAACCTCACTTCCTGCATCTTATCCTCCATAGGGGCCATTGCTCTGGCTTGCTAAAAGCGTTTAATATTGAGAATGTAGGATGTATTACACATTGGTGGAATTGTGTAATAAGGCTTTTAACTAGCTTAGTGAATCGGTTTGAACTAGTAAATATAGTACAAAATGCTTTGGGAAGTTGAAAATCATCATAGATCCAAAGATTTCCAAATAGGACTACTTTGACTTGAATATCTTCATTCCAAATCTTATCTCTCTTGGTATGCCCACACATTCATCTTAGCATCCTCATCTCTGCTACTCTCATCTTTTGGACGTGAGAGTTCTTGACTGGCCAACTCTCCACACCATATAACGATAGTGGGTCTAACGACCACTCTATAGAACTCACCATCAAGTCTTGGTGGCACACTCTTTATCACACATAACACCGGTATGAACCTCCCTTTCATCCAAGCCGCCCCAATACAATGTGTGAAATCCTCATCAATTTCCCCATTACCTTCAATATTTTTTTTTGAAATTGGTAGAAGTTGTATTCATCATCATTTAGGGCTATGCTGACCGCCTCCAAAAATTTACAAAAGAGTCATGGATACTTACAAGGAACCTATAAAATCCGCTAATTGGATTTCTTCTTCTATATTCTGCACTTTACACCAAAAGCCTAAAATATTAATAACTTTCCATTTAACATTTTGTATATAAAGCATTTTTTCCTAAGATCCTCCGATTTCTCTCCTTCCAGATAACCCACCATATGCACGCTGGAACTGTTCTCCACCACCTCTTTTGACTCTTATTGCCTCCTCTCTTCATCCAGCAACTCAGGAGGTCTGTTGTGTGCTCTGGCATGCTCCGGTTCATATTAGCTATGCTGAAGAAGAGTTCCCATACTTGTGCAGTTACTTTGCAGTGAAGAAAAAGGTGCTTGTTGGTCTCAAGTGCCTCTTTGCATAGTGTATATCTAGAGGCTATGTTAATTCCCCTTTTCTGCATAGCCTCATGTGTCAAGCTAGCTCTCTTAGCCACTAACCAAGTAAAGCACTTCACCTTTGGTGGAGCCACACTCTTCCAAATGGTATGCCAAAGGCCTGCTACTCTACCTGAATTTTCAGCTAATCTCCATTTGTGAACTCTATTAACAGATAACATGCCATCGTTGTGATGCCGCCATATCAATTTGTCTTATTCCATGTTAGTACCAGGGAATCCAGCAATCTTATTTAGCAAATCTATCACCCGGGTTATTTCCCAATCATTAAGCAACCTCCCCAAAACCAAGTTCCATCCCTGTGGTGATCACATTTCCCGTATGCTGCATTCAGGGTTTACACATATAGAGAAGAGTCTAGGAAATAAAGATTATACAGTATCATGGCCACACCAATCCTCTTTCCAGAAAGAGATTTTGTCCCCCCTTCCAATTTTGACCTTTGTGTTTGCCTTGAGTGTCAACCAGAGATTTCTAATGGACCTCCAAACTCCAACTTCATAGGTGGTAATCACTTCACCTGGTTGAAACTCTTCTCAATTTTGTTCCCTTGCCATACGAAGTCCCTTCTTAGCTTGTGTAGGGTCTTAACCACTTCCCCAGGGATAGGAAAAAGAGACATTACATATGTTGGTAGGTAGTCCAGTACTGAACTGATCAATGTAACTCCTCCCTCCTAGAGACAGATATCGTGTCTAAAATGTCTTTTGAAAGTGCTTTAATCTGAACTTTTGTAGAATTTGCAAAATATTGTTGTAAGTATTTTTCTTCCATCATAACATCACATATTACATAGGTTTCAAAGTATGGTTTCTTTTTATTTTTTGAGACAAGGGTAGCTTTGTATTCACCAGAAACTCATCATCCAAGAAATGATGAGGAAGAATCTTACACCCACCCAAAGTATGGGAATTCCTCCAAGAGGACTGCAAAAGTAGAAGAACTTTACAAGTTACCTATGAAGTCAACTAGTGCTACTATATCCCCAACTCTCGTTACACCAAAAATACAGTAAACTAAGACACTGACTCTTTATCTTCTGAATGTTGCTACTCTTGCCTTCAAAACATCTGGTATTCCATTCCTTCCATAGTGTCCACCAGATACATGCTGGAATGGTCATCCACCAGTTTTCCTTTGACCCTCCACTACCGATTCCTTTCCAACTGTTAAGCAGCTCCATAGTGGACTTTGGCATCACCCATCTAACCCCAAGAATACTGAGGAACATGTCCCATAACTTTGTGGCTGTTCTGCAGTGCACAGATGAAAGTTGCTCTCTGCGTCTTGATCACACATAAAACATTTTGAACATATTTGCATTCCTTTTCCTTGTAGCACTTCATGAGTTAGACATGCTCTCCTTATTGCTAACCATACGAAACAAGAGACTTTCCGGGGGATTGTGACCTTCCAGATTTGCTTCGAAGGCCAAAAGCCTGTTGTGAATCGACTGTTATTCTTCTTCCAGTAGCAATTTAACTGTAAAAATCCCTTTGTTGTGGAGCAACCTAATGGGTTTGTCAGCTCCATTAAGTATCCTAGGAAATAAACTCAACAATTGAAGGAGAATTGCAATCTCTGAAACTTCCCAGTCATTCATAGCTCGCCTGAAAACCAAATTCCATCCTTGGGGACTCCAAACTTGTGACACTGAAACATTTTTTTGTGAACTAAGGACATATAACTGAGGAAACAGAGTTCTCAAATTGTTTTCCCCTATCCAGAGTTCATTCCAAAAATCTATTCTTACTCCATCACCCACTTTAAAGGAGATGTTAGTATAGAATTGTGGCCACAGCCTTCTGATGGACTTCCAAACACAACAACCAAAAGTACCCAAAACCTCCTCATTCGTCTGTGGAAATTTGTGGGGTATTGAAAGAGAGATTGTTGCTTGCCATTTTTTTAAAAATGGATTGAAAATAGCCTGTGCATTGAAAAAAGGTTAAAAATAGCCCTAACGGTTAAAATGGGTTGAAAAATAGTCCTTGCGGGTTAAAAATAGCCCTCACGGATTAAAAATGGGTTGAAAATGGTTCTTTAGACAAACTCACAGATCCCGTTAGAAGATGGGGCAGCAAAAAGTATTGATTAAAATGTGTCAATAATTTTATTAAGCATAGGAGGGCTTTAAATTGCCAATTTGAGTGCATAATATGCAGAAAATCTGCAATTCAAATTTCAAAAAGCTAGAATTTCTCAGCAACTAAAACAACCTAGTAAAAAATTAAATTTCAAATTTATCCTAAACCTAGACCATTTATTATATTAAAAATTACTGCAATAACTAAAGTAAAATTCAACAAGTAGTTTGTGTTTGGTACTTTTGGAGAGTAGTAGTTTGTGTTTGGTTAAATCAATTTTTAAAGCACTTTTGTCAATATCAAAGCAGTAATTGTGCTTGGCCAAGGATCTAAAAGTGCTTCAGGGAAAAATTATTTTTTTCAGCTTATGAAAGACAGCTTCTGCCACTACTCAAAAACACTTTTTTTTCCTAGAAGTTTGGTAGAACACCTCAACTCTAAAATAAGCACTTTAAGAAAGAAACACTTTTGGCTTCCCAAAAGCTTGGCCAAACAGGCAATGAATTCCAATAAAAGCTTTGAGTTTTGGTTCACTATATGCAATAAAAGGAGATCAAGCTTGTCTCTGAGTCGGTTTGTGGTCTTGGGGTAAACCCATAACTGAATGCTACTTTCCATTTGTTCTTGCATTGGCCATTAGTGATTGTGTACTGGGAAAACTTTTTTATGTTTTAGAATTTTTTTTTTGAGAAAGGTAACTTGTATTATAAACAAAAGAATACACAAAGAGTATTCTAGTAATACTTACATCCAAAAGTTGCGAAAGAAAAAGAACTCCTATGGAGGTCATAAGGACTCTAAAATACTAGGAATATCCTCTGCATCTTGAGGATATTCATGTTTACACCAAAAAAAAAAGAAAAGAACCAGACAATTCAGCTTCAAATTCTGCATAGAGCAGCTCTTGTTTTTAAAACGTCTCTGGTTCCTCTCCATCCATATAGGCCACCAAATGCAGGCAGGGACAATCTTCCATCTCTGCCTGTGTCCTGACTGATTCCCATCTCTGTTCCAGCAAGCTAGAGCTTCTTTGATGTTCCTTGGCATAGTCCAACTGATGCCCCTTAAGTTGATGAAAATCTGCCACAGCTTCACAGTTTCTCTACAATGTAGAAAGAGATGATTTATTCTTTCGACCTCACATTCACAAAACCAACACCTGGAACAGATTTGCATACCTCTTTTCATGAGGTTGTGTTGAGTGAGTGCAGCCTGATTGGCTAACAGCCAAGTGAAACATGCTATCTTGAATGGTATCTTGACTTTCCAAATCATCTTCCAAGGCCATCCACCTATATGAGTACCAGGTCTTTGTGAGCTTTCTATAAGCTGAGCCAACTGAAAATCTGCCTTGGTTATCTGGATTCCAAAATAGATTGTCCTCATTTGTGCTTAGATCTTTGCACTGCCCTAGAATGTTGAGTAGCTCAACTATTCTATTGACCTCCCAATCGTTTAGATGTCTTCTAAACCTTAGATCCCACCCCTGATTATCTCTCATTTCTCTGATTGTAGCCTCATTTTGAAGACTCATGTTGAACAAAATAGGGAACCTATTTCTCAAAGTTTCCTGATCCACCCATTTGTCTTCCCAGAACAAGGTCCTTCCACCATTCCCTACCTTGATTTTGCATTTGTTGAAGAATTTGATCCATAAATTTCTGATGGATCTCCATATTCCAGATCCATATGGTTGTGTGGACAAGTTGGTGATCCACAAATTCTCCATACCAAACCTAGCCTTTATTGTTTCCTTCCAGATAGCTTGTTCTTGTGAGGCAAATCTCCATAGCCACTTCATAAGTAGGCTTTGGTTCTGGATTTTCAGATTCCTAATCCCCAAACCTCCTTCCTTTTTGCTGAGAATGACTTGGTCTCACTTCACTAGATGGAATTTATGATTATTAGGATCACAATTTCCTTGCCACAAAAAATTCCTCCTAATTGCATCAATTCTTTCAATCAAATTTGCAGGCATATGGAAAACCGACATCATAAATGTAGGTAGAGCACTAGCACACTGTTGATGAGTGTGACTCTTCCCCCCAAGGACAAGTATTGACTTTTCCAGTTCACCAACTTCTTCTCACACTTTTCTAGAATGTTGTTCCAAATACCGTTTGACCTGCTCTTGTCACCCAAAGGCATGCCAAGGTATGTTGTGGGGAGATCCCCTACCCCCCCCCCCCCCCCCCCCCCCCTCCCCCCAAGTATATTTGCAAGCATGTTTATCCTAGGCACCTCATTGACCAGATAGATGAAGCTCTTTCCCCAATTGATGTGTAGGCTTGAGATGGCTTCAAAAAGGATCAGAATTACTCTCAGGTACTTTAGTTGAGAGCTGTCTGCATCACAAAATATCAATGTGTCATCAGCATACTGTAAGTGGTGGGAGATGGCCGGACCTTGTCTGTCATTCATGTTAGCATTGAATCCTCTTATCCATCCTCTTGTTTGGGCTGTTCTGAGCATGTCATTTAGGCCCTCCATTGCCAGGATAAAGAGGAAAGGAGATAAAGGATCTCCTTTTCTCAGTCCTCTCTCTGATGAGAAAAAACCAAAAGGGGCACCATTTATCAAAATAGAGAACTTCACAGTTGTAGTGCAAAACTTAATCCATTTTAGCCCTTTTCCTCCAAAGCCCATGTTTTCCATAGACTTCCAGAGAAAGCCCTAATGCAAGTGGTCGTAGGCTTTTTCAATATCCAATTTGCATAAAATGCCTGGCACCTTACTGTTCTTTCTCTCCTCCACACATTCATTTGCAATCAGAATTGCATCCATAATCTGCCTACCTTTTATAAAGACCATTTGTTGGGCATCCACTAGATTATAGACCACTTTCTTAAGTCCTTCGGTTAAAACTTTTGAAATGATCTTACATATGCTCCGTATTAGACTAATAGGTCTAAAATCCGTCAACTCCTTAGCCCCTATCTTTTTTGGAATCAATGCTATGAAGGTAGCAATAAAACCTCTCTGTATGTTTCAGAATTTTTCTGTTTCAAGAACTAAGTTTTAGGGTTTGGTCTAACAAAGTTAGGTGCAGCTCTTCCATTTTCTTCGCTAAAATGTACACTTGAATTTTTAGGACAACTATGCAGATGAAACACGTGTCAGATAAATTTTGACTCTCCACCTCTCTTTTGAGAGATAGATCAACTGCTTAGCGTTTCCACTTGGCATAGATATTAGCCATGGTAATTTCTTGATGCGTTTTCTCCACTTGGATGAAGACATCTTATACTCACCTTTTATATCACATGTTTTTCTTAACTGTTGACATTTTCTTGGCCTTTCAAAGAAATATACTTCTGTGTGTCTGTAAGCATTTTTTTCTCCATGAATTTTAAGAATATTTATAATTCCTTAATCTTCTTCCTTTTTTGGGGTCAATTTTTTGTTCTTTAATATCATTATTTCTCTCTATTTTCTGGGATATAAAGCTGATCATCATTTCCAAAACTCAGGTTCCGAGGCAATGTTTGCAGATCTTTGTTATTTTTCTGTGAGATCAGTCCAGGTATGCAGCAGCAGATCTGCCTTTTATATTCTTGATAATTCTTTTTTTTTTTTTCCGATTTCATAAAAAATTATTCAGTATCAAACTTCTTGTTTACAGCTTACCTTTGTATTCCTTGTGCTGCCATGCCTTCTGTTGGGTTACCTTGGTCAAGCTGCTTATCTTATGGAGAACCATGCTGACACAACACAGGCTTTCTTCTCTTCTGTGCCAAGTAAATTTCTGGTTCTGTTCTTACCTTGATATCCCCTGTTTACTTGCTATGAGAAAAAATGATAACACTAATTTTCAATATAATTTTACTTGCAAGTTGATCCTTAATCTCTATGCTTTCGGTGATAAAAGTTTATGAATCCAAAAGGAGTAAAAAACCAAGTTTTTTAGTGAAAATTTCCAATCATGATGCAGGTGGAGCTTTCTGGCCCGTCTTCTTGATTGCTAATGTAGCTGCATTGATTGCCAGTAGAGCGATGACCACTGCAACTTTCTCTTGCATTAAACAATCCACAGCCCTAGGCTGCTTCCCTCGCCTTAAAATTATTCATACATCTCGAAAGTTCATGGGTCAGATATATATCCCGGTGATGAACTGGTTTCTTCTCGCATTGTCCTTGGTGATGGTTTGTTCTATCTCAAGCATATATGAGATTGGAAATGCTTATGGTAATGCCTGGTTCCTCATTCATTAGAACTTAGTAAAGTCTTTGCTTCTACTTTTTGGTTCTTTTCTTGTGGTCTTTTTCCCTATTACTACTTGGATGTATCTGGTGCATATGTTGAAGGTCTTGATATTTACTTTTCAGTAAGGCCCCATTTGTTTTCATTGAAATTAAGACATCTGAATTTGAATGAACATCTAAATATCAAGTTGTTGTTTTGAGATCTGAACACTAAATAATAGACTATTTGTTTTTTAGTATCTGAATGAGTATAAGGCGTACACATTTAAACATGTTAAATATAATTCAAACTAAATAATAATTAACTGTTATATTGATAGAATATTATAGAAAATCTTAAACAAAAAAAAAAAAACCTTAACCCACCTATTTTTGTACAATCAAATACACAAGAATGATACAACTGAAAAAAGAAGAAGTTAAAAGATGTGAACAAAGAGGTTAAGTTCTAGATTTCCTATTTGATGACTTCCTTCAATCATATTTTGCAATTTGCACAACTTCTTTCCATTTTGTGGACATAACAATCCCATTAGATTTCACAAAGAATTTCATCTTGGCTCTTTCTGGTGTCATTGTCGGCATCTTGGTTAATATCTCAGGAACAATTTTTGATATGGTGCATCTCTATCCAAATTTTGTTCTTTTTCCTCCTTTTTCATTTGAGCTTCTAACTTATCCCAAATCCAGTTTTTTAGGAAATAGATTCAGTTATCAATTCATTTGTTTTCCCGATCCCTAAAATCCACCTCACCTACTCCAATTGTCAGAACCTCCAGTTCCATCAGCAGTCTTCCATATCCACCATTCTCTGATATGCCATATTCACCCCCTGGGCCCTATCTAGCTCAACAAATATCAGACTACACTGCCCCATTTGACTGATCTGGACATCCGATGAACTTAGTGCAAAAATACTGAAAAGAGAGGTGAGATATCAGACTATGCTGTAGTTTTGATCTCTTTAGCAGTTATAATTTTATTCTGTTCAGTTATTTGATCTTTGTCATCACCAAATTTCAATTAGTTAGGATATCAGTGTTACTTAACTAGAAGCTGGCTTGTAGATAATCATTGAGGGGAGCATTCAAAGTAACCCCTTGAAAAGGTTAACAACACCTTTTGAGAAATAGAATTTTGTAGGAGTGCATTTACCAGGAAAGAAAGAAAGATGAAAAGGTATCCATTAGAAAAAGAAAAACAACTTAAAATTCAATTTCTTGTCCTTCAATATTGTTTTTGTAGTCTTAGTCTTGCAATTTTAAACTATGCACTTGATCTTGCTCAGTTTTTGATGCATGTGAAGTCAAATGTGTTTTGTGAAATGGGACGGAGGAAGTAATATTCAACTTGCAGGTCATGACTCTATATTTTTCAGCTGTTAAACAGGGATCTAAATATATTTAACTGTATTGTTCCAATTAGTTCCACAGGATATAGTAACATGTAATGACCATTTATTTGTTCGTGAGGAAACTGAAAGTACTTAAGATATAGGGTTTTGGCCTGTTAGGCAAGATAGCAAAAGAATACTCACATGTTGCTTGGATAGCTGAATTTAGATTTAGAGGTCCTGATCAGTTTGACTAGTAAAACAATGGGATTCTTTCAATTTTAATGGAGTCTAATGGGTTCAGACTGATTAGAACCAAGACAAAATACCTGGAGTGCAAGTTCAGTTATGTAACGCCTGTGGCTGGCGTGGAAGTAAGGCTAGTGATACACAGGTTATTCAAAAGAGAGGAAGTTTTAAGTATCTTGGGTCTATTATCCAAGAAATGGGGAGATTGATGATGATGTCATACATTGTCTCGGCGCAGGGTGGATGAAATGGAGGTTCGCATCTGGAGTCCTGTGTGATAAGAAGATACCACCTAAATTTAAAGGCAAAATCTACAGAGCGGTGGTTAGACTAGCTGTGTATGGAGTTGGCCCAGTCGAGAATTCCCATTTTCAGAATATGAAAGTTTCGGAAATGAGGATGCTGAGATGGTTGTGCGTGCACCCTAGGAGAGATAAAATTAGGAATGATGATTTCTGGGACAAGGTAGGAGTGAACTCGATAGAGGACACGATGCGGGAAACGAGGCTTAGATGGTTCAGGCATGTGCAAACGAGAGGCATGGATGCCCAGTAAAGAGGTGTGAGAGGCTGGATATGGATGGCTTCAAGAGAGGGAGAGGTAGCCCGAATAAGTATTGGGGAGGTGATTAGACAGGACATGACGGAACTTCAACTTACTGAGGACATGATCAGAGATAGGAGGCTATGGAGGACAAGGATTAAGATAGAAGATTAGCTAGATAGTGGAGCATTGTCTCACTGATTCTTTTGTACTGTTAGCCGTACTATTAGTGGTATGTTACTCTTATAGTTTGTTTTCCTTTTAGTTTGGTTAATATTGGTTGATATTTGTACTTCGATTATTGTATAATCTTGCTATGACTACTGTTCAGGATGATTTGTCGGTTTTCTGTAGTATTTTGCCATTACTTCTTCATTTCTGCTATTTCTTTGTCTATACTGCTTTGGACTGTTTTTTTCCTTGAGATGAGGGTCTATCGGAAATAGTCTCTCTACCTCCAAGGTAGGGGGTAAGGTGTGCATACACTTTACCCTCCCCAGACCCCAATTTATGGGATTACACTGGGTATGCTGTTGATTTCTAGACTGCATTATTAGATGAAGATTTAGACTGGCTTGTTCTAGACTTCCTAGTCTGATGCATATCCTGTCTGACAGGAATAGCCGAGCTTGGTGTGATGATGATGACAACAATACTAGTAACTATTGTCATGCTTCTGATATGGCAGATCAACATCATTATTGTGTTTAGCTTTGTTGTTATCTTCTTGGGATTGGAGTTAATATTTTTCTCATCAGTTTTATGGAGTGTGGGAGATGGGAGTTGGATTATTCTGGTTTTCGCTGTAGTCTTGTTTTTTATTATGTACATATGGAATTATGGAAGCAAGCTGAAGTATGAAACTGAAGTCAAGCAAAAGATGTCTATGGATTTGCTACGTGAACTAGGCCCAAACCTTGGAACAATCAGAGCACCTGGAATTGGCTTGCTTTATAATGAACTGGCAAAGGGCATACCAGCTATATTTGGACATTTTCTCACCACTCTTCCTGCTGTTCATTCAATGATAATTTTTGTTTGTATAAAATGCATTCCTGTTCCTGTAGTACCTCAGAATGAAAGGTTCCTGTTTCGCCGGGTCTGCCCCAGAGGTTACCACATATTTCGTTGTATTGCCAGGTAAGCATGCTAAATTATTTTCGTTTCTATTGGTTTGTTTAGACTAGGTGGTCTGATTTACGTGGCTAAGGAGAACTTGGTATAAATTTTACAAAAAGGACTGCCGCATGACAGTTGATATCTGTAAATAGATGTGGTATTTGGATAGTTAACTGTGAGAAACCGGAACCTGCCTATGTTGTGATACCTAATTTTGTCTGCAAACAGGTTGTTAAATTGCCCAACTCCTATGGGCAGTTCTTCTATCATGATTCTAGTTGGACCAATGCTTTATATTTCGACAGTTTCCTTTGTATAGATGCATTTTCTTTGCTGCATTTGTTGTTTGTTTTTGCCATGGAACTTGGCTACTAATATTTTGGTCCGAACTCTTTGGAATGACAGATATGGTTACAAGGATGTTCGCAAAGAAAACCAGCAGGCTTTTGAGCAGCTACTGATTGAAAGTCTAGAGAAGTTCATTCGTAGAGATGCTCAGGAGCGGTCACTTGAAAGTGATGGCAACGATGAATCAGACTCTGAAGAAGAGCATGGCTTTTCAAGGGTCCTTGTTGCTCCCAATGGGAGCGTTTACTCACTTGGTGTTCCTCTCTTATCTGATTTTAAGGACACCGGAAAGGCAGTTATAGAAGAAAGCATTTCAGAAGAGCTGAAGCCTGGCCCTTCGTTGGAGTCACTCTTGTCCGATGCTGAACAGTCCTTTGAGAAGGAGCTCTCATTTTTACGCAAGGCCAAAGAATCCGGTGTGGTTTACCTCCTTGGTCATGGAAATATTAGGGCAAGGAAAAGTTCCTGGTTCATTAAGAAGCTTTTCATAAATTACTTCTATGCTTTCCTTAGAAAGAATTGCAGGAGGGAAATTGCCAATTTGAGTGTACCACACTCACATTTAATGCAGGTTGGCATGACATATATGGTGTGAGAATTAGCTTTCTGGAAAAGGCCCATACTAATATATTTTGGTGAAAAGGCAGTTTGTGTCAAATTTTTGTTGGTCCCCTGTATCAAAGTGATGAGTGCAGACAAGTGTCCATATGTCTTCCTTGCACACACCGCAGCTGAATTGAAGTCCTTCGTCTTATAGCCTGGAAATCTTTGCACTGATCCAGTTACTGTAACAAATTTATTGCCATAGTCATTTGGGTTTCATTCTAACACTGCCTCAACCCGTTAACTTATTCAATGCCTTTCCATCTGTTGAAGCTAGACGAGCAGGAATAAGTGAAGAACAGACACAGTGACCGCAAGATAGATGCAAACTCATAATATTGTAATTCTTTTCAGTTACTTTTGCCCTTATGTCACTTTCATAATTTTCTTATTGAATGACCTTATAAATGTTGATGAAGTTTTCACCGCATTGACTAGTTCATTCATCTTAGAGAATTGTTGTCTTGCTCTTTCATGTTTTCTTTTGATTTTTTGTTTGGTTTTCATCTGTACGAATGGAATGGTAACCTTTGTGATCTTGCAATTTGTGCCTCTATATTGTCCTGGATGGAAATGTGGGACTGGATATTGGACTTGAACGATCAGCCACAAATGGTTGATTCAAGGTGGAGCTGTTGAGACTAAAAGTTGTACGTTCAATTTCTATTGACATCCAAGTGATTGTTCAACTTAGCTGTTGATAATACTCCTTTTACTGTGTGCAAGAGTATCGACCAAATGATACTTTGTTTTCAAAAATCCGTGTTGGCTTAGAGAGGATTCAAATAGTATGTTAAGATAACTAGGAATCCTTATTTTTATTGGCAATTGTTGTGGGTACGCCAACACACCTAGACATGACTACTATTAACACGACTAGACCATGTGGTGCAAAGATTAAAGTCCTCGTTGACTTGATGTCTAATTTACCAGATCATGTTCAAATGGACATTGAGGGTGTGCTTACCGGGGCTATTCGAACTGTGAAGGAAAATATTCAATATGACTATCAACCTAAATATTGTATGGAATGTGAGTTACAAGGTCATGCTATATATGAATGTCGACTTATGCACTCAAAACTGAATCATAAGAGGCCTGGCTTGCAAAAGGAGGAGTTCAAAGATAATGTTGACAAGAAGGAACAAAATTGCGTAACACCTCACAAATTATATGCTAAGGATCCGAATCATTCGTCGTGAGCGTATCAAATTAGGCCGGGTGATATTCTACCTGTACATGTGTGTTAAGAAGTGTGAGAAGTGTATTGGATGTGATTTAGGGTCATAAGGGACCTCTAACACCAACTCAAGTCCAAAGCCTCTGTTACACTTCGAAAATTTCTAAGTTAAGACCGGAACTATTCTTCACTTACATGTAAGGTTGTATCGGGTGATTCTTAAATTGCTCATAAGTGTAAAGGTCAATTCTTTAGTGTGGGAATGAATTTGGATATAAATTAAGGTCACTAGAATCCTCTAGCACAAAGTTGAGTTGAAAGCTTCCATACCGATTAAGTTTTGATGTAAGATTCTACTTGGATCAACTTCAAACGACCATATCTCTTAGAATATAAAGAGTTATATGGCCTTTAACATAACAAATTAAAGGTATTCGAATCTTCTTTCCAACGCCATCAATTTTGCATCAATCCAAGTTTTAAGTAAAGAGTTATGACCATTTTAGTAACCTAATACAACACAGTGACAAATTAGCCGACGGAAAAACATTAAAAAGGGTCTTTTTTGTCTTTTTACCTCTAAGAAAATTCTAAACAAATTTCTTGATTAATATAAGGCCCAAAACAATCAGGGTTTCATCTCTTAATCTCCCATTTTCTTTTCTTTCAAACCCTAAGGCAAAATCTTAAGGAAAAAAAATCAAAGTATAGGACCTCAATTCAAGATTCTTTCAAACTTTTTCAAAATTTTTCAAAATTCCTCTTCAAGGTAAGTCCTTCTCCAAGAATTTCATTTTTTCAACTCAAATTTCTTCATACAATTATGAATCATTAATGAAAAGAGAAAATAGTCAAAAGCCTTCCTAACCTAATGTCGGATTCTCAACTACACACTCATACTTTACGGGGGTCCTATTACCCCCCTAAACATTTAAAAAGTGAAATATATAACCCCTTAAAACGTCATAACCAGATATGTATCTTGTGGTGAAACACACGCACTTGACACGTGTATTTACTAGTTAATTATTATTTTTTCAGCTTTTTTTCTCCTTTATCTTCTTTAACCATTTTTTCAACCCTAATTTTTTTACAAAGATTGATTTGGGGAAAACATTGGCGAATGCTTGGGAGTATTTTACAAATATTGTAACCAAATCAACATAATCTTTCATTTTCCTGGTATAATTCACCTACATTTTGACACCCAGAGTAACGAAAGATTTTTTTTTTCTTTAATTAGACTTGGAATGATTTTGTCAGCTCAGTGTAACGTTTTTATTTTTTTTATAATCAAAAGATTTGAAATTGATAATAACTTTTTGGGGACTCAATTACATTTGATGTGAACCCAATTGATTTTTCTCAAATCCGATTTGAAGTCTTTTGGGGTGATTGAAGATGGTTGACATTTTGTTTGTAGTGGATTTAATTGATTTTGCAAGTATTTTACATGAGAGCTTGAAATTAACAATGGTGAATCCGATTGCGATGGGGCGGCAGTGACAATGGCGATGATTGCTTAAGGTTGGTGAATGGTGGAGAGATTTGGCCTATATTGTTTTGGGGAAGAAAGAAAATAAATAAGAAAAAAAATGAAAAATACATATGTTTATGAAAATGATTAAAAATAAACTTTTAGTTATATTTATTTTTGCTGCTCACTCTCTCAAGGAGAGTGAAATACACTCACTTTGCCAGATAATCATTTAGAGAGGTAATAATTTCAGTTTTAAACAGTTCAGGGGGTGATAGGACCCCCGTAAAGTATGAGTATATAGTTGAGAATCTGACAATAGGTTAGGGGGGCTTTTGGCTATTTTCTCTTAATGAAAATCATAATTCTTGGCCATAGAGTTTTCAAAAAAACTAATTCAAGAATCTCAAGAAAAGTTTTCTTGATCGTTCTTCTTCAAGCTAGGGTTTCAAGTCTTCCAATCAAGTTCTTCTTCAAGATTCTTCAAGAACTTTGTTCTTCCAGGTATGTAAGGTTATTCATAGTGATGGACTGAGTTCGCCCTCACGCCCTACATCTCAATTCAATCAATAAAAGTTTAATTTAGGGTTATACTCTTAGTTTTGAGAATTCTTGAGATGAGCTTGTTGTTGAGTTTTGATTTCTATTCCTAATTGTTGAGTTGATCTATGTTATGCATTGAGATTCTTGAGTTGCTTCGTTCATGTCTATATTTCAGCATGAACCCTACTAATTGAGTATTCTTGAGATGAGTACTATCGTTGAGTTCTCAGTATTGAGTTTTTATATTGTTATTGAGATCCTTGAGTTGAGTTGTTCATGTCTATATTCAGCATGAACCCTATTTTGAGTTATAAATTTTGAGAATCTTTTAAAGCCAACATTTTTGTTTTAAACTGATTTCTTGAGAAAGTAAAGATGAGTTTTGAGAAAGAGTTTTAACCAAGATTTGAGCAAGAGTATTTTAAAGTATCTTTTGAGAAGAGTTTCAGGGAACACAAATGGTTCCAAAAGTAATATTTTTACATTGAGAAGAGAACTATGATTCATGATTAGTATGACAGTCGGGTATGCCATCAATGTGTAAGCAGTATGACATCTAGAATATGTCATCAATGTTTATGCAGTATGACTTTCCAAGTCATCAATGATCAGATCACAATAAACATTTGTTTTAAACTATTTTTTTCTGAGAAAGTTAAGCAGAGTTTGAGTACACAATAAACATTTGTTTTAAACTATATTTTTTCTCAAACCAGAGAAAGAGTATGTTTTATACATTTGAGCATGAGTATATGTATTATTCAAAGTAGTATTGAGCATTGATATGGGGATATGTTCAGACAACTCAAAATCCTCATAAACCATTTCTTGCCAATATGGGTATAGGATCATACTTTTTAGATGAATCCTTATTGCTTAGTGGATCCACTTAGTTGAAAGGCTCTATTCCCCGGTATGGTATATGACAGTTCTGACAGCGTGGGCGAGATATTGTATCATCACGTAGCTCATAGTGATGATTGTCGGTTAGAGAATCTCCCAATAGAGTTAAAGTGTATTTTAATATAGAGATGAGTAAGTATTTTGTAAAGCTTTAAATGATGTAACTCCTTTATTTCTTTACATTCATCTTGAGTATATTTTATCTATTGAAGTCCTTTCATTCAGTTATTTCTCTTAGGCTATATTACATACTCGTACATTCAATGTACTGATGTCATTCGATCTGCATCTTTTTATGATGCAGATATAGGTGTTCAGGATTATCAACAGGCACTTCATTGAGATCATTCTACACTTCAGCTAGCTTTTGGTGAGCCTCATTGCATTCTGAAGGACTTCACATTTTCTTTCTAGTTAGTAGTTTTGAGATGCCGTGAGTCTTGTCTTGACATTCTTCTTTAATAGTAAAGGCTTCATAGATAGACAGAGTCGAGGTGTTTCTCAGTATTTACTTTCTTTTGAGTAGTTTTACAAACTATAAATATTGCTATTGAGTATTTTCCAGACTTTATGAGATGAATAATTGAGTTTAACGGATTTAATTATGTTTTGAGCCTATCATTGCTTGAGTAAGTCTTCAGCTAAGTAGCCAGCCAGGCAAAGGGTTCGCTTGGGGACCAGCAATGGTTCTCGAGCCTACACTCTGGACGTGGCCAACACTCGAGAACCATTATTGATCCCCAAGCGAACCCTTGGCCTGTCTGATTACTTAGCGGAAGACTTACCCAAGCTATGATAGGCTCAAAACAAAATTAAATTCGTTAAACTCAATTATTCATCTCATAAAGTCTGGAAAATACTCAATAGCAATATTTATAGTTTGTAAAACTACTCAAAAGAAAGTAAATACTGAGAAACACCTCGACTCTGTCTATCTATGAAGCCTTTACTATTAAAGAAGAATGTCAAGACAAGACTCACGGCATCTCAAAACTACTAACTAGAAAGAAAATGTGAAGTCCTTCGAAATACAAGGAAGTTCATCAAAAGCAAGCTGAAGTGTAGAGTGATCTCAACGAAGTGTCTGTTGATGATCCTAAACACATGTATCTGCATCATAAAAAGATGAAGGTCGAATGAAATCAGTACATTGAATGTGTGAGTATGTAATATAGCTGAAGCGAAATAACTGAATGAAAGGATTTCAATAGATAAAATATACTCAAGTTGAATGTAAAGAAATAAAGGAGTTAAATCATTTAAAGCTTTACAAAATACTTACTCATCTCTGAACTCAACATAATAAATGATACATTAAAATACACTCTAACTCTATTGAGAGATTCTCTAACCGACAATCATCACTATGAGTTACGTGATGATACATCGTCTTGCCCACGCTGCTAGAATTGTCCTATATCGTGCTTGGGTATAGAACCTCTCAACTAAGTGGATCCACTAAGCAATAAGGATTCATCTAAAAAGTATGATCATGTACCCATGTTGGCAAGACATGGTTTATGAGAATTTTGAGTTGTCTGAACATATCCCTATATCAATACTCAATACTATTCCGAATAATACATATACTCAGGCTCAAATGTATAAAACATACTCTTTCTTTGGTTTGAGATAATTGTTCAAACTATCCTCTTAAAAGAGATAACTGCTTTGAAATATCTCTGAATTCATAAACTCATTTAGAAATCAAAGTTTCTCTTTTCTCAATGTAACAAAATGATACATTTGAGACTACTCAGTTCTTGTAAACTTAACTAAAAAATTTTCTTTAAACTCTACTCAAACTCTGTTTTACTTTCTAAAAAAAAAAATAGTTTAAAACAAATGTTTATTGTAAACATTATTGATGACATATCTAGAGATCATACTGGTTACACATTGATGGCATACTCGACTATCATACTAATCATGAATCATAGTTCTCTTCTCAATGTAAAAATATTGCTTTTGGAACCATTTTTGTTCCCTTAAACTCTTTCAAAAGATACTTTAAAATACTCTTGCTCAAATCTTGGTTAAAACTCTTTCTCAAAACTCATCTTTGCTTTCTCAAGAAATCAGTTTAAAACAAAAATGTTGGCTTTAAAAGATTCTCAAAATTTATAACTCAAAATAGGGTTCATGCTGAAGTATAGACATGAACAACTCAATTCAAGGATCTCAATAACAATATAGAAAAACTGAATACTCAAAACTCAACGATACTACTCATCTAAAGAATACTCAATTAATAAGGTTCATGCTGAAATATAGACATGAACGAATCAACTCAAGAATCTAAATGCATAAAATATAGGAACTCAACCATTAGGAATAGAAATCAAAACTCAACAACAAGCTCATCTCAAGAATTCTCAAAACTAATGGTATAACCCTAGATTAAACTTTTACTGATTGAATTGAGATGTAGGGCGTGAGGGCGAACTCCGTCCATTACTATGAATAACCTTACATACCTAGAAGAACAAATTTCTTGAAGAATCTTGAAGAAGAACTTGATTGGAAAACTTGAAACCCTAGCTTGAAGAAGAACGATCAAGAAAACCTTTCTTGAGATTCTTGAATTAGTTTCTTGAAAACTCTATGGCCAAGAATTGATTTTCATTAATGATTCATAATTGTATGAAGGAATTTGAGTTGAAAAGAATAGATTTCTTGGAGAAGGACTTACCTTGAAGAGGAATCTTGAAAAAGATTGGAAGAATCTTGAATGGAAGTCCAATGCATTGATTTTTCCTTAAGGTTTTGCCTTAGGGTTTGAGAGAGAAGAAAATGGGGGATTAAGAGATAACACCCTGATTGTTTTGGGCCTTATATTAGTCAAAAAATTCGTTTAAGATTTTCTTATAGGTAAAAAGACAAAAAGACCCTTTTTAATGTTTTTCCGTCGATTAATTCGTCACTGCATTGTATCAGGTTACTAAAATGGTCATCACTTTTTACTTGAAACTCAGATTGATGCAAAATTGATGGTGCTGGAAAGAAGATTCAAATACCTTTAATTTGATAGGTTAAGGGCCACATAACTCTTGATATTCTAAGAGATATGGTTGTTTGAAATTGACCCAAGCAGAATCTTACATCAAAACTTAATCAGTATGGAAGCTTTCCACTCAAATTTGTGCTAGGGGATTCTAGTGACCTTAATTCATATCAAAATCCATTCCCACACTAAATAATTGACCTTTACACTTATGAGAAATTTAAGAATCACCCGATATAACCTTACTTGTAAGTGAAGAATAATTTGGGCCTTAACTTAGAAATTTTCGGGGTGTAACAACTTCTCTGCCAATTGAGTTTTTGCATAAGATCAAACTACCATAACTCTCAGAATATGAATATTTAGCTGACCCATCAAGTTAAAGGCCTATGAATCCACTTTCTAACGCTATTGATCGTTTGTCGATCCGAGTCTATAGTAAAATGTTATGAGATTTACCAGAGATGCTTCAACCTGACTGTGTGTGACAGCCAGTGTGACGGCCCATTCGACTTGGGCATCACACATCTCTAGCAGGGCTGTTTGGTGGCCTGTTTTGATGGCCCATCATAGAAGCGATGGTCTGTCACTTAGACGACAATAAAACGTGATTTTTTTGTCGATTGTTTGTTTGAGGGTATTTTTGTCCTACAATTCTTGGAGAAGTTATCTAAATAACCTCAAAACATCTTAGGAGGGTTAGATACTTAGTGTTCATTACTTCAACAATCTCATTCTCTTCCCAAAGACTTACTTCAAGCAACACCAAACAAGGATTCATCTTCCAAGGTTCTTCCACAAGTTTCATCACTAAGGTATGTAAGGCTATCTCCACATATGGAAACACTTTGTTCTTCCCCATGAATTATATTCCATGTTTCAAAGTATTTTCTATGAATAAGTTAAGGTTGAAATGAAACCCTATGTTCTTAATTTTTTATGAAAACCTCACGAACCCTATAGAAAAGTATCCAATTTCCATGATAATCCTTTACCGTATTAGTTTTTACAGATTTTTCCCATGAAATTATGAATGATTATGAAATTAAAGGCTTCTTTCTTGAAAACTACGTCCAATGGTTTTCTAATGACTTTTTAATAGTTTCTTGATGTTTTCTCCTGATGAATTCTTGAAAAATATTATTTTATGAACCCTAGAATTATGAACTATGATTTTTCTCAAATGTAAATGTTATGATGCTTTCATATGTTTCCTTGACTACAATATTATGAAATGATATATGTCTCTTATGAATGCAAAGCTATGATACATGAACTGTAACCTTATGACGTGATGATATGAATGAAGTTTATGAACTATGATCCTTGAATATTATGAATATGAACCTTCGGACTAATCCATGAACACATGAGCATAAGGAAGCTAAATAGTTAACTAAGAAGGCATAAGTCAAAATGATGAACACGTGAAATTATGTTTGCCGACGTAGCTTAAGGATCATACTGTTGGTTCAAGCGATTCCTTCTTTTATGCCCCTGGTAAGGGCTAGTTTTGTTTCTACATGATATGTACACATATGTCTCATACCCAACAAGGTATGAGATGACTTAGTTGATCGGGCTGAGATTAGACTCCATGTGCTCACATGGTGGTTTATATCGATTACAGAGATATCCTTTAGGCAGTCTGAACAACCTCATCTCTTAAACTTCATATGCTATGATTATGACTATGTTAACTGTTTCTTTTGATCGTAATATGTACGTTTATGTTTCATTCTATCATTTTGCATACAATAATATTCCACATGTATTTACGTTCTTTCTATCGGGGGTGCTTCATCTTTTTACTGATGCAGATTTAGGTATATAGATGCGTGATCAAGCCGCTCTCTAAGTTCCATATCTTTTGCAAAATTTTGGTGGAATTTTAGAACTACAAATACCTTTTGGTCTAATGACATGTTGAGTAAGTATTGTTAGAGGCATAGACCACAAGTAGTAGAATGGAGGGGTGACCCACAAGTGTGGAAAGCTATGCTACAGGATAAAGATTTTTTATCTAAAACTTTAGTGGAAACCCAGAGAAGGACATGCTAGTGCGTGGTATGATAACTGGACATAGTTGGGGGCTTTGCATTATCTTATTCCTATTTGTCATGATCAAAATCAAGTGGATTCAGTATAATTGTTGTTTAATTAAGATGTATTAAATTATGAGGTATTAGCTGCCAATTTTATTGAGGAGATTTGCAATCATATTTTTATGTTTTAGGTGATATCTCTATTATTGATGATAGAGATACACACCTAATTGTCAAATTCCTAAAGAGATACACACCTTTGATTAATTACAAGATTGGGAGCTGGATCCACCTTTCAAGAGGTAGTTACAAATGCAATATTGATGAGTCATATCAAGGTCACCTAGGAATTGGTTTTTTGAATTTTGTGTTAGGAATGAAGAGGCCGGGAGATTTGTTATATGTTGAATCTAGACTATTTTGAGGGTTGTACTGTTATTGAGACCGAGGTTAAGGCTATCAGGGTGAGACTAGACTATTGTGTATAGAATAATTTAACTTCACTGATCATAACAACTGATTCATTAACAACTCAAAAAGTGTTAAATGAAATTTGAGAAGTTTCGTGATTAATTGTCTGGATGTTAGATACATTAAAAAATCAATGTAGAATAATGAGGTGGAGGTTATGCGCACACTCAGAGAGGAACAGACTTGTTCACTAACCATGTTGTTCATTTTGCAGATACTAATAAACAACAATTTCATAGCATAGCATGCAGGAGATTCCACAGAAAGTCAAAGCAATTGTACAGTTAGAGAAAGAGAATAGTTTTAATTTGTGGATAAGGAAATACCAAAATAAAGCATACAAGTTACCGGAAGAAGGACAAGGATGAACTTCAGATAATCAATACAAGGAGAATCAATTAAAACTTTAAAAACTAACTACGATTCACAACATCGAAAAGTACCTTCCTTGATGAAAATTTGAGTACAACACCTGAAATTTTTTATTTTACACAGTGATATCAACTGTTGTGGGATTCAACCTATTGAGATAATGAAGCAAAGGTTGCATAATAAAGAAATTTAAGAGGAAATTAAAGGGTGCTTGTAATTTTATGGTGAAAGAGCTTGAATAAAAATTCAATGTTTGTTTCAATTTACAATCAGGAATGATAATCGATTCAAGTCAACAAGAGTGTGATTTTAAAGAGAATTTCGTCTATCACATACCTTTGAATCTATCTTAGAACTACATCATTCAAGTTGAAGAAGTCTTCAAGGGTATTGAGTCATGGTATTAGGGAGATATTCAATGTATAAGTGATCACATCATGAATTTAGGTGTATTTTAGTTCTTAGTTGTTTACGTAGTCGAAGGTGGGTAAGCTATGGAGGAGGTTCTCTTAATCGGCGTCTCATTGGAGTTGAAGATGATGTCTTCAGGATTTTAAGTGTAATTGAGACTCCGGCTAGGGAAAAATGAAAGACTAGCTTTTATTTTATTTTTGTTTTAGTTAATTTTGTAATTGCTTGATTTTCGATTTTGGGCCATCTAAAATCATGTGCATATTTTCTTCTCTAATAATTAGCCTAATTTTTGAGCTACTTCAATTAAAAGGGATTTCAAGGAAATATATATTGCCACAAATTAAATATCTTTTTGTGTTGATGTTAATAAACAAAGATAGAGATTTTTTTTACTATTTCTTCCTCTGTTTTTTTAAATTCGTTTATTTTTTCATCTGAGAGATAATTCTTTTGTAAAGAGAGGTTGTGCAATTACATGGTAACTATTTTTTCTTCGTTTCAAAATAGACATAAGAGATAGTCTCAATCTGATCTCTTATCGGTAAAGCTATTAGATCAGATCAGTCCACATACTCATTCCATGACCCAAAAAACTTACAATATAGTTTATTACAACCATCTTCTATACTATCAAGTTACTTTATTTTCTCATTCAAATGGAAATTGACGTTCTTGCCTCTTGGCCAACTTGACCATGTTCATAGTATAATATACATTACTTTTGGTACAACAATTTAGTGCAATGTTAATCCTCACTTTATTGGCTTATAAGAAAAGAAAATTCAAGTCTCAACAACAAAAGAACTAAACATCATTATCATTTGACCAAGCTATTTAGTTGTGTAGTTAGAATTTTTGAAATTACCCTCTTTATTTTTTTTTACAAGGAATGCTATTTGTAGTGAATGATTTTCAATGGTTGCGTAAAAAACAACATAAGTTCTAATAATAACAATATAATATTTTATACATGTAGGAAGTTGGGTCAAAATACACCTATAAGTTTTGCTTCAAAATCTAGAAGAATTCGAAATTTTTTATGGTGGTTGAGGGATAAGTATGAGATGACGTACAAAAATTGTGTAAGACTCCTTTCATAACTTGACAAATGGATTATTGGGTCCCATTTTTATGAAAAAATGGGCCAAAGTTCTTCTCTCTCTTACTTTTTAACTTTTTCCCATTACTTCAACTTTTCAACTTTTTTTTTTATTTTTACAATTATTTCAAATTTTGCTATTTTCCTTATCTTTAAATAATTTTAGAAGTATGAAATTTAGCCTAATTCATCCTACTCCAAACATTTGGTATTATTTTTCTATCCTATATTAATTATCTAAATTAAAAAAATAATTATTAAAATTATTTATCAATTAAAAAAATTAAGCTATAACTTTTTTTTTATTTTCATTACCCTAGCAATTAATTCTTTTTGAAAGTATAAGCAAAATTTGTAAAATTGCAAAAAAAAAAAATCTTAAAGAGTAAATTAATAAATTATCATTTTTATCAATAATTTCTTAAAGAACGTGTAAAAAAGTAAAATAACTAATATGAAAAATAAAAGGAGTATAAAATTAATTTTTTCTCTTCTCAATAATTTTATAATTTCGTAAACACTTAAATGTATCAAATATTCTCCAACAAGAAAATATAACAGAAAGACCATCAATAATCTTGACAAATAATTACATAAGGTTTGTTACTATTTTCTTAAACTCCTACATACATACATACATACATACTCTCTCAATTTATATGATATATTTTTATTCTTGAAATTCAAGCTATGTGAAATTTAATAAATATTTTAATTTTTTTTTATTATTAACATGATAAGAATTGCAACTTATAGTGTTTGCTAAAAAATATAACCTTCTCACTAAGTTGCAATTCAACCAAAAAGTATATTAGTTGCAATTCTTATCATGTTAATATAGTAAAAAATATATTTATAGTTTGAATTTCGAGAACAAAAAATAATAAATTAATAGAGAGAGTAAAATGAAAAAAATAATAATTATATTTTGATTTTGTTGATTTACAAGTAATTTTAAATAGCTATTTATTTTTTTTCTAAAAATAATACAATTGATTTTGTATGAGGTTAAGAGCACAAATCTTAATTTAACTTTTTTAAAATACGTAATTATTTGACTTTAAATCTAAATTAATATTAATATATTTATCTCTATTTGATTTAAAAATGAACATTATGAATCATCAAAACAATAAAGAAAATAAATTACTAATTTTACTTGTGTTAAGAATGTATTGCAACTCTTGATCGACAACATATTAGGGATCGTATTCTTTAATGTTAGTTGTTAATCATCAAAATCAATTTTAGCTCAACTCAATATCGTGGTTAGTTAGAATGCTACAAAATGACCTCTCCATTTATTCTAAGTGTAATTGTTATTAAACAATCTCATAATCACTTGTTTTGTTATAGTATTGGACTAGAAGATTTTGAATTTGTCCCTTGGAATAAAGAATTTTTTGTAATGTTTTTTTTCCCTTAAAAGGTTATATGTAACGAAATTAAGGGCCCGTTTGGTTGGAATTTGTTTGGACATATAATTTAGAATTCAAAAGTCATACTTTTTTTTATTTTTTATCATAAACATAAAAATTTCATAATTTTTGAAAATTATCAAAACCTATTTAACTCTTATACAATCTTTTCAAATGAGCAACCTATAATTCATAAATAAGGAATCAAAACATCCTAAGATGCGATATTAATAAATTACATATCTTCGTATTTATTTTATAAATGAATGTTTGCAAGTACGTGTTATTATAAATTTTTAAATACATAGAATTTTACAAAGATTTACTAATTTAATAAATCGCAAATCATAATAATTAGCTATTCTTTAATATAATTTTCTCACATGGAACAAATAATTTCTTCACATTGAGCATGAGCCATTTTTTTTTGTAAAATTTAAAATTATATTTTTCCTGTAAATTATAAATTTATAGGTCAGATATTAATTTTAAAAAAAAATAAAATCACAAATTTAAAATTGAAATCCTAATTTTAGGAGATTTAAAATTTGAAATTGAAATTTAATTCAAATGTCTTAATGTTGATTTCAAATAAAAACTTTAAATTTAAACCCCATATCACATGACGATAAGGCATGCTGAATTAGTTGATATGGTGGATTATGAAAATTAGATGATTATAAAGAATTAATTAGACGTATGAATTAAGAGAATGAAATGGGTATTTGGTCATGAAAGACAACTATTTTTAATTTTATTTGAAAATTTTGAAAATGGAGTTGAAATAGCATTTGACCATACTTTTTGCAAATAATATTTAGTATTTAAATGTATTTTTTCTAAATGTGGTTTAGACTCAATTTAATTAATTTGCTTGAAACATACAATCAAATTTAAATTTGCTGTAAAAGAGTAATGTCTCAAAACAGATAGTCACATAATGTCATAGATTAAATTTCATATACTACTACATATTATTATAAATATTTTTTTTCATTTGATTAGAAAATTTTAAAATTAGATTTATGTTTGATTACAATTTTTATAAATAATACATAGTTTTATGAATGTACCTTTCCCCCAAAAATATGAAATATAATTTAAATGAAATTAAAAAAATAGAATAAAATCTGAAATAGAAAAATATAGTGAAAAAGAAAAAGTGAAACTACAAAAAGAGAAAAAATAAAGTTTTAAGTGTGTTAAAAAATTTAAATTATTTTTGAAAAAAATGATTTTTTTTTTATGATGATGGAAATACGTAGGACCAAAATAAAAGCTTATATGAGAAGTAGTGTGTTGCTAGTGGATGTAATATTTCATTACATTACAACAACAATAAAGATAGAAACCTACGTGGTGTGGTAGTGAGACTACTTCATTTTACAGAGGTCTTGATTCAAGCTTTAAATATGAGAAAAATTCGTTGACTGCACCATCTCCAAATGAATCATTTAGTGTGCAATTCAAATTTAGTTGGATCCTTTCGTGTGTAATCTAAATTTAGTGGGAGCTTCAATGTGGATTCTAGACATCGTACGAACCAAAATAAGAAAAACAATAAAGATGGAAGACAAAGTCAAATTTGGGAATGCCATAGCCAAAACCAAGGGAATCGAAGACCTTGTTCTTCAAGACGAAAACACAACCTCCATAATAACTCTTATGAACACTTTGTCTGTTTAATCAACAGAAACGTTAACTGGTAGGCATATCCATATTTATCCTCATATCGTTGCTTTGGTAATACTGTAAGTCGATTCTTCTCAAATACCCTTTTTTTTTTGATGAATTTCTAAAATTGATTGTTTGATGATGATCAAGATTCTCGGTTTGATGCTTTTGGTACAGGAAGGTTGTCAATTTCAAGAATTTAGGATTATCTAAAATTGATGTTAATTACTAGAGGAGATACTTTTTATGGATAACTTTTGCTGCTTCAGTTCTGCCAATTCTCAGGTCAGCCCTTAATGGCTATCTTCTCCTATTGACTTTTATGCCTATTTTTTAATGACCCTGTTGTTCGATTGATTTCTTTTCATGATGCTTTTTAATTATTTGAGTACTAAATTTTGATTTTTTTTGTGGTTTAGCTGAATTATGTGGTTTGATTGTTTTGTCTTTGAGGAATAACAAGATTTATCGAAGATTGCACCCAAGGGTGTGGTTCTAGTGGTTGGGTTGAACATCATGAGGTTTCAAGTTCGAATCTTACCCGAGACTAAAACACTAGGTGATTTGTTCTAGAGTTGTTGGACAGAGTTACCCGATACCTATTGTTGGTGGAAGGTGACAGGTATTCCATGGAATTAGTTGAGGTGCACACGAGCTGGTCCGGACACCAAGGTTATCAAAAATAAGGAAAAACAAGATTATCAAGGATTATATTTGATTTTACCTTAGGATGGGGGACAGTAGAAATGATGATTATTTGATGCAATCAATAATTGTACTCGGCGAAAGCCACTGCTTTCGTTTGGTTTCTATAGTCTAGGATGATCTCCTGCTATACGCTGTTGCTATTATGGGTTTGCTTTGTCGTAATGATTCCGGAGCCCGAGAATTATAGGATGGAGTAATTTGGTTTAAGGTTGTTCTCTTTCAGATTGTTTTTTACCTCTAGATGTTTGCTGTGGGACCAAGCCATGTTAGGATCAAGCGGATGTTGCTTCGCCTTGCCCAACTTTAACATATACTTCCTTTATAAACTTTTGAATCTTAAGCTGGTGGTTTTTCCTTCTTCATTGCCTCCTGATCTAACCTCTAAAATTTCTAGCTTTAACCCTGGTTGGTTCCTGCTTGCATATATATTTTGTTAACAAAACTCACTCCATGAAATTGTGGGTCAGTATATATTGATCTACAATGGATCCCTGACATTTCTAATGAAGATAGAGTGGCATCCTGCTCACTGTTTCTAAATTTATAGGACAGAATCCGTCTTTTTGAGGTAAATCATATGATTTTAGTCCGGTTTAAATTCTCTAATAAACAACTTGTAAAATAACCTTTATTATAAATAAAGCTAATAATGTAGTCTTTAGTCTAAACAAGTTCTCAAAACTATTGAGTAAATTGAAATTAGTTTCAAAACGATAATCATAACAAATGGCGGAGGGAGGATATCATTTTTATTCAAGATTGTTATGTTTATTATCCTTTACATCCCCTCCCTTACAGGATACTGCTGATGTTTCATACGTAGTGTATCTTATATTAGATTCTGTTGGTTCTTTCTTGGAATTTGAATGCATGGTTTTTGGAATTGTTGACTTAATATCAATAGGATATCTGTTTTTCTATAAAATTTTATCTTTTTGTTATTTTGGTCTCAGTTCTTGGTTTCTGGCGCTGACCCCTTTGTATAGATATATATATCAACCTCAGTTGAAGTTTCTTTTGTCCATTAGCTTGCAGGAGGACGGTCATCCGGTGGCAAAGGAAGAAGCCATCAAGGGCCTGCTAAGTATGGGTTCACCCTGGTTAAGGGGAAAGCAAATCATCCAATGGAGGATTATCATGTTGCTAAATTCATGCAGTTGCGCAAAGGGGAACTAGGACTTTTTGCTATTTATGATGGGCATTCAGGAGACAATGTGGCTGCCTATTTACAGAAGCATTTGTTCTCCAATATCTTAAAGGAGGTGATTTGTGGATTTGGAGACTTTCTCAGCACATTTAATTGCTTATGAGAGATTCTTGGGTTTTTCTGTTTCTTCTATTGAGCCTTTATTTGATGGCAGAAAATATTTACCCGGCCTCCATTTTATTGAATCATATCTTTGGGCAAGATTGTCATGCTCCTCCATCCTCCATCCTCCTATTTGTAACCTGGCAGATGTTGGTTTGGTCATGCAATGCTACTGGTGCTTTAGCTGAGCATTGGGTCAGACTTGTCATTCCAAATATGTGTTCCGTTAGTCTCTAAAAAGAGAAGCTCTAATACTTTTTAGAGATCGACTGACTGTGATAGTAGAGATGTTGATTGAATCAGCTATACGGGTATAAGGCCCAATTACCAAGTCCAAATAATGCCCATAGCAAACTTCTGATTTTTTGAAAGGATATAACAATTGTCTTGGAGTGCCAAATCCTAATGCACATACATTAACCAATCTTGGGAAGTCCATTTAATATCAAACGCATGATGTACCTAATCTTGGACAATTTTATTTCTTTTTCATCTGCATGTAGTTATTTTGGGATGGGGTTGGTGTTGCTTTTAGTTACTCTTACCATATAGATTTGAATTTTCCAGGAGGATTTTTGGACCGACCCTCATAGCTCAATCTTACAAGCATATGAGAGAACAGATCAGGCTATTCTCTCACATAATCCTGATTTAGGAGAAGGAGGGTCGACTGCGGTGACTGCCATACTTATAAATGGGCGAAAGCTATGGATAGCAAATGTTGGAGATTCCAGAGCAGTGCTTTCAAAGAGGGGGAAGGCGATACAAATGAGCATTGATCATGAACCACACACAGAGCGGGGAAGCATTGAGAACAAAGGTGGCTTTGTCACAAAAATGCCAGGTGCTTATCCACATGCGATGGCTTATTACTATTAATGTAGTAGTTCTGTTATTAGTTTCTCCTCTGTTTAGTTTATCTTGTAACCAAATTGAGAACGGAAGACATCAACAATTGCGAGTTAATTACTAAATGGTCATCCAAGTCACTTTCGAATTCCTTCAACTTAACCAACCTTCTTAGAAATTCATTTCATCCAGAAAATAATCTTCCGGTGCCGGAAAGATGATGTGGCATCCATGTTACCTATTAAGCTTTCCTATTTCTCTAATGGTCATTCAACTTACGAACTTTTGCAAAGTCTTCCTTTGTTTCTTAAATAAACTGTGTGCCAAGTCAATAATATTTACTTGATAAGTATTTTCCTTCACCAAAGAATATTGCTTTTTTTCCATAAATTGGATGACCATTTAAATAATTAACATAATAATTTAAGTACTATGTTTTGTTCATTCCATCATTTTCTCATCTTACATCATATTCCCTTCTTCAATTATCATTAACAATGGAAAAGGCACTATTTTATTGTCTGTTGGTAAGTGACCCGTTATTCGGTATATTATATGTTCTGATTATAATAGATCTTGTGAGATTTAGTTCAACTTCTCTCACCTGACTATATGATGTGATGATTTGTTCCACATCTCTGGGGGCAGGGGACAAAGAGTTTAATACATCTTTATTGTTGTATTTACTTGTTGTAATTGTATCTTATGGAAAAGAGAGGTGTTTAACTTTGTAGAACTTGTAAGGATTTTTAGTTGGGGTTATGCTTTAGTCATTTACTTTATTGGTCCTATAATTTTAGGAGTCCTTTAGCTACCAGAGATTTATATATAGTTAGAAAATGTAGAGAACTTTTAGAACTTATTTTGTTTACTGTTGGTCTGATATGAGTTTAAATAAAGCAACATGACCAATAAGGATTCATATAACCAACTTGAAATTTTTTGTTGTAAGTAGAGCTTTTTCTGATCCCAAATTGTGGACATGCTTTTTTTGTTTAATTTCAAAAGAAATTTTTTTTTATTCATCATGGACAAAAAAACATCCACAGACAAGTAGTATACCAAAAAGTAAATTGCCTTGCAAAGAGACGTGGTTTCCTATGAACAATGCCCAATCTTCTATACATATAGGAACCTCACGAATGCACCAAAAGCAATAAAGGATAAGAGGACATGTCTTAACTGTGTAGTCCTTCTCTACCCCATCAAAAACTCTCCTATTTCTCTCTTTCCATATGGTCCACATAAGTGCTAGCGGAGCAACATCCTGTGTCGTGCATCTTCTCTTTCTTCTTCTATAGATCCAACTAAACATTGTTTCTTTCACAGTGTTTGACATCACAACTGAAGTCCAAACCATCTCATAATTTCCTCCCACAAGCCAGATGCTTTCTCATGTTGTAAACATGAAAATCAACTGACATATGCAATGTTCCTCTTCCTCAAGTTCTCAGTCATCAAGATCACCCCCCTTGCAGCTAGCCTAGAGAAAAGGCACACCTCTTCGGTGCCTTTTCTCTATGTTTGAAAAGCTAGGATCTATGTGTTGTTACCATCTGTTTGATTCACAATGTGATTGATTTTGGGCTTAACAAATTTGGATTTTTGCTTATTACAAGCTTGGTTCGCTTACAACTGATACTACGGTTACGAGCCCATTAATGAAACCCCTAGTTAGGTCAAGTTATCTTGTTGGAAGGACTCCGCGTGCATTGTCTAGAAGCAGTAGAAAGTAGTAGTATTGGGGAATTTGGAACACTGTTGTGTTAATTATTGATGTGATTGTTTTATGAGTTTACCAGGATAAAATGAATTTTATGCATCAAATCCTCATGAGCACATGTTTTAATGTCATTCTTAATTTAGTAGGAGTTGACAGCCTTATTAACAACATTCTGTAAAGATGTGCTAGTTCATGATATTTTTTTTAACCTCCGAGTTAATAATTATACAGACACTCTTTAGATATTTGTTGATTGACGGTCCAACATTTTATGTATAAGGTATCTGTGTTTGATCTTTGTTGGCTATTTGTACCTCACCATGGAACCAGCCTTCATTTATTTAGACAAATTTAAATTTGGTGGGAAATAAGTTATATCTTTTTCCATGCAAGAATTTTAGGGTCTTCTTGCAAATTTTACTTCCAGAAACAGCGAACTATTTTCACTCCAAATAAACCTATTTGTATGTAGATTTAGAATTTACGCTGCTTTCCTCAGGGTGCCAGACTATGCAGATGTGATCTAGACGTGGAGTGCCTTGTAATATTACTGTATTTGGAGTTTGTTCATACATGCCTATTAAAATGCATATTATCTCAGGAGATGTTGCTAGAGTGAATGGTCAACTAGCTGTATCTCGCGCTTTTGGAGACAAGAACCTGAAATCACACCTGCGCTCTGATCCTGATGTAAGAGCCACTGATGTTGATGGAGATACAGATCTTCTCATCCTTGCAAGTGATGGCCTATGGAAGGTACCCTTTGCTCCAACATTCAGTTGGTGTCTTTCCCTTATTGCACAGTGTGCACTTGCTCTTTTCTTTCTTTAGTTGATATTGGTGATTCTTCAGGTAATGTCTAATCAAGAGGCAGTTGACATCGCAAAGAAGGTTAAGGACCCACGGAAGGCATCCAAGCAATTAGCTATCGAAGCGTTAACCAGAGAAAGTAAAGATGATATCTCATGCATCGTTGTCCGATTTAAGGGGTAAGTGTGCAGAAGTTAAAACTCTATAGTTAATAGAGGGGTATTTGTAAGAATGAGATGCAACTCCTAGATTCATAGAAGCTTGAAATCTCAAGAATCCAGCATAAGTATTTGTATTTATACATGTACCATCCCTCGCCCCTTGTTTGTAATTTTCAAGTTGTTCATTCAGCTTGTGTGGTAATTATCTATTGATTTTTTTCTACTTAGTAGATTAGATTCTTAAGGATTGAATTTTGTGTAGTTTGCATAAAGACTTGCTTTTGTAAGCAATAAGTTTCTTGGTGTAATCATGATAATGGTCAAGGCAAACCTATACTATATATGTATGTATATACATGCTGAAGACTCTTGTTTACAGAAGATATCTAACAATTTATCTTAAAGAGTTGCAAACCAAAACGCATGTATATCATTTTTGTGGTAAAAAAAACAAGTTTATTTGCAGAAAACCTATCAAATACTGAATATTTTCCGGTACCACGAGTGGACACAAATGCTTCGATGTTCAACTTTAGAAATACTATTTTATTTTCTTTTGTTCTTCCTTTACATTACTATTACTTATTATTATACTATCATATTACTATCTTATTCCCACGTCATCTCTTTGACATTATGGTTTTGTCACAACACTTTTACAGAAGCTATATCCTTATTTCACAATATTCTTATTTGGCGGTCTACTATGGGAACTAGGACTTCTTCATAAGATAGCTTCCCACATCATCTCTTCAGCATTATGGTTTTGCCAAAACACTTTTATAGAAGTTATATCTTTATTTCACAATATTCTTGTTTGGCGGTCTACAATGGGAACACTAGGACTTCTTCATAAGATAGCTCCCCAAGTCATCACCTCGACATTATAGTTATGCCACAACACTTTTTCAGAAGCTATATCCTTATTTCACAATATTCTTATTTGGTGGTCTACTATGGCAACTAGGACTTCTTCATAAGATAGCTCCTTTGAAATTGGAATATTTGTTGTCTATACTATACGAGTTGTATCTCCAATAAATGTAACATCTCGAAACTTGGAGAGGAAAAAGTTGCAGAAAAGTGTGCTGACAATTGGTTCTATGGAACCTAGAAAGGGAACCGTAGGAACCAAGTGGAGTTTGGAGAATTTGAGTTTCTGAAATGGGTCCAACGGAAGGACAGGACGGACTGTCGTTTGGTCTACGAGCCGTAGATGGGTTCCGTAGAGTTGATTTATACTTAGCCAAATTTTAGGCTTGAAGTTGGGTTCTATGAAAGGGTCCTACGGACGGTAGAAAGTTCTACGATCCGTAGGAAGGACCCGTAGGAAGTGGACCAAAAGTGACCTCCAGTACTTGGTTCTACGGTTGGGCAGGACGGTCCGTAGAATATCCTACAGACCGTAGACCACAACCGTAGAGTCACTTTGGCAGTTTTAATCAAGGGTGTTTCGGTCTTTTCCCACCCCTTTTAAACCTAAACCCCAACCTTTTTACGCTTAGTTAAGGGTTTAGACAGTGTTAAGTGTTCTTTTACGTTCATTAACGCTCCCAAGACTTAGAGCAAGGATTCAAGAGGAGAAAGCTAGGATTTTCAAGCGTTCTTCTAGTTTTGTCAAGAACTTGGTTCTTCCAGGTATGTAAGACTAATCATAGTGATGGATTGAGTTCGTCCTCACGCCCTACATCTATCTAAAGTCAGTAAAAGAGTAATCTAGGGTTTTACCCCTACTATTTGAGTTTTCTTGAGATGAGTTGTTGTTGATTTCTGAGTTTCTAGTCCCGACTATTGAGTTGCTATATATCTTGTATTGAGATTCTTGAGTTGGTCGCCATGTCTATTTTTCAGCATGAGCCCTAGTACTTGAGCATTTATTGAGTTACTATTGAGAATCTTTTTAACCAAATAATTGTCTTAAACTGATTTTCTGAGAAAGTAAAGAAGAGTTTTGAGTAGAGTTTAAAGAGAGATTTTTGAGTAAAGTTTAAGGGAACTAATTGATTCCCAAATGTATTACTTTTACAATGATAAAGAGAACTTTGTTTTCATAAAGAGTTTTCAGAGATACTTCATAACACTTACCTCTTTTAAGAGGATAATTTGAGCAATTACCTCAAATTAAGAATGATTATGTTTTCTACATTTGAACATAAGTATATATATTTATTGGGAGTAATATTGAGCATCGGAATGAGGATGGGTTCAGACAACTCAAAATCCTCATAAACCATGTAGCAAACATGGGTAAATGATCGTACTTTTTAGACGACTCCTTGTTGCTTTCGAGCAGAGCTTTAGTGGATCCACTTAGTTGAGGTGTCCTATATCCCGACAAGGTATAGGATAGTTCTGGCAGCGTGGGAGAGACACTGTATTATCACATTGCTTATAGTGATGGTTGTCGATTAGAGAATCTCACTAATAGAGTAAAAAGTATTTTTATTGTATTTTCTTATACATCATTGAGTTAGCCTCTTTTACTTGTGAAGCTTTAAACATTCTATTTTTTACTTATGCTTTGAGTTGAGTTGAGATGAGTTGAGGTGAGTAGTTCGTCAGCCTTATCAGTTCAGTTATTTATTCATTCAACTTTATTACATACTCGTACATTCAATGTACTGATGATATTCGACCTGCATCTTTTTATGATGCAGATACATGTGTTCAGGATCATCAACAAGCGCTTCGTTGAGATTACTTTGCACTCTAGTTAGGTTTTGGTGAGCCTCCTTACATTTCGGAGGACTACACTTTTCTTTTCAGTTTAGTCATTTTAGGGCGTCGTGGGTCTTATTCCTACATCCATGTTGAACTATAGAGGCTTCATAGATAGATAGAGTTGAGGAATCTTTCAGAATTTACTTTTCCTTGAGATGTTTTGCAAACTATTATACCTATATTATTGAGTATTTTACAGACAATTTGAGTTGAGTAATTATTTTGAGTTTGAATGTTCTAAATTCTGTGTCTAAGCCTATTGTTGCTTGAGTCAGTCTTTCGCTAAGAAGTCAGCCAGGCCAAGGGTTCACTTGGGGACCAGCAATGGTTCTCGAGTGCCGGCCACGTTTAAGGTGTAGGCTTGGGGCGTGACAAACTTGGTATCAGAGCACAGAGTTCAAGAGTCCTAGGTGTCTATGAAGTCGGGTCTAGTAGAATCCTTCTTATCGATGTGAAGCACGCCACATCTATAAAGAGGAAGTTATGACATTTAGGAACTTTTCACTTTCTTCTTACTCCTGTTCGTGCGATAGAGTTCAACTCTATAAAAGTTTCTTCTAACTCGTGCTTATGTGTGCCTTTTCAGATCATGCCTCCACGAAGAGCTGTTCGAGGACGTCCTGCTAGGAGGAATGCTAATCCTCAAGGTCAAGAAGCTCCCAATGCACCAGAAGTGTAACCCCCTCAGGGAGATGTCACCAATGCTGAGTTTATGAATGCTATTCAGATGCTGATTCAGGTTGTGGCAAATCAGGCTGGTCAACAAGGAGTGGGTCGTCAGGACGTGACTGATACATCCAGAGTTCGTGAGTTTTTGAGGATGATTCCCTAGAGTTCACAGGGTCGAAGATCACAGAGGATCTGGAGATCTTTGTGGAAAAGCTTCAAAAAGTGTTTGAGGTCATGCTTGTTGCTGATGTAGAGCGTGTGGAGTTAGCCTCATATCAACTCAAAAGTGTTGCTAGGATATGGTATGATCAGTGGAAGAGGACCAGGGTAGAGGGGGCACTACTTTTGAGCTGGGTTGTGTTTGAGAAGGCTTTCTTGGGGCGCTTCTTTCCTCGAGAGCTAAGAGAAGCTAAGTTGAGAGAGTTTCTGAATTTGAAATAGAAAGCTATGACAGTGGAGGAGTACAGCCTCAAGTTTACTCAGCTATCCCACTATGCTCTGGAGATGGTGGCGGATATGAGGAGCAGG
Source organism: Solanum appendiculatum (assembly GCA_018342035.1). NCBI lineage: Eukaryota > Viridiplantae > Streptophyta > Magnoliopsida > Solanales > Solanaceae > Solanum > Solanum appendiculatum. Next base: position 94,128 of record JAGDQO010000892.1, read on the forward strand.
ATTAGTTTGTTCGTGTCCGGGCTATCCCGCTTATCGAGTAAGAAAGGTAAGGCAGCTATGTTGATAGGGGACATGGACATAGCTAGGCTCATGATTCATGTGCAGCAGGTTGAAGAAGATAAGTTAAAGGATAGAGAAGAATTTCGCAATAAGAGGGCCAAGACAACAAGTCATGAAACTGGCCAGCAGAAGACCGGAAATGGGAATCGCTCATCTTTTCAGCAAAAGTCATCTGTACCTGTCCCATCATTAGCTAGTGCACCTGCACGAAGAAACAAGAATGATCACAGGAATCAGAGTTCCCAAAATTTCAGAGCTCAGGGTACTCAATCTCAAGGTAGTGTGGTGCAAGGGGCTAACTGGACTTCCACTTGCACTAGGTGTGGCAAAAACCACTCGGGAGAGTGTCGTGATGGCTGGCTACTTCAAGTGTGGTCAGATGGGACATTTTATGAGAGAGTGCCCTAAGAACAGGTAGGGAAATGGGGGCAATAGAGCCTAATCTTCTTCAGCAGCTCTAGCAGATATGACTGCTCAGAGAGGAGCTACTTCAGGAACAGGCGGAGGTACAAACTGTCTATATGCTATGCCTAATCGCCAAGATCAGGAGAACTCGCTAGATGTTGTCACTGGTATGCTTAAAGTCTTTTCTGTTGATGTTTATTCCTTACTTGATCCATGTGCGAGTTTGTCTTTTGTGACTCCTTATGTAGCCATGAGGTTCGGCATTTCCCCTGAACAACTTCTTGAGCCCTTCAGTGTTTCCACACTTGTTGGTGAGTCTATTCTAGCAGAAAGAGTCTATCGTGATTGTACCATCTCTGTTTATAACAAAGACACCATGGCTGACTTAGTTGAACTAGGCATGGTGGATTTTGATGTTATTCTAGGTATGAACTAGCTTCATGCTTATTATGCCTCAGTCGATTGTAGAACTCGAGTAGTCAAGTTTCAATTTCCTAATGAGCTAGTTTTAGAGTGGAGGAGTAGTTCAGCAGTGCCTAAGGGTCGTTATATTTCATACCTCAAGGCCAGAAAGTTAGTTTCTAAGGGTGTATCTATCACTTAGTCCGGGTTAAAGAGTCTAGTGTTGAGAAATCGCCTATTCAGTCAGTTCCAGTTATGAGTGAGTTTCCAGAGGTCTTTCCAGATGATCTTCCTGTAGTCCCTCTTGAGAGAGAAATAGACTTCGGAATAGATATTCTTCTCGATACTCAACCCATTTCTATTCTGCAATATAGAATGGTCCCAACTGAGTTAAAAGAGTTAAAAGAGCAATTGAGAGATCTTCTTGATAAGGGTTTCATCCATCCAAGTGTCTCACCTTGGGGAGCTCCGGTCTTGTTTGTGAGAAAGAAAGACGGTTCCCTTAGGATGTGTATTGATTACCGTCAGTTGAAAAATGTCACCATAAAGAATAAGTATCCCCTTCCTAGAGTTGATGACCTTTTTGACCAACTTCAGGGTGCCACTTGCTTCTCTAAGATAGACGTCAGATCTGGCCATCATCAGTTGAAAGTAAGAGAAAGTGACATCTCGAAGACAACTTAATGACCCATTATGGTCATTATGAGTTTCTTGTTATGTCCTTTGGTTTGACTAACGCTCCTGCAGTATTCATGGATCTCATGAACAGAGTATTTAAGAAGTATTTGGATATGTTTGTTATCATGTTCATCGATGACATCCTGATCTACTCGAGGAATGAGGAGGATCATGCCAATCATCTCATAATAGTCCTCCAAACTCTCAAAGATCGAGAGTTATATGCCAAGTTTTCTAAGTGTGAGTTCTGGTTTGAATCAGTGGCGTTCTTAGGTCACATCGTGTCGGGCGAAGGAATTCGAGTCAATACTCAGAAGATTGAGGCAGTGTAGAATTGGCCTAGGCCCACACCCCCAACTGATATAAGGAGTTTCCTGGGGTTGGCTGGTTACAACAGAAGGTTCGTCGGGGGGTTTTCATCTATTTCATCCCCGCTGACTAAGTTGACTGAGAAAACAACTAAGTTTCAATGGTCTTAACTTGTGAACAAAGCTTTCAGGAATTGAAAACTCGGGTAACTACTGCTTCAGTGTTGACCCTACTAGAGGGTACAGAGGGTTTGTTCGTCTGTTGTGATGCATCCATAGTGGGGCTTTGTTGTGTGTTGATGCAGAATGGTAAGGTTATAGCCTATGCCTCTAGGCAACTGGCGATTCACGAGCAGAACTACCCGACTCATGATCTCGAGTTGGCAGTAGTAGTTTTTGCTCTCAAGATATGGCGTCACTATCTCTATGGTGTTCATGTGGATCTATTCACCGACCACAAGAGTCTCCAGTATGTTTTCAGTCAGAAGGAGCTTAATCTCAGACAAAGAAGGTGGTTAGAGTTACTCAACGATTACGACATGTGTATCCTCTATCACCCAGGTAAGGCTAACGTTCTTGCTGATTCCTTGAGCAGGTTGTCCATGGGGAGTACTACTCATGTCGAGGAAGGCAAGAAATAGTTGGCTAAGGAAGTTCAAAGACTTGCACGTTTGGGAGTCCGTTTGTTAAATTCCAGTGAAGGTGGAGTTGTTGTGATGAATGGGGCTGAATCGTCATTAGTGTTAGAAGTGAAGGAAAAGCAAGAAAAAGACCCCATCTTACTTGAGCTAAAGGCAAGTGTTCGTAAGCCGAAGGTGATGGCTTTTGAACAAGGGGAGATGATGCGTTGAGATATTAAGGTAGATTGTGTGCTCCAAAGGTGGATGAGCTCCAAGAGAGGATTATGGCAGAAGCTCATAGTTTCAGATATTCAATCCATCTGGGTTCCACGAAGATGTACCATGACTTGAGAGAAGTTTATTGGTGCAAATTTTGTTGCTAAGTGCCCAAATAGCCAACAAGTCAAGGTGGAACACCAAAGGCCATGTGGTGTGGCTCAACACATAGCTCCTCCGAAATGGAAGTGGGAGATAATTAATATGGACTTTATTACTAGCTTGCCACGATCTCGCAGGCAGCATGATTTGATTAGGGTGATTGTAGATCAGATGACTAAATCAACCCATTTCTTGCCGGTAAAGACTACAAACTTAGCAGAAATTATGCCAGTTTATACATTCGTGAAATAGTCCGACTTCATGGAGTCCCTTTGTCCATTATTTCAGATAGGGGTGCGCAATTCACCACTCAGTTTCGGAAGTCATTTCACAAAGGTTTGGGTTCTAAGGTAAACCTTAGTAGTGCTTTTCATCCTCAGACAGATGGTCAAGCAGAGCGCACAATTCATACCTTAGAGGATATGTTGAGAGCATATGTGTTGGATGTCAAAAAGAATTGGGATGACTACTTGCCTCTTATAGAGTTTGCATACAATAACAACTTCACTCCAGCATTCTCCTTATGAGGCTCTTTATGGGAGAAGGTGTAGATCTCCTATTGGTTGGTTTGAGGTTGGTGAAGCTGAGTTGATAGGACCAGACTTAGTTCATCAATCCATGGAGAAGGTGAAAATAATCCAAGAGAAGTTGAAAACAGCACAGAGCCGTCAGAAATCCTATGTAGATGTTAGGAGAAGAGATTTGGAGTTTGAGGTTAATGATTGAGTCTATTTGAAGGTTTCATCCATGAAGGGTGTTATGAGGTTTAGTAAGAAAGGGAAGCTCAGCCCTCGATATATTGGTCCTTACATGATATCCAAGAGAGTTGGTAATATCGCTTATGAGTTGGAGCTACCACCAGAGTTAGCAGCAGTCTATCCAATATTTCACATCTCTATGCTAAAGAAGTGTCTGGGTGATCCTTCACTTATTGTGCCTACCTAGAATATTGGTATCAAGGACAACCTATCTTATGAGGAAATTCCCCTTCAGATTCTTGATCGTCAAGTTTGCAAGTTGAGAACCAAAGAGGTTGCATCAGTCAAAGTCTTGTGGAGGAATCAATTTGTTGAGGAGGCTACTTGGGAAACCGAGGAGGATATGAAAAAGAGGTACCCTCACCTCTTTTCCTCCGATTCCGTTCAAGATCAAGGTACTAACTCTTTGTAAAGTACTCTTTCAGTTTAGTATGTTGAGTTATGCATTGTTTTTGTGTGTTATATGCTTTGTGTTAGCTGTGAGACCTCTCCCCACCCCGTTCATGCTTGGTATGATCTCATTCGAGGATGAATGTTTCCAAGGGGGAGATATTGTAACACCCCAAAACGTAGAGAAGAAAAAGTTATAGAGAAGTGTGCTGAGAACTGGTTCTACAGAACCTACCTACGTATTGTAGAAAGTTCTACGAGCCTTAGGAAGGGAACCGTAGGAACCAAATGGAGTTTGGAGAATTCGAGTTTCTGAAGTGGGTCCTACGGAAGGACATGACGGATCGTCGTTTGTTCTGCGAGCCATAGATGGGTTCCGTAGAATTGATTCAGACTTAGCCAAATTTTGGGCTTGAAGTTGGGTTCTACGAGAGGGTCCTACGGATCGTAGAAAGTTCTACGATCCGTAGGAAGGACCCGTAGGAAGTGTACAAAAAGTAATCACCAGTACTTGGTTCTACGGTTGGGCAGGACAGGCCTTAGAATGTTCTACGGACCGTAGACCACAAACGTAAAGTCACTTCGGCAGTTTTAACCAATGGTGTTTTGGTCTTTTCCCACCCTTTTTAAACCTAAACCACAATATTTATATGCTTAGTTAAGGGTTTAGACAGTGTTAAGTGTTCTTTTACATTCATTAATGCTTATAAAACTTAAAGCAAGGATTGAAGAGGAGAAAGGTAGGGTTTTCAAGCGTTCTTCCAGGTATGTAAGGCTAATCATAGTGATGGTCTGAGTATTTCCTCATGCCGTACATCTATCTAAAGTCAGTAAAAGAGTAATCTAGGGTTTTATCCCTACTATTTGAGTTTTCTTGAGACGAGGAGTTGTTGATTTCTGAGTTTCTAGTCCCGATTATTGAGTTGCTATATTTCTTGTATTTAGATTTTTGAGTTGGTCGCCATGTGTATTTTTCAGCATGAGCCCCAGTACTTGAGCATTTATTGAGTTATTATTGAGAATCTTTTTAACCAAACAATTGTCTTAAACTGATTTTTAGAGAAAGTAAAGAAGAGTTTCGAGTAGAGTTTAAAGAGAGATTTTTGAGTAACGTTTAAGGGAACTAATTGATTCCCAAATGTATTACTTTTACATTGATAAAGAGTGCTTTGTTTTCATAAAGAGTTTTTACAGATACTTCAGAGCAGTTACCTCTTTTAAGAGGATAATTTGAGCAATTACCTTAAATTGAGAAAGATTATATTTTATACATTTGAGCATGAGTATATATATTTATTGGGAGTACTATTAGCATCGATATGTGGATGAGTTCAGACAACTCAAAATCCTCATAAACCATGTAGCCAATATGGGTGAAAGATCGTACTTTTTAGACGACTCCTTATTGCTTTCTAGCAGAGCTTTAGTGGATCCACTTAGTTGAGGTGTCCTATATCCCGGCAAGGTATAGGACAGTTCTGGCAGCGTGAGCGAGACACTGTATCATCACGTTGCTTATAGTGATGGTTGTCGGTTAGAGAATCTCCCTAATAGAGTAAAAAGTATTTTATTTTCTTATACATTCTTGAGTTAGCCTCTTTTACTTGTGAAGCTTTAAACATTCTATCTTTTACTTATGCTTTGAGTTGAGTTGAGATGAGTTGAGGTGAGTAGTACATCAGCCTTATCAATTCAGTTATTTATTCATTTAGTTTTATTACATACTCGTACGTTCAATGTACTGATGCCATTCGACCCGCATCTTTTTATGATGCAGATACAGGTGTTCAGAATCTTCAAGAGGTGTTTCATTGAGATCACTTTGCACTCCAGTTAGCTTTTGGTGAGCCTCCTTACATTTCAGAGGACTCAACTTTTCTTTTTAGTTTAGTCATTTTAGGGTGTTGTGGGTCTTGTCCCGACATCCATGTTGAACTATAGGGATTCATAGATAGATAGAGTTGAGGAGTCTCTCAGTATTTAATTTTCCTTGAGATGTTTTGCAAACTATTATACCTATATCATTGAGTATTTTACAGACAATTTGAGTTGAGTAATTACTTTGAGTTTGAATGTTTTAAATTCTTTTTCTAAGCCTATTATTGCTTGATTTAGTCTTCCGCTAAGCAGTCAGTCAGGCCAAGGGTTCGCTTGGGGACCAGTAATGGTTCTCGAGTGCCGACCACGTCCAGGATGAAGTCTCGGGGAGTGACATTAAACTTCCATAATATAGAAACATGAAAAACTGATTTGTATTGCCTCTTACTCCGGAGGTAACTTTAGGTCGCAGGCAACTCATTTTATTCATCGCAAGATACAATAATGCCTAATGTATCTAGGGCTCAACTTGCCTTTCTGTCAAATCTCATAACATCTTTGATAAGTGAAACCTTCAAGAAGATCCAGTCATCAACCTTAAACTCTAAGTCTCGTCGCCTAACATACCATATGATTTTTGATGGCTCTGAGCTGTCAAGAACCGCTCTATGATTAGCTTAACCTATTCCATGGCCTACTCTACTAAGTTTGGTCCAAACAACCCTAACTCTCCAATCTTAAACCAACTAAGAGGGGGTCTACATTTTCTCCCATATAAAGCCTTGTTGACACCTACTTTTGGTATGATATTTTCAAAGTTAATACTTTTAAATATTTTATTTGTTAAATAGTTTAAAATACATGTTTTACAATTTTAATGCAATTTATCGATAATTATCCTTATTTCTCAAAATATTAAGATTTTTATCAATTAATTTTGATTATATTATTTTTTTCACAGTCCATTGCATTTAAAAAAATATTGCTTCAGTTTTATTAAATCGTCATTTTTCGTTAAATTACATTTTTACATGTCATTAGTTACATTTGTTATATTTGTTCATATTCATTTTAGTATTTTTAGCACAATCTAGAAATACATTGAAATAGAGAAAATTACATACATAGATATTTAAGTAGCTAGCCCATGATTTTGAGCCCATAATTTTGTAGAAAATGTAATTTTAAATTACATATATAACTCTTTACTTGGTCCAAAGTAAAAGGGGTGGTGAATAATTTTTATGTTTGGAACGAATAATTTCTAAACTGAGTAAAATCCTAATCTTTCTTTCCTCCTATTTTGCTCAAAACCACATTGAAACAACCATCAAATAGTCCTTCATCCCCACCTTCGCTCCGGTGAAACCACAACCCACAGCAACCAAACAACCCATTTCCTTCACTCTTCTTCTCCAACAGACCAGCAACAAGAAGCCACAAACTCCTGCAAATTGGTGAGCTCAAAGTAGCAAATCAGATCTGACCATGAACCAAAGCAAATCAGCAGCCAACAACAAAGGAAACCAATACCATCGGCGACATCACCTAAAATGGTAACGAGCTCTCACTTTCAAATCTAATTGAAATAAATGCTCTATTACCTTCTTTTATTGTTTTTGCTTTTGGTTCCTCTGTTTTATTTGCATTTCAGGTAGGCTTTTATCTTGTTTCAGATCTGGCCGGAAGGATATAAACTATAGCCACTTTTATTTTCACATATTCATACATGCTTTGTTATTATTTAATGGCTGATTGTCATTATGTTATCTCGTCTGCTAGATGTTACTGTCATTGTGCATTTTGTATCACTTTAACATGTTTGCCTTTATATTCATATCAAATTAATCATAACCAATTGTTATATTTTTGGTCAATGAAAAAATCTCTCCCTCGATTTTCGAGGTCTCCCCATTTTTAAAACACGAAAATTTTAGTTTAAGTTCATAGGCGTTATAAATCACAAGTTAAAATTAGCCAATGAAGAAATTTTCGTCAAATTTCAAGGCCTCTCATGTTTATAAGACATATTTTATTTTTGAGTTATTATTATTTTTATTTATTTTGGTTAATATTTATCCATTACTAACACTTTTATTAAGTGTCTTTATAGGTACCCAGAGTTGCATCCCAAGAAAGCTATTCGAATGAAGTTCGAATAATATTTTTTTATTAATTATTACGTATATATTTGATGATAGGCAAACACTAGGTCTTTTCTCATATTATTGTTTTACTTTATTATTTATGTGTATTTCATGTTTATTATACATGTAAATTATTTTTATCTCCTTCTCAATTTGAGAAAAAAAAGGATTCAGTCGGAACCCACAATTATGGATTCTGAAGGGTGCTAATACCTTCCCTTCGGAATCACATTAACCCTTACCTAGAAACTATTGATTTTGTTGATCATTTTTGTTAATTAATTAATTGATTTTCTAATTATCCTAAAATTATGTGGCGACTCCTAAAAATTTCCTAAAAATTCTTTTTAAACTAAATTAAATTGAATCATCAATTTTTTAGTCCCCATGACGTTGCGCTTTATTTATAAAAATAGGTCATTCTGTTGACATCCCTATTTCTTTTCAAACTAGGCGCAACATCGTGGTGACCCAAAATCATATCAATTCGATTTAATTAGTTTAAAAATAATTTAAGAAAGGAAATGTAGGAGTCGCCACCTAATTTTAGGATAACTAGGAAACCAATTAATTAATTAACAAAAATAATCTACGAAATCAATAGATTCTATGTAAGGGTTCAAGTAATTTCTAAGGGAAGGTATAGCACCCTTTAGAATCCACAACTGTGGGTCCCGACTAAACTCATTTTTTTTAAATTAAGGAGGAGATAAAAATATTGCACAAGTATAATAAACTTGAAATATACACAAATAATAAAGTAAAACAATAATATAAGAAACTGTCTAACATAAATAATATACATTATAATGAATCAAAAATATTATTCGAACTTCATTCAAATAACTTCTTCGGAAAGTAACTTCGAGTACCTATAAAGACACTTAGTAAATGAATTAATAATGGATAAATGTTAACCAAAATAAATGAAAGAAATAATAGCTCAAAAATAAAATCTGTCTTAAATACATGGGAGACCTTGGGAAATGATGGTAATTTCTTCATCGGTCAACTTTAACTTATAATGTATATGAACTTAAACTAAAATTTTTGTCTTTTAAAAATGGAGAGGCCTAATCAACGAGAGATTTTTTCATTGTCCAATTTCATAGTTTTTTTAAACACAAAATTATATGAAATTAACAAAGATAAAATAAAATAATATGTAAACAACTAGCTGAAAACAAATAGCAAAATAATAATAATGACCAAATGAAATATAACTGACTGAAAATTCTTCGAAAAAAAGCATGCACGCAATCAATAAATGAAGAGCAGCTATATGGATGATGAAGCAAATAAATATATAATAATAAATAATAAATAATAAAGGTGACTTGTCTAATATACAATGAAAAGAAAAATATTGTGAGAATACAATCCAAACAACAATAAAATTGTAAAAGAACAGTCACCTGGTGGAACGAAATCTTTTATGTAGTGATAAAAAAAAATCAATAAATCAGTTGAAATAGAATTATGAATGACGTAAAACCAACAAAGAGTAACAAAAACAGTTACAATCTAGCACAAAATTAATGAATCAACACCCAAAATGGAACAAAAAATTAATAAGTGGGTTGGGGAAGATAAAGTTTACATAAAAAAAATCAATCCAATCACCAGCAAAATTATGATATCTGAGCAGATCTAATGTAACACTTCAGAAATTAGAAAGTTGGATTGGAAAAGAAAATTGCAAAAAAAAAAAGAAGCTACTGGTGCAATTTTTATAAGCCTATCGACAGACCACACAAGGTCCTACGGTCCGTAGGAAAGCAGTCGTGGAAATGGTTGAGAGACTTAAAATTTTTCAAGTACCATATGAGAGTCTATGGACCAACAGGACGGTCCGTAGGAACCCACATGGGCCATAGAAGGTGATTCGTAGAAAAGGGTCCCAGACTTAGTAAAATTTTGATGGACTTAGGTTTTAAAAAATGAAGGCCTACGGACCGTAGAAGCTTCGACGACCCGTAGGAAGGGTCTCGTGGAACTTGACCAAAATATTAGTCCCAGTAAAAGATTCTACGGATGACCAGTACGGTCCGCAGAAGTTCTTACGGACCGTAGGTCAATTCGTAGGGTCTGTTCGACAGTTTTTATTCAGGATTATTTAGGTCTTTTTCTACCCTTTTTAACACCTAAACTATGTCGTTTTGACCCTATAACTAAGACCTTTCTACCCTTTTTAACACCTAAACTGTGTCGTTTTGACCCTATAACTAAGACCTATAACTGCTTTTACACATCAAAAATCCTCTTTTCCTCTCATTCACTCAAAATCCTCAAAAGCGCTCAAAGTTTTCTCTCTGAACTCTCTCTAAGGATTCTCTCAATTGGATTATGGTTATTCCAGCCTTCAAGTCTCCTTCTCCAATTCAAAAGCTTGGATTCATCAAGGTATGTGGGAAGTTGGATTCTCTTTTATCTATTGAGTCCTAAAGAGTTTTCCTATTTCTTCTATGATTTCACTCTCAATCTCTAGGATTTTTATATGATTCTTCATGAGTTCAATTGTTTATGAATAAATTCATCCTACTTGATTTTATTATGCATGACTTGAGTTAGATTACATGTTTCCAATGAATTTCATATGAATCCATGTTATATGTCTATGTTATGATTATGAACTATGTTATGAAATTATGCATGCATCATGAAATTGAGAAATTTATGAATAAAGGATGCTTTTAGATAAAGTATCAGATTTTTTTATGAAAGGTTGCTTCCAATTGAAATATTCTCATTATGAAAGATGATCATGATTTGATGCTTAAGATAAGTGTCTTTATGAATATGTTACGAAATCATGATTTTGAAAGGAGTTATTCTACGATATGAAGTTTACGATTTGGATTGGTATTACTTGATTCTTACCTTTCCAAGTATTATGATATGATTATGATTATGCTTATTTCTATTGATATTTTACTTAGCACCGAGAAGACTTTGGGATGGAGGATTTCTCATTAGTAGAGGTCGGGTCTCTAGAAGCAATCCCCTCGTCCCATAACTACGTGCCCCCATAGGATTTTGTCCTGATTGGACATAGCTAGTGGATTCACATGGTCCTTACCTTGGCAAGTAGGACAATCTCTTTTTGGTGTGGAAAAGACACTGTATTCCATGTTAGCTATAACATGATCTATGTCGGTTAATGGTAAACGTCCCATAAAAGAACAATGGTTTTCTTTAAAGGTTTAATGACTTCCTCAATGACTATGATTTAAACCTATGTTATGATTCTTAAATGTTGCATTGACCTTGTCCTATGATTTATGATTTTAGCTTATCAAGTCTTGATACATTTTACTTGGTCATGCATCAACATGTTGTAACACCTCAGACGGGGAAAAGAAGGAAAATAAAATTTTTCGGGTTGCAAGCTGTACCTACGGTTGGTAGAATCACCTACGAACCGTAGATGACATCTGTAGGTAGTGGGAAAATAATTTTCTGCAATCAAATCTCAGAACCCTTTTACGGTTCACTAGGATGGCCCGTCACCCTATGTACAAGTCGTAGGTAGGTTTCATAGGTCACTCCCTGACTTAGTGAAATTTTTAGGCCTAAAGTTTGTTTCTACGGTTGGAATGTATGGACCGTAGGAAGACCTACGAGCTGTACATGGGTTCCGTTAAAAGTTGGTTCAAATAATAGTTTCTGAATCTTTCTACAGTTGATTAGGACGGTCTATAGAAGGACCTACGGACCATAAGTCCAAACTGTTGGTGGGGTTCGGCAGTTATTTTTAAGGGGCTTTTGGGTCCTTTCCTAATTATTTTAACCTAATACTATGTCATTTTACCTTCTACCCTAAGCTCTATATAAATATTTTAAAACCCCAGATCACCTATCCCCAACTCCTTCTCCTAATTTCCCGAAACTTGACCAAATTCATCCTCCCAAATTCTCCCAAGTCTAAAGAAGAAGAAGAAGAGCTAGGGTTCCATTCAAGTCTCCAAATTCTTCATTTTGTTGGGCTTAAAGGATCAAGGTATGCGTGTATTCACCCATGGAGTCCTTTCCTCCATGGGGTCCCCAAAGATTTCAAATCCCCACTTCTAAATTACAATTGATCAAATTAGGATTTCAATTCAATGAATGTGGAATTCTTCCAATTATGAATGATTTTGATTAATTAAGTATTCTAATGCATGAATTGATGTTAATCTATGGTATTTAGGTTAAATTGCATTGACCCATGCCTAAATTATGATTATCAACTATGATCCTATGATGAACCCATGAATTATGAATTATGAATTTATGAAGATATGCATATTTTCATAAAGCTATTGTAAATGACTAAATGATTCTTTGAAAGGAAAGCATCAATGCTATTTTGAAAGGATTTCTCACTTACTATGATGATCATGATTGTGAAAGGTATTTCTCACAATAAATTCACATTGATGAAAGATTTTCTCATCCATGTTGAATTATGTTTAGGGAGCTATTCTATGTTTTGATTTCAAAAGTATGGATTTGGTATTGATCATTGCCTTTTCCTATGTTAAATTGATAATTGCCTTTTTATCTATTCCGTTGGGATTTAGTCTTAGTACCGAGAGGGCTTTGAGGTGGAGGCTTAAATAGGGTAGTCTCTAGTAGCAACCTCTAGTCCCAAACTACGTACCCCATAGGATTGTCTTAAATGACCCAACTAGTGGATCCACTTTAGCAAATGATGATATGTACGGATTCTAGGCAAGTAGTTTCCCCTTCTTTTGGTATGAGGGATATACCGGATTCCATGATATAGCTCTCAGGGTCTTATGGTCGGTTAAATCTAATATCCCACAAAATGATTATGTTTTCTTCAAAGCTTGTCTTATGTCCTTTGTACTAATGTATTTCACTATGTCTTATGAACTTCATGACATTTCTTCTCTATAAAGCTTTTAAATGTTTCATTATGATCATGCCTATTCCAAGTCATTTTTTTCTATCATGTTCATGTTTATGCATATTGCCTCATACTTAATACATTTCATGTACTAATGCATACTTGTGCTTACATTATCTCATGAATGTAGGGTTCGACGTTCCTACCTCGCACACTCGTTGCTAGACATCTATTTTGGTGCTTCAAGTGATTGGTGAGTCCTCATGTTCCGAGGACCGATAGACTTTATAGCTTTATGCCTTTTCATTTTAGAATTTGTATGTGATGTATGGGTTACGTCCCAATCACTTTGCTTATGATGTATTAGATGACTTTGAGACTTATGATTAGACTTCCGCTATTCTAAAAAATCTTTTATATGAAATGCTTTCTTTGAACTCTTTAAATTCTATTATCTTGTATGATGTATGGTAAGTGACTTATGTGGGGCCTTTCTGGGTCCTATATACCATATTACGCCTAGGGTATACTTTAGGTCGTGACACATGTTTTCTACACTTCACATATTTCACGTTTATGTTTATGCATGCTCCCCATACTTAGTACATTTAGAGGTCATTTGGTAGAGTACCGTATAAAAATAATGCTTAATAGAGTGTATTAGTAATGCTTGTATTAGCTATACTTGTATTAGTTATGCTTGCATTAGTTATACCTACATTATTTCTTAGAGGGGTAATTGGATCTTTAACCATGCTAATTGTCACGACCTAAAGTACACCCTAGACGTGAAATGGTGTAAGGACCCTGAGAGGCCCCACACAAGCCACTTAGCATACATCATACAAGATAATTGAATTTAAAGAGAGTTCAAAGAAAGCATTTCATATAAAAGAGTTTGGCAAAAGCGGAGGTCTAGACATGAGTCTCAATAAGCCATCTACTACATCATAAGGAAAGTGTTTGGGACGTAACCCATACATCACATACAAAAGTCTGAAATGGAAATAACATGAAACAATAAAAGAGTCTCGGTCCTCGGAACATGAGGACTCACCAATCTTCAAAGTTAATAGAATCACCTAGCCACGAGAATGTGAGGTAGGGACGTCAGACCCTACATTCATGAGATAATGTAGGAAAAAGTATGCGTTAGTACATGGAATGTACTAAGTATGAGGCATTATGCATAAACATGGACATGATAGTAAAATAGCTTAAATCAAATAGGCATGATCATAATGAGACATTTAAAAGCCATATAGTGAAGAAATGACATGAAGTTCATAAGACATAGTCAAATACATTAGTATAAAGGACATAATAAGGCTTTAAAGAAAACATAATCATTTTGTGGGATATTAGCTTTAACTGATAATAAGACCATGAGAGCTATAGCATGGAATATGTTATATCCCTCATATCGAAAGAAGGGGAAAAAACTTTCCAAGGTTGAATTCGTACATATTATCATTTGCTAAAGTGGATCCACTAGATAGGTCATTTAAGACAATCCTACGGGGGCACATAGTTTGGGACTAGAGGTTGCTACTAGAGACTACCCTATTTGAGCCTCCACCTTAAAGCCCTCTCGGTGCTAAGTCTAAATCCCGACGGAATAGATAAAAGTAAAATAGAAATTTAACATAGGGAAAGGCAATGGTCAATACCAATCCACACATTTCAAGATCAAAACATAGAATAGCTCCTTAAACATAATTCAACATGGATGAGAAAACCTTTCAACAATGTGAATTCATTTGTGAGAAAGACCTTTCATAGTTATGATCATCATAGTAAGTGAGAAATCCTTTCACAATAACATTGATACTTTCCTTTCAAAGCATTCCCAAATCATTTATAATCATTTCATAAAAACATGCATATCTTCATAATTTCACAGTTCATATATTCATGGGTTTATCATAGGATCAAAGTTGAAAAATCATAATTTAGGCATAGTTTTATTTAATTTCAACTAAATATCATAGATTAACATCAATTCATGCATTAGAATACTTAGTTAATCAAAATAGACCATAATTTGAAAGAAAACCACATTCATGCATTGAAACCCTAATTTGATCAATTAGAAATTGAGTTGGGAAATTGAAATCTTTGGGGACCCCATGGAGGAAAGGACTCCATGGGTGAATACACACATACCTTGTTGCTAGAGGCCCAAAAGGAATGGAGGATTGGAGGATTGGAGACTTGAAGGAAACCCTAACTCTTCTTTTTCTTCCTTGGCTTGAGAGGGTTTAGGGGGATGAACTTGGTCAATCTTTAAGGATTTAGGAGAATGAGTTGAAGTGGGTAAATTGGGGGTTTAAAACATTTATATAGGGCTTAGGGTAGAAGACAAAATGACATAGTATTGGTTAAAATAATTAGGAAAAGACCAAAAAACCCCATTAAAAATAACTACCGGACCTCACCTATAGTGCAGACCTACGGTCCATAGGTCCTAATACGGACTGTCCTGGTCAACTGTCGATGGATTCAGAAACTAGATTTTTGGACCTTCAAACGACGAGCCCATTTACGTTCGTAGGTCAACCTACAGATTGTACATGGCTACCGTAGGTCATAACTTCTTCCTTAAAATTTTACTAAGTCTGGGAGTGACCTTTGAGACCTACCTACGACTCGTACATAGAATGAAGGACAATCCTAGCAAACCGTCAAAAGGGTACTGAAACTTGATTTTTGAAAAATTATTTCCCCAACTACCTACGGATGCCATCTACGGTCTGTAGGTGCTCCTACCAATTGTGGGTGTGAACCGTAGGCCATGCCTGCAACCCAAAACCTGCATTTTTTCCTTTTTTCCAAGTCCGACGTGTTACAATATCTCCCCCTTGGAAACATTTGTCCTCGAATGAAACTCAAGGCAACATAAGGAGGGTAGGGGAGGAGATCTAACAACCCAACAAGGATTCAACTTCTTCAACAACACAAAACCAAGGAGAAACATCAACTCCTAGCTTAAACATGCTCAAAACATCATTTCATAAGATACCCATGCAAGTCATACTCAAATGCACATAATCATGAATAAATCAATCATAGCTAAGTCAAAATCTCAAAAGCAAATTCTTCATGAGCATGTATTAAAATTACTAAGACATGAGGATGAACCATGAGGAACTAAATACCTCTAGCTAGAGAAGGATTGGAGGGAAAGAGATGGGGGTAGTGGGACATCATATCGGCCTCGATCTCTCAAGTAGCACCCTCAACTCTTTGATTCCTCCATAAAACCTTTATGGATGCAACTTCATCATTCCTTAACTTCTTAACTTGTCGGTTCAAGATCTCTACCAGAACCTCTTCGTAAGAAAGGCTCTCTTTTATACCAAGACTCTTTAATGGTACTATGGATGTCGGATCACCAACACATTTTTTCAATAAGAAGACAAGGAAAATCAGATGTACTAAAGCCAAATCATTAGGCAAATTAAGTTCATAAGCAACCTTACCAATTCACCTCAAAACCTAATATGGGCCTACACAACGGGGACTAAGCTTCCCTTTCTTCCCAAACTTCATTACACCCTTCATGGGTGAGATTTTCAAGTAAACCCAATCATTAATAACAAATTTTAGATCTCTTTTTCTTACATCGGCATAGGACTTTTGTCAGTTTTGAGCCATTTTCAATCTTTCTCTAAGAAGCCAAACTTTCTCCATAGCCTTATGTACCAACTCGGGACCTATCAAAGTAATCTCACCAACTTCGAACCAACCTATAGGAGATCTACACCTTCTACCATAAAGAGCCTCAAATGGATCCATACCAATAGTTGAATGATAGATATTATTATAAGCAAACTCAATCAAAGGCAAATGATCATCCCAATTACCCTTGAAATCAATCACACAAGCTCTCAACATATCTTCCAAACTTTGGATAGTACGCTCCGCTGGCCCATCGGTTTGAGGTTGAAATGTCATGATAAGCTTAACACGAGTACCAAGGCCCTTTTGGAAAGACTTCCAAAATTGAGAAGTGAATTGGGTACCACGATTGGAGTTAATGGATAAGGGCACTCCACACAACCTAACCATCTACCTTAGGTACAACTTAGAATAGTCTTCCGCCGAGTAAGTAACCTTTACGGGAATGAAATGAGTCAATTTCATCATATAATCCACAATAACCCAAATTGAGTCGTGTTGTCGCCGATGCGGGGTAAACAAACAATAAAGTCCATATTAAAATCCCCCCACTTCCAACTAGGAATGCTAATATATCTTGGGATAACCTCCCGGCTTTTGATGCTCAACTTTCACTTGTTGACAACTTAGACACTTATCCACAAATTCCGCAGTATCCTTCTTCATTCGATTCCACCAATAGACCTCCCGCAAGTCACGGTACATCTTGGTGGCTCCCGGGTGAATGGAATATCGAGAACTATGGGTTTCCAATAAAATCTTCTTTCTCAAATCATCAACATCCCCCTTGGGATAAAGCTTTAATGGACTTTTAAGGACAATTTCCTTCAATTCAACTAGAATTGGATCAAGACCTTGCTTGGCTTTCACATCAGACACAAAGGATTATTCTAAACCATTATGAACAACAACACCACCTTTTTTAGTATCAACCAACCGAACACCCAATCGGGCCAACCTATGAACATCTTAAACCAACTCCTTCTTATCATCCTCGACATGAGCAACACTACCCATAAATAGCTGACTAAGAGCATCTGCTATTACATTTGCCTTACCCGGGTGATAGAAGACACTCATATCGTAATCCTTTAGCAACTCAAGCCACTTCCTTTGGCGAAGATTTAGATCCTTTTTCTTGAACACATATTGCAAACTTTTGTGGTTAGAGAAGACGTCCACATGAGCAACATATAAGTAATGCCTCCAAATCTTTAAAGCAAACACAACTACCGATAGTTCTAAACCATGGGTAGGATAGTTCTTTTCATGAACTTTAAGTTGCCATGAAGCATAAGCAATAACCTTCCCGTTTTGCATAAGAACACATCCTAGTCCGACCCTTGAAGCATCACAATAGACCACAAACCCATCAGACCCTTCTAGTAAATTCAATACCGGAGCAGAGGTAAGTCTATCTTTCAATTCTTGAAAACTCTTTTTACATGCTTTTGACCATACAAACTTAACTTTATTTTGGGTCAATGCCGTCAATGCCGTCAATGGAGAGGCAATAGAAGAAAACCCTTCCACAAACCTTCTATAATAATCGACTAAACCCAAGGAACTTTAAATATCTGAAGGGGATAGAGGTCTAGGCGAACTCTTAACCACATCAGTCTTCTTAGGATCAACCTCAATACCTTTACTGGAAACAATGTGACCTAGAAAAGCCATAGATCTCAACCAAAACTCACATTTACTAAACTTTGCAAAGATTTGTTGGTCCTTGAGGACTTGCAACACAATCCTCAAATGATTGGTGGGTTCATCTTCACTCCTTGAGTAAATCAAAGTATCATCGATGAACACAATCACAAACATATATAAGTATTGTCTAAACACCCTATTCATCAAATCCATAAATGTGGCCGGATCATTTGTCGAACCGAACGACATTACCAGGAACTCATAGTGACCATACCGAGTTCAGAAAGCCGTCTTTGGAATGTCATCTTCCTTCACCCTTAATTGGTGATAACCCAACCAGAGGTCAATCTTAGAGAAGTAACTCACTCCTTGGAGTTGATCAAACAAATCATCTATCAATGGAAGAGGATACTTATTCTTAATGGTAACCTTATTCAATTGATGATAGTCAATACACATACAAAGTGAACTATCTTTCTTCCGAACAAACAAAACTAGAGCACCCCATGGAGAGATACTTAGTCGGATGAAACCCTTATCCAACAAGTCTTTCAATTTCTCCTTTATATCCTTAAGTTTCTTTAGAGCCATTCGGTAAAGAGGAATAGAAATAGGTTGCATATCTGGGAGAAGGTCAATACCAAAGTCTATTTTCCTTTCGGGAGGAACACCAGGTAAATTATCGAGAAATACTTTCAGAAACTCATTAACAATTGGGACTGACTCAAAGATATGGGTTTCATAATTCATATCCCTAACCGAATAAGATGGTATAGGAAATCCTTAGAAATCATCTTTCTAGCTTTAAGACCAGAAACCAACTGACTCTTAAGCATAGAATTTCCTCCTTTCCACATTATGATGGGTTCATTTGGAAACTGAAACTTGACCACTTGGGTCCTACAATCAATAGAAGCATAACATGAATGCAGTCAATCCATCCCAAGAATAACATCAAAATCTAACATATCAAGCTCTACGAGGTCAACATGAGTGACTCTATGGGATAAGGAGATGGGACAACTTCTATAGACTCTCTTAGCCATAATAGATTCACCATTAGGTGTAGAGATAGAAAAAGGGTCTATCAACACATCCAGAAGAACATCAAACTTCATAGCCACATATGGTGTCACAAAAGATAAAGTAGCACTGGGATCAAGCAATGCATAAATATCAAGATTAAAGACTTTCAACATACAAGTAACAACATCGGGAGAATCCTCTTGATTATGTCAAGTTTAGAGTGCATAGAACCGGTTTTGATTAGGAGCATTTGAACCTGAACCACTATGTAGAGCTTGCCTACCATCTTTTCCCTTGTCGAGTCTAAGTGGACAATCCCTCAAGCGATGACCACTCTTGCCACAATAAAAGAAATTATCCGTACCCATCAAGCATTTTCCCGGATGACTCTTGCCACACTTTTGGCATGTGGGAATCGAAGATCCATTTCCACCACAATTTCCTCCTTGAGGCTTGGGATTAGACTCCCTTTCTTTATTGAACTTAGGAGCCGGTGCATTGGAGGAACCTTGACCAGAAAACCTTTGTCAGAACTTAGAACGACCTTGTCCGTCGGACCTTGAGTGTGAAAAGTCACCATCACCAGTCTTAGCGCTCTTTGCCTCCCTAGACTTCTCCTTAAGTTTTTCCTCTTTGATTTGTTGAGCATGAACCATTAAGCGAGAAATATCCATATCATTGATAATCATGGAGGTACGACATTCCTTAACCACCATCTCGGACAATCCTAAAACAAACTTACTCATTCTTGCCCTAGGATCGACAACCATTGTTGGAGCATATTCTCAAGAGTAAAGAACCTATAAAGGAAAGCCACCTTAAACTTTTTCCAATCAGGAGGACCCGCATCAACCGCCCTCTCTTCCTTCCATTGGTTGAACCAAACTTGAGCAACACCCTTAAGTTGATAAGTGGCCAATTCCACCTTTTCCACTGGCGTCACACCCATAATCATCAAAACCATGTATACCTCATCGATGAACTCTTGAGGATCTTCCCTAACCTTGGAACCATGAAACTCCGGAGGATTCATCCTAGTGAAGTCCCTCACTCTAGTTGCCGCTGTACCCATATTTGGATTCATGGAGACCACAGCCTCCCAATTGGCTTGAACCGTCATGGCTTGTGCCAACGCTTGAAAAGAAGCCCTAAACTCTGCATTAGTCACTTGCTCGGCGAAAGGGTAGACCGGAACTTGAGGAGCTTCTCATTCCACATTCTCTCCCACATTCCTTCTAACGTATGCTCTTTGAGGGCCCATATCCTGAAAAGTATCGGATAGGGATTAGGAGAGAGACATATAGAGTTAAACTCTATCACATGACTTTAGAATGATGAAAGAAGTGGAATTTCCTAAACATCTTATAGCCTCTCATTCATAAGTGTAGCGCGCTTCATACTCATGAACAAGACTCTACTCGACGTGGCTTATGAGGCATCCTATGACCTTTGTAAAACCTTGTGCTTTGAATATTAAGTTTGTCATGACCTAAAGTACACCCTAGATGTGACATGGCGTATAGGACCCTGAGAGGCCCTACACAAGCCACTTAGCATATATCATACAAGATAATAGAATTTAAAGAGAGTTCAAAGAAAGCATTTCATATAGAAGAGTTTGGCAAAAGCGGAAGTCTACACATGAGTCTCAATAAGCCATTTACTACATCATAAGGAAAGTGATTGGGACGTAACCCATACATCACATATTAAAGTCTGAAATGGAAATGACATAAAATAATAAAAGAGTCTCGGTCCTCGAAACATGAGGACTTACCAATCGTCAAAGTCAATAGAATCACCTAGCCACGAGAATGCAAGGTAGGGACGTCAGACCCTATATTGATAAGATAATGTCGGCAAAAGTATGCGTTAGTACATGGAATGTACTAAGTATGAGGCATTATGCATAAACATGGACATGATAGTAAAATAACTTAAATCAAATAGGCATGATTATAATGAGACATTTAAAAGCTTTATAGTGAAGAAATTACATGAAGTTCATAAGACATAGTCAAATACATTAGTATAAAGGACATAAGAAAGCTTTGAAGAAACCATAATCATTTTGTGGGATATTAGCTTTAACCAACAATAAGGCCATGAGAGCTATATCATGGTGTCACACCCCGAGGCTAGCCCCTAGACGTAACACATAATCTAGGGTCACAAGTAACCCTAAGCTAATCCTGAATTTGGCATATCACAAGCATAGTGAAATAACTCTAACAAAGCGGAAAAATAACTGAATAATGAATATAATCTAAATGAATTCAAATGAGAATATCTAAAAGAAATAACTGAGTTCAAGGTAGAACAACCCAAATCAAGTGAGTTTGACTCTATGTCTGAAAGCCTCTAATATTGATTAGCAGCTGGGACAAATCCCCAACTAACTCTAAAATGCTGTAAATAACAACGAACTAACTAAACAAAATAAACATAAAGAAACTTCCTCAGATGATGAGGACTCAACCCTGACTATCGCTAATAAGGCACTGGTATGAGCTAATTACGTGGCTGAACCTGAGAACCTGAGCCTGCATCATAATAGGATGCATCATAAAGTTTGCATCAGTACTTCGATGTACCCAGCATGAGGGATATGCAGAGCTGACTGAATATATAAACATGCTAAAAATACTGGTCAAGTATGTAGACTAAACTGAACTAAAGTACATAGGCCCAAGATACAATAATGCATACAAACTAGAATGCAATAGTAAAGGGGAAGCAAGATGAAAAGCAGAGAATAATTACAACTACGGGCCTGAAGTACCTTACTGAAGCTAATACTGTGGGAGATTCTATTAACCAACATAAACCACATGAGCTAAACATGGAGTCCGATGTATACGCCCCATCGAGAGGACCCAATATACCTTGCCAGGGTATAAAGGCATGGTTGTGGCATGATCACTAAAATTGATGCCCAACAGAGGGGATTTATAAACCTATGAGGGCACGTAGTTCTGGGACTTGAGGTTACGCAGAACCCTAGTCTAACTTGGTGCTAAACACTACTCCCAACTGAATATAAAGCTAAAAATGCAACTGTAATACTGGATAGTTTAAAACACTGATAATTATCTGAGAATGCATCATACTTATACTGAAAGATATGACCTTCGAATTTTGAAGAATGATTGTCTGACAAATCTACCTGGCAAGTATAATTCATGAAATACGGATGATTAACACAAGCTAGGGTTTTTGAGTTTTATACATGGGACTATGCTAATTCTCCAAGAAACGTGTAATTAATATCATAGAAACTATACCAGCTAAATTGCAACGAATCCCTAGATTTAGGAACACTAGGTCTGAACAATTTATGGAGAAGCTGAAGAACTGACTGAATTCTAGGGACCTAATGGGTGAAAGGAACCCGCTAGTGAAATCTCACATACTTGGTGAAGAAAACTATGGAGTAATCCTTTGGATTTCGGGGTTAAACTTGAAGGAGACCTCTGCTTGTTCTAGAGAGAAAACTGTCGCCTCTTTCTCTTCTTTTCTTTCTAAGTCTGATGATTTTTGGAGAATGAATGCTTTACGTAGTTTTTGACTAATTACTTAGGCTTAGACGAAGTAAAACGAAGTAGTTTAAGTACTTAACGCATAGGGGGAAAGACCAATATGACCCTAACTTAAAACTGAAGAGGTGACTTAAAAGAGGGGCTTCACGGGCCTTTTAAAGCATTACGGCCCATCAAGTGGGTCATTTAAAGCATTACGACCCATCAAATGGGTCATTTAAAGCATCACAGCCCATCTAGTGGGTTGTGATGTTGCCCTGCCCGACAAGGCATTACTTAAATGGGCACAACTTTTTACTCCAGGATTGGAATTAGGTAAACTTTGGTGGCATTGGAAAGAGGACTCAAAGACCTTTAATTTCATAGGTTATGGGCCACCTAATTCATTTTGTTCTGTGAGATATGATCATTTGAAATTGACAAAAAATTTAAAAACTGTTGGGTGACTTGTATGGACTCCTAGACGGGCCGTCCAAGTCACCACGGGCCGTCTAATGCGCCGTCTAGGTGACTACTACCCAGGCAGTCCTGGATGGTGCTTCACGATGCCCTTAATGGGCCATGGACCCCTAAATAGCCCGTCTATGGTGCCATGAAGGGTCCATGGTCTATTTTGGGTTCGTGGACTTGCCCGTTTGTCCTTTCTAGCCCTTTTGTGAAGTCTGTGGTGTTACAATATCTCCCCCTTTGGGATCATTCATCCTCGAATAAATACTAAACAAGCTGAGTTTGGAAGGAAAGAGCTGCAATCCCCACCAATTGAGTACTAGAAACGGATTTCTTACTGAGTTGAGTTCTATGGACATGAAAACATGCTGAAATGCAAGAATAGCTAAGGGAACATGATACTGAGACTGAATTACGCATGAGTAAACTTAGAGACTAGAGAGGAACTATTACCTCAAGCTGAAACAGAATAGGAGGAGATGAGGTGAGGGTACTTAGCCATCATGGCTGCTTCGGCTTCCCAACTAGTTCCCTCTACGGACTGTTTCCTCCACAAAACCTTTACATAAGCGACTTTCTTATTTCTCAACCTACAAACCTGACAGTCAAGAATCTCATCTAGGACCTCCTCATAGGTGAGGCTATCCTTCATAGCCACACTATCTAAAGGTACTATCGATGCTGAATCACCCACACACTTCTTCAACAAGGAAATGTGAAAGATTGGATGAATCGCTTCTAGTTCTGCTGGCAATTATAACTCATAAGCCACATTAACAACCCTTTTCAAGATTTTGTAAGGACCTACATACCTGGGACCGAGCTTCCCTTTCTTTCGAAATCTCATCACCCCCTTCATGGGTGATACCTTCAGGAAAACACAATCATCGATTTTGAACTCTAAGTCCCTTCTCCTCACATCTGCATAGGACTTTTGACGACTTTGAGCTATCTTTTGTCTATCTTTGATGAGCTAAACTTTCTCCATAGCCTCATGAACCGAATCTAGCCCAATCAAGGCTCCTTTACCTACTTCGAACCAACCAACCAGAGACCTACATCTATGCCCATACAATGCCTCATAAGGGGCTATCTAAATATTGGAATGGAAATTATTGTTATAGGTGAACTCTATGAGAGGTAGGTGATCATCCCAACTACCCTTAAAATAGATCACACAAACTCTCAACATGTCCTCTAAGGTTTGAATGGTATGCTCTGCCTGATCATCCGTCTGCAGATGAAATGTTGTACTGAGATTTACCTGAGTACCAAGACATTTATGAAATGACCTCCAGAAATGAGATGTAAACTGAGGACCCTTATTTGAGATGATCAACAAGGGATTCCCATACAACCTTGTAATCTTGCTGATGTAGAGTCTGTCGTAGTTCTCCGTTGAATCTATAGTCTTGACATCTAAGAAGTGAGGTGACTTATTGACTCTGTCCACTATCAACCAAATGGTGTCCATGTTTATCACTTCCCACTTCCACACAGGTATACTAATCTCCTGAGTCATGCCTCCTGGTTTCTGATGTTCTACTTTAACCTATTGATAGTTAGGACACTTAGCCATAAAATCTGTGATGTCCCTTTTCATACCGTTCCACCAATAGACTTCCCATAGATTATGATATATCTTAGTGGCACCCAGATGAATTGAATATCAAGAATTATGGGCTTCTGTAAGGATCTGCTGCCTTAACTCACCCACATTAGGGACACATAAGCGACCCTGGAAATGAATCACATCATCTTCCCCTTGGGAGAAAACCTCAACTCTCTGTAGATGAACTGTATCTTTCAACTGGAGCAATATAGGATCACTATCCTGTTTCTCCTTAACCTCCGCTACCAATGAAAATTCTGATCCATTCTAGACTGTCACTGAGAGGGAAGGGTAAATAACAAATATTAGATAGTACCAGCTTAGAGAGCAATGAAGATTCAATACAATTCACATCCACCGACTCCGAGAGTGATAAGGCAGTGGAGTTCAGGGCCCCAATAGCTGAGCTGATCAAACGAAGTCATTCAGAGCTAAGCTCCAATGTAGCCCATGACCCACTAGCAGCACCACAGGCCCCACAGGTACCACTGGCACCACATGCATCACGTGTGCCTCCTGTTCCAGTCAATCATCCAGTCGATGAATCTATTAAAGGCCAAGGGTTTGAGGACGATATTAGAGGAGAAGAGGTTGTCCACATATGGTATAGTGGAAAAATACCCTACTTCCTGGGAGACGCTGGGATACCACAAATTCCAGCTGTTCACCAAACCTCGGAGCCCATACGTTCTTACATGGGTCCGAGAATTCTATGAAGGGTATACAAAGTTGATCCCAAAGGGGAAGAAGAAGGCAAGTTCTATGGCTCCGGTCGAGTTTGTAGAAGTCCGGGGTAAAAGGGTTAAGTGCAGTGAGATCGACATCAATGATGAATTGGGTTGCACAGAGTGGACTCGACATTCTTTGGCCGATAAAATCAAAATTCAGACTTGTGAAGATTTTAAGGGGTGGCTTCCCCCATTGTTGAGTGATGCGATGCCCCCATGGATTGAGACGGGGGTCACAATTGAAAAGAAGGACCTCGGTAATGGTTCGGGTTTATCACTAGTACATTGATGCCATCCCAGAACTAGTCCATCATCTGGCATTCGAAGGCTGCACTTCTGGGTTGTATAATCGGTTGGGAGAGGCTAAATTTGGGGGCTATCATTGTTCAGGAGATAGCTATGAGAGTCAAACAAAATCAAACCTCATTTCCATTTCGGATATTGATTAGTGCCTTATGTCACCGAGCAGGTGTGCCTTTTGAGGTGAAGACGGATATTGAGGTCATTTCTTGTCACGACCTAAGGTACCCCCTAGATGTGACATGGCATACAAGACCCCGAGAGGCCTCATACAAGCCCTTAGCATACATTACATACAAGATAATAAAGAATAAAAGTTCAAAAGAGAATTTCATATCATAAGCTTTTAAAAGAAACAGCGGAAGTCTACATCTCATGTCTCAAGCCAATCTATCATAAAAATTAAAGTTGGGACGTAACCCAATACAATCCAAAAACTGAAAGGAAATGACATGAAATTAAGAACAACTAGGTTATGTCCTCGGATGGATGAGGACTCACCAAGTCTTCTATCAACTCTCTAATCAAGCTCTAGCCACGAGTGGAAGGTGAATCGCCACGTCCTACACCAAAGAAGTTAATGTAGGAAAAAGTATGCTAGCACAATTAAGTACTAAGTATGATAACAATGCACATAAACACATAAATCATGCTAGAGAGAGAGACATAATCATGACATGCAATGGCCAAGCTAAAAACATGATAAACATGGGAAACATGAAACATAAAGCATATATCAAGGCCAAAGCAAGCTAAATCATCTTTTCTTTCTTTTCTTTACTTCATCATGAGAACACTTGTTCATTAACTTGTGGGGAAAAGCCTTAACCGACATGTAAGACCATGTGAGCTATCAACACGGAATCCGGTGTCTACCCCACACCGAAAAGGGGTGTCCTACTTGCCAAGGTAAGACCATGAACTTCTTAGCTTAGGTGGATCCACTAGCTAATGTCTACTTAAAGACAACATCCTATGGTGGCAACATAGTTTATGGGATAGAGATTGCTTTAGGAGACTCGGCCTCAACTAACGGGAGAGTTCCATCTAGAAAACCCGGCCTCTACTAATGGGAGAGGTTTCACTAGAAGACCCGGCCTCTACTAACGGGAGGGCTTCCATCTCAATATCCACTCGGTGCTAAGCATAATTTCCACGAATTAGTCATTAACATATTTATATCATTAAACATGAAAAGGTACAACTAGGGTTACCAATTCAAGCTAAAATCATGCTTATAGATATTTATCTTTCATGAACCTTGTCCAAGCTTAGATCATTAGAATAGCTCCTTAAGAACATGGGTAATCGCTTCTTTGTTCTTCTTTTATCATAGTGGGAGAATTACTTGAGAAAACCTTTCACTACTCAACCATAGCATCATCATATCATAACTTTGGTACTTTACTCTCAAAGCACCCTTAATTCATCATGCTCATATTTCATAGTTCATAGAGTTCATATGGGCTCATGCAAGTTCAACTCATATCATGCAATTCAACGCAAGTTCATGCTTAGAAAGCCATAATTAAGATAATTTACCCAAACTTGATGGAACTGACATAATAGAGGAAAATCATGCTTTTGACTTGATCATGCTAAATTCATAAGATTATCCTCAATTCATTCATAATTCATGCTTGATTTCATAAAATATTCATAAACTTCATCAAATCATAGCTCAACCCAACAATCAAAGCATATATTATCAAATGTGGGAGAATTATCTTGGGATCATGGCGGTTCATGCAATCTTTACATGAAATCATGTAATTCACTCTAATTCATGCACTAGGTTACTTTATCACGCTAGATCGTGCACTAGGAATCATAAAATCAACAATTGAAATCATAATTGAAGAACCCACAATGATTGATCAAAACCCTAATTCAATTGGATTAGAGTAAACCTTTGAAAATCATGAAGAAGAGGAAGGGCCCATTGGAGGAAATGACTCCTAATGGTGAATACTATCATACCTCAAAGCAATCCACAAGAAATTGGAGAAGATTGATGGTCTTCAATGGAGGATTCAAGCTTCTTCTTCTTCCTTGAGAGTTGAGAGAGATTCTTTTAGAGAGAGAAATATTTGAGAGAGGAGAGTTTTGGAATGAATTAGAATGAAAGAAATTAGGCTTAGAAAGTATTTATAGGTCTTAGATTAAGGGTATAACCGACTTAGCTTAATAGGTAAACAATTAGGTAAAATACCAAAAAGTCCTTAATTAAAAACTATCGGGGCCAATCGACGGACAGGATCTACGGTCTGTACATCAATTGACGGACCGTCCTTCTCTTCCGTCAATTGATTCAGAAAGTTCATTTTGGGCTGAAAATTTGGCTAAGTCTGGAAGGCATCTACGGAACCCATCTATGGTCCGTCAACTGAACTACGAACCATCCTGCTATTCCGTAGGTCAAAATTCAAAAACTTGGAAATCCTGAAAGTTCACAGTGCCATTGATGGTCCCCACCTACGGCCCGTCAATCCAACTACGGCCCGTAGGTGGCCTCTGTAGGTCACTATCTTCAGGTGAGTTCTGCATTTTAAAATCCCTTGGAAGCTTGGGGTGTTACATTCCTACCTCGTCTTGTGATATTCGTCGGATTGAAGAGGAATACTTAAAGAATGAAGCGAAAGGAAGAAGAAAACTTCGGTGGACTCTTGTTCGATTGTTGATATGGACTCTATAGAGCCTGGTCCTACACCTCCTTCTCCCGCCGCCGAGACATCAGGTATACCTGCATCGTCGACCTCTACTGCTCCTACTCCTAACCCTATTCCTTCCTCCCGTCCCCCTTAGACTCAGGCCATGCTTTACAAAATGGGCCACCTTGCCCATTTGGCAGATGTGTGGGCTTCTCGGATTAAGGCCGCTATTCCTACATTGATTGAGTGTGCTATTACTGTTGCACTGGATCCCATTCGGGAGGAGTTGAAGGAATAGCACAAGTTGATCACTGCC
This sequence comes from Solanum appendiculatum, assembly GCA_018342035.1. NCBI lineage: Eukaryota > Viridiplantae > Streptophyta > Magnoliopsida > Solanales > Solanaceae > Solanum > Solanum appendiculatum. The sequence goes on from JAGDQO010000892.1 coordinate 122,894, forward strand.
CATGGGTTGGCATTAGATGGCCTCACCGCTGGGGTTGAGTTGTGTGACACGACAGACCATAGCCCCGCTAATTTGACAGCCGTGAAGACTGATATTGCTGGGTTGTGTCGGGATGTGGACGAGCTGAATTCCACCGATATATCAATGCTCCGGGGTAGTGTAGAGGTCCCCGAGGACCCTAGTTTTGAGTTGCCTCAAAAGACCAGGTAGGTGGGGCAAGCTGATTCTGAATTCCCTCCGAGTACTACTACTGGAGACGCTGCCGCTGCTGATGAGGAGAGAGATTCAGACACTCCCGAGATAGATGAGGAGGACTTAGCCCATGAGAGAGATGTGTATGAGGACTTGGAGGATTTTGAGGGTGATTTGATACGGGTGGCCACAGAGGCTTCACTTCGAGACACATCCATGATTAGTTCTAGTGGGTCTAAGCCACAACGGAGGACGTTGCACAGCCTTCAGGAGTTGGAGTAGAGCCGGGCCTTGATGCCTAGGTCGAGGCCACACCACCGAGTCGGAGTTCACCTCAGGCCTAGCCTTATAGGGGGATCTTTACTCTCCCTCCATTTTATTTCCTGTTGATACTCTTAGTTTATTTTTGCATTGAGGACACTATTTTTCTCTTTTTGTGGGGTGACTGTATCTAGCTACCTACCATTTTGATTTTATGTTCATTTTGAGATACTGGGTCGTTTTTGATATATTGTTATGTGGATATTGTTATTTTTTCACTTGGATCCTCTTCATGTTGCTTTAACAATGAATGTTTTGGTTTTCATTCTTTGACTTCTCTCTCAATTGCTCGTTAGTGAATGCTGGTGTGAAAGATTGGTTGCAATTCTCTTGTACATTTGAGTGTCAGTTGTGATCAATATCGATGACTTGAATAGTGCTCTTCATGAACAATATGTTTATGTGAGTCCAAAAAGGAAATTTGAGTTGCCTAAGTCTTGTGTGAACTCTTAGCATCTCATTAAGACTAGTTGAATGTCGAGGTGAATCTTGCAATGACCATTGCACGCAAGCTTGACTTGTAGAGTTGTGATCCACAATTGTGTTTGGATTCCAGCTATAAGTGGGTCACCAACTGGAGTGGAGACTGAGAAGGGTTCAGGGAGAGTTTTTGTAGTGACACCAAAGTTTGCTACTATATAAGAAGTTACAAAATAAAGTGTAGCCCCTGGATCTAACAGTGCATAAACATCTAAATGGAAGACTTGTAACGCACCCGTGACCATATCAGGAGAATCCTCCTTATCCTATCGAGCCTGAAGAGCATACAACCTGTTTCAGCGCTGGCCATCACCTGTACCAGACGAGGCACCCTACTGAGTGGGGCGACCTGCTAGAGCTGCTGAAGTTGTAGACTGAGCTTTGTTACCTCCCTGACCCTACCTGGTAGAAGGGAAATCTTCAATCTATGACCAAGTTGACCACACCCAAAACACCCCTCTCTGCCAGCAAGACACTCACCCGGATGGTTCTTACCACACTTTGGACAAGATGGAAAAGTTTGATTACCTGAGGCACTGTCCTGAGACGTAGAGCCTGATACCCTCCCATTTTGATCCTATCGATGCAGGGGAATGGAGCACTAGCTGATGAAGGCGCTGGAGTTGTAGATCTCTGCTGAAACTGTGAGCGATTTCCGCCGCCCGACCTCTGCTGAGAATATTCATAGTCACATGTTCTAGCCTTTTTGTTATCCTTAGACATTTCGTTGAGCTTATCTCCTTTAACCTGTTGAGAATAGGTCATTAGTCTGGAGATATCCATATCCCCTAATAGCATAGCATTCCTACACTCGGTCTTTACCAGATCAGATACTCCAAATAAAAACTTTCCCATTTATGCTCTCGGATCGGCACACATATGTGGAGCATACCTGGAGAGTTGAGTGAACTTTAGCCCGTATTCCTGGGATAATATCGACCCCTTCCTCAAGTTCATAAATTGCTGGGCCTTAGCCTCGCTCAACTCTCTCAGGAAGAACCTATCCAGAAAAGCTCCAGTAAAATAGTCCCACATCACAGGAGCTACATTTGCACCCCTGTTATCTTTCTACTGCGTGAACTAGATATGAGCCACATTCTTGAGTTGATAGGATGCCAGTTCAACACTATCAATACCAATCACTTGCATTATCTCAAGAATCTTCTTGATCTCATCAATTAAATTATATGGGTCCTCACCAACCTTCGACCCTAGAAACTCTGGCAGATTCATACGAACAAAATTTTGAACCCTAGCTGTAGCTGATCCACCAGTGGGGTTTGCAGGAACTGGGGCCTGCTAGTTGGCCTGGTTGGCTACAATTTGAGCCAACATCTGGATTGCATTACAGAACTCTACATTTGTTACCTCATAGTCTGGGACTGGAGGAATTGCTTTAGCATTGTGTGTGTTATCTCTGCGAGGAGGCAAGATCTAAAACACATAATGATGGATTAGAAGGGAGAAGTTGAATCACACTCCATCGCACGATAAAGATAGCAAAAAAGGTGAAGTTTTTCTTAGAACATCTCGTAGCCTCCCCCCATAAGTGTGGCACACTTCACACCCATTAAAGAGGCTCTACTTAGTGTGGCTTTCAGACACCCTAGGAATCTTGAACCTGATGCTCTAATACCAAGTTTGTCATGCTTCGAGGCTAGCCCCTAGACGTAACATAGGACCTAGGGTCACAAGTAACCCCAACCTAACCCTGAATATGGCATATCACAAGCATACTGAAATAATTCTAACAAAGAGGAAACACAATTGAATAATGAATATAATCTAAAGGAATTCAATTGAGAATATCTGAAAGAAATAATTGAGTTCAAAGTAGAACAACCCAAATCAATTGACTTTGACTCTATGTCTGAAAGCCTCTAATACCGATGAGATGCTGGGACAAATCCCCATCTAACTGTAAAATGCTGAAACAAACAACAAACTAACTAAACAAAAAAATATAACGAAACGTCCTCGGATGATGAGCACTCACCCCTGACTATCGCTGATAAGGCACCAGTATGAGCTAATTATGTGGCTGAACCTGAGAACCTGAGCTTGTATCATAATAGGATGCAACATTAAGTACGTGTCAGTACTTCGGATGTACTGAGCATGAGGGATATGCAAAGCTGACTGAATATATAAACATGCTAAAAATACTGGTCAAGTATGTAGACTGAACTAAACTAAAGTACATAGGCCCAATATACAATAATGCATACAAACTAGAATGCAAGAGTAAACTGGAAGCATGCTGAAAAGCTGAGAATAATTACAACTACGGGCCTAAAGTACCTTACTGAAGCTAATACTGTAGGAGAGTCTATTAACCGACATAACCACGTGAGCTAAATGTGGAGTCCGATGTATAATCCCCATCGAGAGGACCCAATATACCTTGCCAGGGTATAAAGGCATGGCTATGTCGTGTTTACTAAAACTAATGCCCAACTGAGGGGACTTATAAAACTACGAGGGCATGTAGTTCTAGGACTTGAGGGTACGCTAAACCCTAGTCCAACTTGGTGCTAAACACAACTCCCAACTGAATATAAAGCTAAAAATGCTATTGTAATACTGGATAGCTCAAAGTAGTGAAAGATATGGCATTCGAATGAATCATGATTGTCTGACGAATCTGTCTAGCAATTATAATTCATGAAATACGGATGATTAACACAAGCTAGGGTTTCTGAGTTTTATACATGGGACTATGATAATTCTCTAAGAAACATATAATTAATATCATAGAAACTATAGCAGTTGAATTGCAATGAATCCCTAGATTTAGGAACCCTAGATCTGAACAATTTATGGAGAAGCTGAAGAACTGACTGAATTTTAGGGACCTAGTGGGTGAAAGGAATCCACTAGTGAAATCCCACATACCTGGTGAAGAAAACTATAGAGTAATCCTTTGGATTTCGGAGCTGAACTTGAAGAAGAGCTCTGTTTGTTCTAGAGAAAAAATTGTCGCCTCTTTCTCTTCTTTTCTTTCTAAGTCTGATGATTTTTGGAGAATGAATGCTTTAGGTAGTTTTTGACTAATTACTTAGGCTTAGACAAAGTAAAACGACATAGTTTAAGTACCTTACGCATAGGGGAAAGACCAATATGACCCTTACTTAAAACTGACGAGGTGACTTAAAACAGGGGCTTCACGGGCCATTTAAAGCATCACGGCCCGTCTAATTGGTCATTTAAAGCATCACGGCCTGTCTAGTGGGTCGTGATGTTGCCCTGCCCAACAGGGCATCACTAAAATGAGCATAACGTTTTACTCTAGGCTTGGAATTAGGCAAACTTGATGGCATTGGAAAGAGGACCTAAAGACCTTTAATTTGATAGGTCATAGGTCACCGAATTCATTTTGTACTGTGAGATATGATCGTTTGAAGATGACAAAAAATTTAAAAACAATAGGGTGACTTGTACCAACTGCCCAGGTAGTCCTGGATAGTACTTCATGATGCCCTTAACGGTTTGTGGACCCATGAATTGTATGTCTAGTGTGCCATGAAGGGTCCTTGGTCCATTTTGAGTTCATGGACTTGTCCGTTTGTCCGTTCTAGCCCTTTCTCAAAGTCTGAGGTATTACACATGGAATCTGGTATATCCCTCATACCGAAAGAAGGGGAAACTACTTACCAAGGTAGAATCCATACATATCATCATTTGCTAAAGTGGATCCACTAGCTAGGTCATTTAAGACAATCCTACGGGGGCACATAGTTTGGGACTAGAGGTTACTACTAGAGACTACCCTATTTGACCCTCCACCTCAAAGGCCTCTCGATCCTAAGTCTAAATCCCAATGGAATAGATAAAAGTCAAATAGCAATTTAACATAGGGAAAGGCAATGGTCAATACCGATCCACACATTTCAAGATCAAAAAATAGAATAGCTCCTTAAACATAATTCAACATGGATGAGAAAACCTTTTACCAATGTCAATTCATTTGTGAGAAGTACCTTTCACAATCATGATCATCATAGTAAGTGAGAAATCCTTTCACAATAACATTGATACTTTCCTTTCAAAGCTTTCCCAAATCTTTTATAATCGTTTGATAAAAACATGCATATCTTCATAACTTCATAATATTCATGGGTTTATCATTGGATCAAAGTTGAAAATCATAATTTAGGCATAGGTCAATGCAATTTCAACTAAGTGTCATAGATTAATATCAATTCATGTATTAGAATACTTAATTAATCAAAATAGACTATAATTTGAAAGAAACCCACATTCATGCATTGAAACCCTAATTTGATCAATTAGAAATTGAGTTGGAAAATTGAAATCTTTGGGGACCCCATGGAGGAAAGAACTTCATGGGTAAATACACACATACCTTGTTGCTAGAAGCCCAAAAAGAATGGAGGACTGGAGACTTGAAGAAAACCCTAACTCTTCTTCTTCTTCCTTGGTTTGAGAGGGTTTGGGGGGGATGAACTTGGTCAATCTTTAGGGATTTAAGAGAATGAGTTGAAGTGGGTAAATTGGGGGTTAAAAACATTTATATAGGGCTTAGGGTAGAAAATGAAACGATATAGTATTGGGTTAAAACAATTAGGAAAAAACCAAAAAGCCCCTTTAAAAATAACTACCAGACCTCACCTACAGTTCAGACCTACTATGGACCGTCCTGGTCAACCGTCGATGGATTCAAAAACTAGAATTTTGGACCATCAAACGACGGGTCCATTTACGGTTTGTAGGTCAACCTACAAATCGTACATGGACACCATAGGTCACAACTTCTTCCTTTAAATTTATCTATGTCTGAGAGTGACCTACAAGACCTACCTACGACTCGTACATGGAATGACAGACCGTCCTGGCGAACCATCAAAAGAGTACTGAAACTTGATTTTTTTGAAAAATTATTTCGCCAACTACCTACGGATGCTATCTACTGTTTGTAGGTACTCCTACCAACCGTAGGTCATGCCTGCAACCTAAAACCTTCATTTTTTTTCCTCTTTTCTAAGTGTGAGGTGTTACAATATCTCTCCCTTGGAAACATTCATCCTCGAATGAAACTCAAGGCAACATAAGGAGAGTAGGGGAGGAGATCTAACAGCCAAACAAGAATACAATATCATCAACAACACATAATAATGAAGAAATCAATCATAGCTAAGTCAAAATCTCAAAAGCAAATTTTTCATGAGCATGCATACATGAGGAAACATTAAAATGACTAAGACATGAGGATGAACCATGAGGAATTAAATACCTCGAGCTAGAGTAGGATCGGAGGGAAAGAGATGGGGGTAAGGGGACATCATATCGGCCTCGGCCTCCCAAGTAGCACCCTCAACTCTTTGATTCCTCCATAAAACCTTAACAGATGAAACTGCCTTATTCCTTAACTTCTTAACTTGTCGGTCCAAGATCTCTACCGGAACCTCTTTATAAGAAAGACTCTCTTTTATACCAAGACTCTCTAATGGTACTATAGATGTCGAATCACCAACACATTTCTTCAATAAGGAAACATGGAAAACTGAATGTACCAAGGCCAAATCATTAAGCAAATTAAGTTCATAAGCAACCTTACCAATTCGCCGGAAAATCTAATATGGGCCCGCATAACGGAGACTAAGCTTCTCTTTCTTCCCAAACCTCATTACACCCTTCATAGGTAAAATTTTCAAGTAAATCTAATCATTAATATCAAATTCTAGATCTCTTCTTCTAACATCAGCATAGGACTTTTGTCGGCTTTGAGCCGTTTTCAATCGTTCTCTAATAAGCCAAACTTTCTCCATAGCCTCATGTACTAACTCGGGATCTATTAAAGCAATATCACCAACTTCAAACCAACCTATAGGAGATCTACACCTCCTACCATATAGAGCATCAAATGGAGTTATACCAATAGTTGAATGATAGCTATTATTATAAGCAAACTCAATCAAAGGCAAATGATCATCCTAATTACCCTTGAAATCAATCACACAAGCTCTCAACATATCATCCAAATTTTGGATAGTACGCTCTGCTTGCCCATCGGTTTGAGGATGAAATGTCATGCTAAGCTTAACACGAGTACCAAGACTCTTTTGAAAAGACTTCTAAAATTGAGAAGTGAATTGGGTACCACGATCGAAGATAATGGATAAGGGCACTCCATGCAACCTAACCATCTCCCTTAGGTATAACTTAGCATAGTCTTCCACTGAGTAAGAAATCTTGACGGTAATGAAATGAGCCGATTTCATCATATAATCCACAATAACCCAAATTGAGCCGATTTCAAAGCATTCCCAAATCATTTATAATCATTTCATAAAAACATGAATATCTTCATAATTTCATAGTTCATATATTCATGGGTTTATCATAGGATCAAAGTTGAAAATCATAATTTAGGCATAGGTCAATACAATTTCAACTAAATATCATAGATTAACATCAATTTGTGCATTAGAATACTTAATTAATCAAAATAGACCATAATTTGAAAGAAACCCACATTCATGCATTGAAACCCTAATTTGATCAATTAGAAATTGAGTTGGGAAATTGAAATCTTTAATGACCCCATGGAGGAAAGGACTCTATGGGATAATACACACATACCTTGTTGCTAGAAGCCCAAAAAGAATGGAGAATTGGAGACTTGAAGAAAACCCTAACTCTTCTTCTTCTTCTTCCTTGGCTTGAGAGGGTTCGGAGGGGATGGACTTGGTCAATCTTTAGGGATTTAGGAGAATGAGTTGAAGTTGATAAATTGGAGGTTTAAAATACTTTTATAGGGCTTAGGGTAGAAGACAAAACGACATAGTATTGGGTTAAAACAATTAGGAAAAGACCAAAAATCTCCTTTAAAAATAACTATCAGACCTCACCTATGATTCAGACCTACGGTCCGTAGGTCCTACTACGGACTGTCCTGGTCAACTATTGATGGATTCAAAAACTAGATTTTTTGACCATCAAATGACGGGCCCATTTACGATTCGTAGGTCAACCTACGGATCGTACATGTCCACCGTAGGTCACAATTTCTTCCTTAAAATTTCACTAAGTCTAGTAGTGACATACGAGACCCACCTACGAATCGTACAAGGAATGATGGACCATCCTGGTGAACCGTCAAAAGGGTACTGAAAGTTGATTTTTGAAAAATTATTTCCCTAACTACCTACGGATGCAATCTATGGTCTTTAGGTACTCCTACCAACCGTAGGTGGGAACCATAAGTCATGTCTGCAACCCAAAACCTGCATTTTTTCCTCTTTTCCAAGTCTGAGGTGTTATAATATCTCCGCCTTGGGAATATTCGTCCTCGAATGAAACTCAAGGCAACATAGGAAGGGTAAGGGAGGAGATCTAACAGCCCAACAAGAATACAACTTCATTAATAACACAAAACTAAGGAGAAACATCAACTCCTAGCTTAAACATGCTCAAAACATCATTTCATAAGATACCCACGCAAGTCATACTCAAATGCACATAATCATGAAGAAGCCAATCATAGCTAAGTCAAAATCTCAAAAGCAAATTTTTAATGAGCATGCATACATGAGGAAACTAAGACATGAGGATGCACCATGAGGAACTAAATACCTCTAGCTAGAGTAGGATCGTAGGGAAAGACATGAGGATAAGGGGACATCATATTGGCCTCGGCCTCCTAAGTAGCACCCTCAACTCTTTGATTCCTTCATAAAACCTTTACGGATGCAACTTCCTTATTCCTTAACTTCTTAAATTGCCGGTCCAAGATCTCTACCGGAACCTCTTCATAAGAAAGACTCTCTTTTATACCAAGACTCTCTAATGGTACTATAGATGTCGGAACACCAACACATTTCTTCAATAAGGAGACATGGAAAATCGGATGTACCGAAGCCAAATCATTAAGCAAATTAAGTTCATAAGCAACCTTACCAATTCGCCTCAAAATTTGATATGGGCCCACATAATGGGGATTAAGCTTCCCTTTCTTCCGAAACCTCATTACACCCTTCATGGGTGAAATTTTCAAGTAAACCCAATCATTAATATCAAATTCTAGATCTCTTCTTCTAACATCGGCATTGGACTTTTGTCGGCTTTGAGCCATTTTTAATCTTTCTCTAATAAGTTGAACTTTCTCCATAGCCTCATGTACCAACTCGGGACCTATCAAAGCAATCTCACCAACTTCAAACCAACCTATAAGAGATCTACACCTCCTACCATAAAGAGCCTCAAATGGAGCCATACCAATAGTTGAATGATAGTTATTATTATAATCAAACTCAATCAAACGCAAATGATCATCCCAAATACCCTTGAAATCAATCACACAAGCTCTTAACATATCTTCCAAAGTTTGGATAGTACGCTCTGCTTGCCCATCGATTTAAGGATGAAATGTCGTGCTAAGCTTAACATGGTACCAAGGCTCTTTTGGAAAGACTTCTAAATCTAAGAAGTGAATTGGGTACCACGATTGGAGATAATGGATAAGGGCACTTCATGCAACCTAACCATCTCCCTTAGGTACATCTTAACATAGTCTTCCGCCGAGTAAGAAACCTTGACGGGAATGAAATGAGCCGATTTCGTCATATGATCCACAATAACCCAAATTGAGTTGTGTTGTCACCGGGTGCGGGGTAAACCAATAATAAAGTCCATATTCAAATCCTCCCACTTCCAAGTAGGAATGCTAATATCTTGGGATAAACCTCCGGGCATTTGATGCTCATTCCACTCCACCAATAGACCTGTCGCAAGTCAAGGTACATCTTGGTCGCTCCTGAGTGAATGGAATATCACGAACTATGGGCTTCTGATAAAATCTTCTCCCTCAAATCATCAACATTGGGAACACACAAACAACCTTGATATCGAGGCACACCATCTCCCCCTTGGGAGAAAGCTTCAACGGAGTTTTTAAGCACTGCTTCCTACAATTCAACTAGAATCGGATGAAGACCTTGCTTGGCTTTCACATCCGACACAAAGGATGATTCTAAACCATTATGAACAACAACACCACCTTTATTAGAATCAACCAACTAAACACCCAATCGGGCCAACCTATGAACATCTCGAATCAACTCCTTCTTATCATCCTCGATATGAGCAACACTACCCATAGATAGTCGACTAAGAGCATCCGCTACCATATTTGCCTTGTCGGGGTGATAGAGGACACTCATATCATAATCCTTTAGCAACTTAAGCCACCTTCTTTGGCGAAGATTTAGATCCTTTTGCTTGAGCACATATTGCCAACTTTTGTGGTCAGAGATGACATCAACGTGAACACCATATAAGTAATGCCTCCAAATTTTCAAAGCAAACACAACTGCCACTAGTTCTAAATCATAGGTAGGATAGTTCTTTTCATGAATTTTAAGTTCCCGTGAAGCATAAGCAATAACCTTCCCGTTTTGCATAAGAACACATCCTAGTCCAACCATTGAAGCATCACAATATACCACAAACCCATCGAACCCTTCTTGTAAAGTCAATACCGGAGTGTAGGTAAGTCTATCTTTCAATTCTTGAAAACTCATTTCACATGCTTCCGACCATACAAACTTAACTTTTTTTTGGGTCAATGTCGTCAATGGAGAGGCAATCGAAGAAAACCCTTCCACAAACCTTCTATAATAGCCAGCTAAGCCTAAGAAACTTCGAATATTCGTATAGGAAAGAGGTCTAGACCAACTCTTAACCACATCCGTCTTCTTAGGATCAACCTCAATACCTTTCCTAGAAATAATGTGACCTAGAAAAGCCAGGGATCTCAACCAAAACTCACATTTACTAAACTTTGCAAAGAGTTGTTGGTCCTTGAGGACTTGCAACACAAACCTAAAATGATTGGTGTGCTCATCTTCACTCCTTGAGTTAATCAAATTATCATCGATAAACACAATCACAAACATATCTAGGTATTGTCTAAACACCCTATTCATCAAATCCATAAATGTGACTTGAGCATTTGTCAAATCGAATGACATTACCAAGAACTCATAGTTACCATACAGAGTTCAGAAAGCCGTCTTGGGAATGTCATCTTCTTTCACCCTTAATTGGTGATAACTGACCGGAGGTCAATCTTAGAGAAGTAACTCGCTCCTTGGAATTGATCAAACAAATCATCTATCTTTGGAAGAGGATACTTATTCTTAATGGTAACTTTATTCAATTGACAATATCAATACACACACGAAGTATATCTTTCTTCCAAACAAACAAAATCGGAGCACCCTATGCAGACATACTTGGTCGGATAAAACCCTTATCCAACAAGTTTTTCAATTGCTCCTTTATTTCCTTAAGTTCCATTGGAGTAATTCGGTAAGGAGGCATAGAAATAGGTTGCGTATCTGGGAGAAGGTCAATACAAAAGTCTATTTCTCTTTCAGGAGAAACACCGGGTAAATCATCGGTAAACACTTCTAGAAACTCATTAACAACGGGGACCAACTCAAAGATAGGGGTTTCAGAATCCATATACCTAACCCGAACAAGATTGTCACGATCCAAAGACCCCCTAGGTGTGACATGGCGTGTAGGACCCCCGAGAGGCCCCACACAAGCCACTTAGCATACATATACATAAGGTAATGATAAAGATGGGGAAAAAGATAGACCATCTCATAAAAGCAAAGAGTTTGCAAGCGGAAGTCTGGACTATGTCTGAAAAGCCATCTAATATAATAGAATGATCGTGACGTAACCCGTACATCATATACAAGTCTGAAACTTAAAGTAAAGAAAAGCAATAAAGTCTCTTAGTCCCCGAAGCATGAGGACTCACCAAAGCTGATAGCTCGAACTCTGAAAACAACTAACCACGAGAGTGCGAAGGATGACTGTCTGACCCTACATTATAAGAGAATGTAGACACAAGTACGCATTAGTACGTGGAATGTACTAAGTATGAAGCAAATGCATATAATCACATAAATCATGCCAATGAGATGCTTTCATATAGGAAATCATGCTAATGAGATAACATTATGAACATGCAATGACCAAACTAAATCATATGACAATAGGGTTAGAAACTCAATGCATAAACATGGTCAATGCAAGCTAGTCATATTATAAGTCTTGCCTCGTGAGATACTTCTAGTACCCTAGTTCATTGTTATGGGATTTTTACATTTAACCGATATAGACCATGTGAGCTATAACATGGAATTCAGTGTCTGCCCCACACCACTAGAAGGGGTGTCCTACTTGCCAAGGTAAGGACCATAAATCTATAGCTTACGTGGATCCACTAGCTATGTGTCTATCTGAGACAAAACCTACTACGCACGTAGTTATGGGACTTAGGGATTTCTACTAAAGGTCCACGGATGCTAAACGAAAACCTTCATCCCAAAAGCCCGCTCAGTGCTAGTAAAATCCCAAAGAATAGTCAATTAAGCTTATTCATATTTTAACCAAGGAAGAGGTACATCTAGGGCTACCAAATCCAAGCTAAGATCATAACAAGACGTTCAACTACCATGGGCTTGCCCCAACCTTACGTCATTAGAATAGCTCCTAATCGATTCATAGGTGAGGAAGCCTTTCAACCATATGAACCCTAAATTATGTGAGAAAACCTTTCACATTCATATTCTTAGCTTATTGTGAAGAAAACCTTTTCACAACTCATGGATGCCATCATCTATATGCACCCTAGCAATTATAAGCATAATTCTCATGAAACATGCATCTCTTATGCAAGCTATTCATATACATGCATCTCTTATGCAAGCTACTCACATGTTCATGAATCATGATCTAGTATAGGGACATGTCAATTCACCTTAGAATCATGCAATAAACTAGAATCATGCATATTTTCATCAATTTCATAAGTTCATAATTGCATGGATCATACTTCATCATGAATTCATAACTAGGAATCATGGCTCATGCATGGGTTCATACAATTTCTACTCAAATCATATAAATCACACTAAATCGTGCACTAAGTTACTTAATCACGCTAGATCGTACACTAGGAATCATAAAATCAACAATTAGAATCATAATTGAAGAACCCATAAGAATTGATCAAAATTCTAATTCAATTTGGGGAATTAAACCTTGAAAATGGAAGAAAACTAGGGCCCCAATGGAGGAAAAGGCTCCAATGGTGAATGCTAACATACCTCAACAAAGCTCACAAGAAATTGCTAAAAATTGATGACCTTCAATGGAGGATCCTAGCACTTCTTCTTCCTCTAGAATTGAGAGAACTTTTCTAGAGAGAGAAATATTTGGGAAGTTGGGAATTTGAGAATGTAATTAATGAAGGAAAATTTGGGAAGAAAGACTTATATATTGGGTCAATTTAGGGGCAAAGTCGTAATTAAACAGACTTAAAAGAATTGGGAAAAGACATAAAAACAACTGCAGAATGAAGTCTACGGTTCCAACCTTCGGTTCGTTAGAGTTCCTACGGACCATCCTGTTGGACCGTAGAAAACTTCAGAAACCCTGAATTTAGGACACTTTCTACGACTTTGATCTACGTCCCGAGGCCACTCTACGGTCCATAGGTCCAACCCGTAGAACCCAACTTGACCCTTAGAAACTTGACTAAGTCTGGAACACTTTGACGGAACATTTCTATGGTCCGTCCTGCTAGCCCGTATACTCGACTTCAGAGACTTGACTATCAAAACATTTACCTTATTTCCATGGATGCATTCTACGGTCCGTCAACTGGTCTACGACCCGTGGATTGCGTCCGTAGAAAGTGACTCTAGGCCAAAAATTGAAAAAAAATTCTCTTTCGAAAACTGAGGTGTTACAAAGATGGTATATGCAACCCTTAAAAATCATCTTTCTAGCTTTAAGACAAGAAACCAATCGACTCTTAAGCATAGAATTTCCCCCTTTCCACTCTAGGATGGGTTCATTTGGAAACTGAATCTTGACCACTCGGCTCCTATAATCAATAGAAGCATAACATGAATGTAGCCAATCAATCCCAAGAATAACATCGAAATCTAATATATCAAGCTCTACGAGGTCAACATGAGTGACTCTATGGGATAAGGAGACGGGACCATTTCTATAGACTCTCTTAGCCATAATAGATTCACAAATAGGTGTAGAGATAGGAAAAAGGGTTTATCAACCCATCTGGAAGAACATCAAACCTTATAGCCACATATGGTGTCACAAAAGATAAAGTAGCACCAATATCAAGCAATGCATAAACATCAAGATTAAAAACTTTCAACATATCGATAACAACATCGGGAAAACCCTCTTGATTATGTCGAGTTTGGAGTGCATAGAACCAATTTTGCTTAGGAGCATTTGAACCCAAACCACTAGGCGGAGCTTGCCTACACTCTTTTCCCTTTTCGAGCATAAGTGGACAATCTCTCAAGCGGTGACCACTCTTGCCACAACCAAAGCAATTATCCATACCCATCAAGCATCTTTTTCACGTCCCGAGCCTACACCCTGGATGTGGCCGGCACTCGAGAACTATTTCTGATCCCTAAGCGAACCCTTGGCCTGGCTGACTATTTAGCGGAAGACTTACCCAAGCATAAAGAAGCTTTGAATATATAATTAAACTCAATAGTCTCAATCACACTCAACTCAAATAAATGTCTAGAAATACTTAATAAAATATAAGTAATAGTTCTCAAGATCTCATAATAGAAAGAAGCATACTGAGAGACTCATCAACTCTAACTATCTATAAAGCCTCTAATAGTAGGATAGATGTCGGGACAAGACCCACGACAACTCAACAATGACAGAAAATAAATCTAAAGTCCTCTGAAAAGAAAGGAGGCTCACCAAAGCTATCTGAAGCGTAAAGTAATCTCAATGAAATGCTTGTTGATAATCTTGAACACATGTATCTGCATCATAAAAAGATGCAGGTCGAATGACATTAGTACATGGAATGTACGAGTATGTAATACTTCTGAATAAGCAAATAACTTAACAAAATAACTGCAATATATATAGCATGAACTCAACTTAATGTAATTAATTAAAGGAATGAAATCATTTAACTTTACAAAATACTTTCTCATCTCTGAAACATAACAAGTAATATGTAAAAATACACTTTAACTCTACTGGAGATTCTCTAATCGACAAACATCACTGTGAGCTACGTGATGATACAATGTCTTGTCCACTCTGCCAAAACTGTCCTATATCGTGCCAGGATATAGAACACCTTAACTAAGTAGATCCTCTGAGCTCTGCCCGAAGTCACTAAGGATTTATCTAAAACATATGATCATATACCTATGTTGGCAAGACATGGTTTATGGGGGTTGTGAGTTGTCTGAACTCTCTCCCATATCAATGTTCAACACTACTCCTAATAGTATATACTTTTGCTCAAATATATAAAAACATACTCTTTCTCTGATTTGAGATAATTGCTCAAACTATCCTCTTAAAAGAGGTAATTGCTCTAAAATATCTCTGAAACTCATTGCTCATTTAGAAAATAAGGTTTCTCTGTGCTCAATGTAAAAATACAGTCTGGGTAGAGATAAATACTCAAAAGGGGCCTCTTTAAGAGGTAACTACTCTGTACTTAATCTTTCTGAATTTTTTTTAACTTTTCTAAAAAAAAGTCTACACTTTTTCTTCATGTAAAAATAAAACATTTGAGAAATACTTAGTTTCCTTATACTCTTTCTAAAACTACTCTTTACTTCCTCAAAACTCAGTTTAAACAATAATGTCTTGTTTAAAAGATTCTTAATAAGAATTCACTGAATACTCAAGAATAGGGTTCACGCTGAAAAATAGTCATGAACAATCAACTCAATAATCACAATACACAATGTATGACAATTCAATGATTAGATATAGGAATTCAATTAATCAACAACTCAAGAATTTAGAACTCAATATCAACTCATCTCAAGAATACTGAAATCTAAGGATAGAACCCTAGATTACACTTTTACTGATTTGAAAGTAGATGTAGGGCGTGAGGACGAACTAGTCCAACACTATGATAGCCTTACATACCTGGAAGAACGAAGTTCTTTAGCGAAATCGAAGAAAACTGAAGAATGCTAGAACCCTAGCTTTCCCATCTTGAAACCTTGCTCTAATGTCTTGAAGTGTTAATTAACATAAAAGAATTGATTAACACTTTCTAAGCCCTTAATTTGGTGTGAATTGACGTAGTTAAGGCTTAGAATAGGGGTTAAAATGACGTAGTTTAAGTACCAAAAGCATAGGGGAAAGACCAAA
Source organism: Solanum appendiculatum (assembly GCA_018342035.1). Lineage (NCBI taxonomy): Eukaryota > Viridiplantae > Streptophyta > Magnoliopsida > Solanales > Solanaceae > Solanum > Solanum appendiculatum. Next base: position 139,121 of record JAGDQO010000892.1, read on the forward strand.
ATGATCCCAACTTTTAAAACTAAAAATGTGCCCAAATGGGAGGTTTCACGGACCGTATGAAGCTTCACGGTCCATGAAACTCTTCACGGGCCATCTAGTGGGTCGTCAAGTTTTACCTGCCTGGTAGTGCTTCACTAAGACAGGCGTAATGTTTTACTTTGAACACGTATTGAGGCAAACTTGGTGGCGTTGGAAAGATGACTCAAAGGCCTTTAATTTGATAGGTTATGGGCCACCCAATTCATTTTGGGCTGAAAGATATGATTGTTTGAAGTTGACCCAAAACTCAAAATCTGATGGGTGACTTGTACGGACCACTAAACGGACCGTACAAGTCACCACAAGCCGTTTAGTGGCTCGTCTAGGTGACCTTCACCTTGTCTGCATTTGGCAGTCCTTCATGATGCCCAAGATGGGTCGCGGTCCCTTAAACGGGCTTTCTCAGGTCTCGTGAAGGGTCCATGGTCCATTTTGGGTTCCTAGACTTGCTCATTTGCCCCTTTGTAACCATTTCTCGAAGCCCTAGGTGTTACAATATCTTCCCCTTGGGAACATTTTTCCTCGAATGAGGCCAAACTAAGCATGAAAGGGGTGGGAAAGTGTCTAACAATCCACACAAAGCACAAAAAACATGAAATAGCATAAACTTCAACATATTAACATTCTAGAGTACTTTACAAAGAGTTAGTACCTTGGTATGGAATTGATTCAGAGGAAAAGAGGTGACGGTATCTCTTCTTCTTATCCTCCTCGGCCTCCCAAGTTGGTTCCTAAACAAATTGGTTCCTCCACAAGACTTATTGACTAATGCAACCTCTTTGGTTCTCAACTTGCGAACCTGACGATCAAGGATCTGAACTGGAATCTCCTCATAGGATAGACTGTCCTTTACTCCAATACTCTCACTAGGCATAATAAGTGCAGGATCACCCAAGCACTTCTTTAGCATAGAAATATGAAACACTGGATGAACTGCTACTAACTCAGATGGTAGCTCCAACTCATAAGCTACATTACCAACCCTCTTGGATATCCTATAAGGACCAATGTGTGGTAGACTGAGCTTTCCTTTCTTACCAAACCTCATAACACCCTTCATGGGTGAAACTTTCAGATATACTCAATCATCAACTTCAAACTCCAAATCTCTTCTTATAACATCAATATAGGATTTCTGGCCACTCTGCGCTGTTTTTAACCTCTGTTGAATTGTCTTCACCTTCTCCATGGTTTGATGAACCAAATGTGGTCCTATCAACTCAGCTTTGCCAACCTCAAACCAGACAATAGGAGATCTACACCTCCACCCATATAGAGACTCATACGGAGCCATCTGAATGCTGGAATGGTAACTATTTTTTTATGGAAACTCAATGAGAGGCAGGTGGTCATCCCAATTACCTTTGAAATCCAAAACACATCTCTCAACATTTACTCTAAGGTTTGAATTGTGCGCTCATCTTGACCATCGATCTGAGGATGAAAAGTGGTACTAAGGTTCACCTTCGAACCCAAACCTTTCTGAAATGACTTCAAAAATTATGCGGTAAACTGAGCACCACTATCTAAAATGATGGACAAGGGAACTCCATGAAGTTGGAGTATCTCCTGAATGTACAGATTTGCATACTCTTCTGCTGTATAAGTAGTCTTTACTGGTAAGAAGTGGGTTGATTTGGTCATCCGATCCACAATCACCCAAATAGAATCATGTTGTTTACGAGATTGCGATAAACCAGTAATGAAATCCATATTAATCATCTCCCACTTCCATTTTGGAAGGGATATATTTTGAGCTACACCACATGGCCTTTGATGCTCAGCCTTGACTTGCTGGCAATTTGGGCACTTAGCAACAAACTTGGCAATGCACCTCTTTATGCCACTCCACCAATAGACTTCTCTCAAGTCATGGTACATCTTGGTGGCACCTGGATGAATCGAATATCGGGAACTATGGGCTTCTTCCATGATTCTCTATGGGAGTTCATCCACATTTGGAACACACAGTTTACCTTGATACCTCAACACAACATCTCCCCCTTGTGCAAAGACCATCACTTTCTGCTTATGCACATTTTCCTGCAACTCAAGTAAAATAGGATCCTTGTCCTGTTTCTCCTTCACTTTGGACACTAAAGAGGATTCGGCCCCATTCATCACGACTACTCCACCTTCACTGGAATCTAACAAACAGACTCCCAGACGTGCAAGTCTGTGAACTTCCTTAGCCAACTCTTTCTTACCTTTCTCAACATGAGCAGTACTCCTCATGGACAACCCGCTCAAGGCATCAGCAACAACATTAGCCTTACCTGGATCATACAGAATACTCATATCATAATCTATGAGTAGTTCCAGCCATCTCTTTTGTCAAAGATTTAGCTCCTTCTGACTGAAAACATATTAGAGACTCTTGTGATCAGTGAACACGTCCACGTGAATGCCATAGAGATAGTGACGCCATATCTTGAGAGCAAAAACTACTACTGCCAACTCAAGATCATGAGTCGGGTAGTTCTTTTGTGAATCTTAAGCTATCTGGAGGCATAGGCTATAACCTTACCATTCTGCATCAATAAACAACCAAATCTAACTCTGGATGCATCGCAACAAACAACAAAACTCTCTATACCCTCTAGTTAAAAGGTCAACACTGGAGCAGTGATTAACTGAGTTTTCAATTCCTGAAAGCTTTTCTCACAAGCTTCAGACTATTAAAACTTAGCTATTTTATGAGTCAACTTAGTCAACGGGGAAGAGATATATGAAAACCCCTCAATGAACCTTTTGTAGTAACCAACCAATCCCAAGAAACTCTTTATGCCAGTTGGAGACGTGGGTTTGGGCCATTTCTGCACTTCTTCAATCTTCTGAGTGTCAACTCGAATTCCTTCGCTAGACACAATGCGGTCTAAGAATGCCATGAACTCAAGCTAGAACTCACACTTAGAAAAATTGGCATATAACTCTCGATATTTGAGAGTTTGGAGGACTATTCTGAGATGACTAGCATGGTCCTCCTCATTCTTCGAATATATCAACATGTCATCAATAAATACGATAACAAACACGTCAAGATACTGCTTAAATACTCTGTTCATAAGATCCATGAATGTTGCAGGAGTGTTAGTCAAACTAAAGGGCATAACAAAGAACTCATAATGACCATAACGAGTCCAGAATGTTGTCTTCGAGATGTCACTTTCTCTCACTTTCAACTGATGATAGCCAGATCTGAGGTCTATCTTAGAGAAACAAGTGGCACCCTGAAGTTGATGAAAAAGGTCATCAATTCTTGGAAGGGGATACTTATTCTTTATGGTGACCTTGTTCAACTGGCGATAATCGATGCACATCCTAAGGGAACCATTTTTCTTCCTCATGAATAAGATCGGAGCACCCCAAGGTGAGAAACTTGGTCAAATGAAACCCTTATAGAGAAGATCTCTCAACTGCTCTTTTAACTAAGCTGGAGCCATTCCATATGGTGGAATAGAAATGGGTTGAGTATCGAGAAAAATATCTATTCCGAAGTCTATTTCTCTCTTAGGAGGGACTCCAGGAAGATCGTCTAGAAAGACCTCTGGGAACGCACTCATAACTAGAACTGACTGAATAGGCGGTGTCTCAACACTAGGGTCATTAACTCGAACTAAGTGATAGATGCACCCCATAGAAACTAACTTTCTAGCCTTAAGGTATGAAATAAAATGACATTTAGGCACTGCTGAACTACTCTTCCACTCTAAAACTAGCTCATTAGGAAATTGAAACTTGACTACTTGAGTTCTGCAATCAACTGAGGCATAAAAAGCATGAAATTAGTCCATACCTAGAATAATATCAAAGTGCACCATATCTAGCTCAACTAAGTCAGCCATGGTGTCCTTGTGATTGATAAAGATGGTACAATCACGATAGACTCTTTCTACTAGAATAGAATCACCAATAGGTGTGGAAATACTGAAGGGCTCAAGAAGTTGTTCGGGGGAAATGCCAAACTTCATGGCTACATAAGGAGTCACAAAACACAAACTCGCACCTGGATCAAGTAACACATAAACATCAAAAGTAAAGACTTTAAGCATACTAGTGGAAACATCGGGTGAGTTCTCCTGATCCTGGTGACTAGCTATAGCATACATACGGTTCGTACCTCCGCCTGTTCCTGAAGTAGCTCCTCTCTGGTTATTTCTATCTGTTGGAGTTGTTGAAGAAGATTAGGCTCTATTGCCCCCCATTGCCTTACCTGTTCTTAGGGTATTCTCTCATGAAATGACCCATCTAACCACACTTGAAATAACCATTAGAGCCATCACGACACTCTCCTGGATGGGTTCAACCCCACTTAGCATAAGGTGGGCTCCGTAACCTCTTTGCCAGACTACCCTAAGACTGAGTACCTTGAACTCTGAAATTCTGAGAACTCTGATTCCTGCAATCATTCCTGTTTCTTGGTGCAGGTGCACTAGCTGAAGATGGAGCAGGTCCAAATGACCTCTGCTGAAAAGATTACCGATGCCCATTCCTGGTCTTTTGTTGGCCAGTTTCATTACTTGTTGTCTTGGCCCTCTTGTTGTGAAAGTTCTTTCTATCCTTTAACTTTTCCTCCTCTACCTGTTGTATATGAATCATAAGCCTAGCTATGTCCATGTCCCCTATCAACATAGTTGTTCTCCCCTCCTTATTAGATAAACGGGATAGCTAGAGACAAATAAACTCATTCTGCTTCTCATATCACCCACCATCTCCGGAGCATAGCGGGATAGCTGAGTGAACTTGAGGCTCTACTCTTTCACACTCATAGACTCCTGCTTTAGATTAAGAAATTCTCTTACCTTTGCTTCCCTTAGCTCTCGGGGAAAGAAGCGCCTCAAAAAGGCATCTTCAAACACAACCCAACTCAAAGGTAGTGCTTCCTCTGCCCTATTCCTCTTCCACTGATCATACCATATCCTAGCAACACCTTTGAGATGATATGAGGCTAACTCCACACACTCTGTATCGGCAACATGCATAACCTCAAACATTTTTTAAAGCTCTTCCACGAAATTTTTTGGATCCTCAATAACCTTCAACCCAGTGAACTCTGGGGGATTTATTCTAAAAAACTCACAGATTCTAGATGTATCAGTTACATCCTGACCACCCGTTCCTGGTTGACCAACCGAGTTTGTGACAACTTAAGTTAAAATCTGAATAGCATTCCTGAACTCAACATTGGTAACATCTCTCGGAGGGGGTTGCACTTCTAGTGCATTGGAAGCTTCTTGACCTTGAGGATTAGAATTCCTCCTAGCAGGACATCCTCGAACAGCTCTTCGTGGAGGCATGTTCTAAAAAGACACGCGTAAGCAAGAATTAGAAAAAACTTTTATAGATTTGAACTCTATCGCACGAATACGAGTAAGAAAAAAAAGAAATGTTCCTAAATGTCGTAGCCTCCCAATTAAAGATATGGCACGCTTTACAATGATAAGAAGGACTCTACAGACACGGCTTCATAGACACGACACCTTAGGACTCTTGAACTTTGTGCTCTGATACCAAGTTTGTCATACCCAGAGCCTACACCCTGGACGTGGCTGGCACTTTAGAACTATTTATGATCCCCAAGCAAACCCTTGGCCTGGCTGACTATTTAGCGGAAGAGTTACCCAACCATAAAGAAGCTTTGAATATATAATTAAACTCAATATCTCAGTTAAATTCAACTCAAATAAATGTCTGGAAATACTTAATAAAGTATAAGTAATAGTTCTCAAGATCTCAAAACAGAAAGAAGCATACTGAGAGACTCATCAACTCTAACTATCTATGAAGCCTTTAATAATAGAATAGATGTCGGTACAAGACCCACGATAACTCAACAATAACAGAAAATAAATGTGAAATCCTCCGGAAAGGAAGGAGGCTCACCAAAGCTATCTGAAGCACAAAGTGATCTCAACAAAATGTTTGCTGATGATCCTGAACACTTGTATCTGCATCATAAAAAGATGTAGGTCGAATGACATCAGTACATGGAATGTACGAGTATGTAATATGGCTGAATAAACAAATAAGTGAATTGAATGACTGCAATAGATATAACATGAACTCAAGTGAATGTAAAATTAAAGAAATGAAATCATTTAACTTTACAAAATACTTTCTCATCTCTGAACTTCAACATAACAAGTGATATGTAAAAATACACTTTAACTCTACTGGAGATTCTCTAATCGACAACCATCACTGTGAGCTAAGTGATGATGCAGCGTCTTGTCCATGCTGCCAGAACTATCCTATATCGTGTCAGGATATACAACACCTCAACTAACAGGATCCACTAAGCTCTCCCCGAAGGCACTAAGGATTCAACTAAAAAGTATGAAAAAGTATGATCTTGTACCCATGTTGGCAAGACATGGTTTATGGGGGCTGTGAGTTGTCTGAACTCTCCCCCATATTGGTGCTCAATACTACTCCTAATAATATATATTCTTGCTCAAATGTATAAAAGCATACTTTTTTTCTGGTTTGAGGTAATTGCTTAAATTATCCACTTAAAAGAGGTAACTGCTCTGAAATATCTCTAAAACTCATTGCTCATTTAGAAAATAAGGTTTCTCTGTGCTCAATGTAAAAATACATTCTGGGTTGAGATAATTACTCAAAAGGGGCCTCTTTAAGTAGTAGCTGCTCTGTACTTAATCTTTCTGAATTTTTTTTTAACTTTTCTAAAAAAAAAAGTCTACTCTTTTTCTTCATGTAAAAATGAAACATTTGGGAAATACTTAGTTCCCTTATACTCTTTCTCAAACTGTTCTTTACTTCCTCAAAACTCAGTTTAAATAATAATGTTTTGTTTAAAAGATTCTTAATAAGAATTCATTAAATACTCAAAAATAGGGTTCATGCTGAAAAATAGTCATGAACAATCAATTCAATAATCACAGTACACAATGTATGACAATTCATGATTAGAGATAGGAATTCAATTAATCAACAACTCAAAAATTTAGAGCTCAATATCAATTCATCTCAAGAATACTGAAATCTAAGGATAGAACCCTAGATTACTCTTTTACTGATTTTAAAGTAGATGTAGGGCGTGAGGATGAACTAATCCAACACTATGATAGCCTTACATACCTAGAAGAACGAAGTTCTTTGGCAAAATCGAAGAAAATTGAAGAATGCTAGAACCCTAGCTTTTCTCCTCTTGGAACCTTTCTCTAATGTCTTGAAATGTTAATGAACGTAAAAGAATTGATTAACACTTTCTAAGCCCTTAATTTGGTGTGAATCGACGTAGTTTAGGCTTAGAATAGGGGTTAAAACGACTTTAGTTTAAGTACCAAATGCATAGGGGAAAGACCAAAATGACTCCAACTTTTAAAATTGAAAACGTGCCCAAAACGGGAGGTTTCACGGACCGTATGAAGCTTCACGGTCCATGAAACTCTTCACAAGCCATCTAGTGGGTTGTCAAATTTCACCTGCCCAATAGTGCTTCACTAAAACATGTATAACTTTTTACTCCGAACTTGTATTAGGCAAACTTGGTGGCGTTAGAAAGAGGACTCAAAGAACTTTAATTTGATAGTCATAGGCCACCTAATTCATTTTGTGCTGAGAGATATGATCATTTGAAGTTGACCAAAAACTCAAAATCTGAGGGGTGACTTGTACGGACCACTAAACGGACTGTACAAGTCACCACGGGCTGTTTAGTGGCTCGTCTAGGTGACCTTCACCTTGGCTGCATTGGGTAGTCCTTCACGATGCCCAAGACGGGTCGTGGTCCCTTAAACAGGCAATCTAAGGTCTTGTGGCGGGTCCTTGGTCTATTTTGGGTTCGTGAACTTGCTTGTTTGCCCTTTTTTAGCCATTTCTCGAAGCCCGAGGTGTTATAATTTTCCTGGATGACTCTTGTCACACTTTTGGCATGTGGGAACCAAAGATCCATTTCCCCCACCCTTTCCTTGTTGAACTTAGGAGTCAGAGCATTGGAGGAACCTTGACCGGAAAACCTTGGTCAGAACTTAGAACGACCATGTCTGTCGAACATTGAGTGTGAAAAGTCATCATCACCAGTCTTAGCCCTCTTTGCCTCCCTAGACTTCTCCTTAAGTTTATCCTCTTTGATTTGTTCAGCATGAACCATTAAGCGAGAAATATATATATCATTGATAAGCATGGCGGTACGACATTCTTTAACTACCATCTCAGACACTCCCGAAACAAACTAACTCATTCTTGCCCTAGGATCGGCAACCATAGTAGGAGAATATCTAGACAATTGTGTGAATTTCAAAGCAAACTCTTTCATACTCATGCTTCCTTGATGAAGATTAATGAATTCAAGTACCGTTGCCTCCCTCATCTCAAGGGGAAAGAACCTATCAAGGAAAGCGACCCTAAACTTTGCCCAATCAAGAGGACCCGCATCAACCGCCCTCTCTTCCTTCCATTGGTTGAACAAAACTTGAGAATCACCCTTAAGTTGATAAGCGGCCAATTCCACCTTTTTCCACCGGCGTCACACCCATAATCATCAAAACCTTGTATACGTCATCGATGAACTCTTGAGGATCTTTCTCAACCTTGGAACCATGAAACTCCGGAGGATTCATCCTAGTGAAGTCCCTCACCCTAGTTGCCGCCGTACCCATATTTGGGTTCACGGGGACCACAGCCTCCCTATTGGCTTGAGCCGTCATGTCTTGGGTCAACACTTGAAAAGCAGCCTAAACACCGCATTAGTCACTTGCTCAGCCAAAGGGTCGATCGAAACTTGAGGAGCTTCTCGTTCCACATTCTCTCCCACATCGCACGACTATAGAGTGATGAAAAAAGTGGAATTTCCTAAACATCATATAGCCTCTAATTCATAAGTGTGGCGCACTTCACACTCATGAACAAGACTCTACTCGACGTGGCTTATGAGACATCCTAGAACCTTTCTAAAACCTTGTGCTCTGAATACCAAATTTTTCACAACCTAAAGTACACCCTAGACGTGACATGGCATATAAGACCCCGAGAGGCCCCACAGAAGCCACTTAGCATACATCATACAAGTTAATAGAATTTAAAAAGAGTTCAAAGAAAGCATTTCATATAAAAGAGTTTGGCAAAAGCGGAAGTCTACACATGAGTCTCAACAAGCCATCTACTACATCATCAGGAAAGTGATTGAGACGTAACCCATACATCACATACAAAAATCTGAAATGGAAATGACATAAAATAATAAAAGAGTCTCGGTCCTCAGAACATGAGGACTCACCAATCTTCAAATTAAATAGAATCACCTAGCCACAAGAATGCGAGGTAGGGAGGCCGAACCCTACATTCATGAGATAATGTAGGCAAAAGTATGCATTAGTACATGGAATATACTAAGTATGAGGCATTATGCATAAACATGGACATGATAGTAAAATAGCTTAAATCAAATAGGCATGATCATAATGAGAAATTTAAAAGTTTCATAGTGAAGAAATGACATGAAGTTCATAAGACATAGTCAAATACATTAGTATAAAGGACATAAGAAAGCTCTGAAGAAAATATAATCATTTTGTGGGATATTTGCTTTAACCAACAATAAGACCATGAGAGCTATATCATGGAATCTGGTATATCCCTCATACCAAAAGAAGGGGAAACTACTTGCCAAGGTAGAATCCATACATATCATCATTTGCTAAAGTGGATCCAGTAGCTAGGTCATTTAAAACAATCCTACGGGGGCGGCACATAGTTTGGGACTAGAGATTGCTACTATAGACTACCCTATTTGAGCCTCCACCTCAAAGCCCTCTCGGTGTTAAGTCTAAATCCCAATGAAATAGATAAAAGTCAAATAACAATTTAACATAGGGAAAGGCAATGGTTAATACCAATCCACACATTTCAAGATCAAAACATAGAATAGCTCCTTAAACATAATTCAACATGGATGAGAAAACCTTTCACCAATGTGAATTCATTTGTGATAAATATCTTTAACAATAATGATCATCATAGTAAGTGAGAATTCCTTTCACAATAACATTGATACTCTCCTTTCAAAGCATTCCCAAATAATTAATAATCATTTCATAAAAAGATGCATATCTTCATAATTTCATAGTTCATATATTTATGGGTTTATCATAGGATCAAACTTGAAAATCATAATTTAGGCATAGGTCAATGTGATTTCAACTAAATATCATAGATTAACATCAATTCATACATTAGAATACTTAATTAATCAAAATAGATCATAATTTAAAAGAAACTCACATTCATGTATTGAAACCCTAATCTGATCAATTAGAAATTGAGTTGGGAAATTGAAATCTTTGGAGACCCCATGGAGCAAAGGACTCCATGGGTGAATACACACATACCCTGTTGTTAGAAGCCCAAAAAGAATGGAGGATTGGAGGATTGGAGACTTGAAGGAAACCCTAACTCTTCTTTTTCTTCCTTGGCTTGAGAGGGTTTTGGGGGATGAAGTTGGTCAATCTTTAGGGATTTAGGAGAATGAGTTGAAGTGGGTAAATTGGGGATTTAAAACATTATATAGGGATTAGGATAGAAGACAAATGACATAGTATTGGGTTAAAACAATTGGGAAAAGATCAAAAAGGCCCTTTAGAAATAACTACTGGACCTTACCTACGGTCCGTAGGTCCTACTATGGACCGTCCTGGTCAATCGTCGATGGATTTAGAAACTAGATTTTTGGAACATCAAACGACGGGCCCATTTAAGGTTCGTAGGTTAACCTACGGACCGTACATGGGCACCGTAGGCCACAACTTCTTCCTTAAAATTTCACTAAGTCTGGGAGTGACCTACGAGACGTACCTATGACTCATACATGGAATGACGGACCGTCCTGGCGAACTATCAAAAGGGTGCTGAAACTTGATTTTTGAAAAATTATTTCTCCAACTACTTACGGATGTCATCTACGGTCCGTAGGTACTCCTACCAACTATAGGTGGGCACCCTAGGTCATGCCTGCAACCCAAAACCTGTATTTTTTTCCTCTTTTCCAAGTCTGAGGTGTTACACTAATGCATGTATTAAATTTCTTTGCATTACAAATACCTAGAAATCCATGATATTCGTAATACACTCATCAATACACAAAAGAGTGTATAACTAATGCAAGCATTAGTTATACATAGCATGAAAAAGTGTACCAAACAAGGGACTACTAATACAAAGAGCTAATGCATGCATTATTTTTGTTAATACACTCTACCAAATGACCCCTCAAAGGATTGACGCATATATCTTTGTGCCTATATTATTTCATAATATAGGAATCGATGTTCCTCCATCCGATCGTGGCTATTTGGATTGCTCCACTTTGCTTTTGGATTGGTGAGCCCTCATAGTTCGAGGGCATTACCATTATTAGTCTTTTATTGATTTCAGTCATTTAGTTTCAGACTTCTTTCGTGAGCTAGGAAATTTTCCTAGTCACATCTATGGTATAGAGGCTTAAGTTAAACTTAGCATGTATTGTGCACCATTCCCGTTTTGTATTAAGATTCTCTTATGCTGAGACTTTATCTTGAGATTTTTTTAGTTTTATGATTTATTTCATATTGTCTTATTGCTTTCTTAGTATTATGCTCATGTCAAGTAGCTTCTTTAAGGTCTATCGGGGTTCTATTTGTCATATCACGTCTAGGGGATAGTTTGGATCATGACTTCTTATTACGTTGTTAACTATTGTTCAGTGAAGCTTGGATTTGTTGTTGACATTTGGTGTTTGCTGGTGGTTTGGGGCTGTGTTGGACTTGTGGCTTTCTGGTGGCACATGGTTGTTTTGCATAGGTTGGTGGTTGTTTGGTCGTTGTTGTCAGGAAAAGGACAGAGGTAATGATGTGGTGGTGGTGGAAACAGTGAAGGGGGAAGAGGAGCAACTAGTTGGGGTCTTGTGGAGTTTGGGTTATTGTTCCAACAGTGTTAGAGGTCTGGTTTTGTCGAAGAATAGTGAGGAGAATGGAGGCAGTTGGGTCTTATGTGGTGGTGGATGGTCTGAGCTCCAACCAGCCTGCGCTGGAAAAGAAATAGTGAGAGACCCTTCAGTAAATCTGAAAATTATCCATCCTAAATCTGAAAAAATATCCACCACCCTTTTTACTTTGGGACCAAACAAAGAGTTACATAGGCAATTTAAAACTATTTTTTCGATAAAATTATGGGCTCAAAAGTATGGGCTATTAAAATTATGTACCAAAAATCATGGGCTAATTAAATATTTGTGTATACAATTCTTTATCTTTGTTTAAATGAAATTTTAGACTGTGCTAAAAATACTAGAATGAATAATAAGAAATGTAACTAATATAACTAATGGCATGTAAAAACTGTAATTTAACAAAAAATGATTATTTAATCAAAATTGAAATAATATTTAGAATATGTTTAACGGATTGTGACAAAAACAGGGATAATTGAAATTAAGTAAAATAAATTGATAAAAATCCTATTTTTTCAAAAATGTAAAAGGGCCTAAAATACCATTCAACTATGCGAATTGGTACAAAATTACCCTTCTTCTATCTTCCGGGCCTAAAATGCCCTCGACATCAACCTTTTGGCTCTATTTTGTCCTCATCTTTAACGGACTAAATCATAACCTCAATTAACAAATTTATTAATGACGTGTCACTATCCTATTGGCTACCTTGACAATTAATTAAAATAATCAAAAAGACCAAACCCACCCGCTCCACCCAAAAGCCCCACCCGTAAAAATCCCCAAATCTTTTAACCCAACCCATCATCCTCTCGACAAGGTCATGTACTCTTCTTGCGACCTTGTAGAGAAGACACTATTTTGCCTAGAACTTGCTCCCTCATTTAGATAATTTTGCCCAAGTATCTTCTATTGCTTTGGAATTAAAATCCTGCTAATCATGAGCAAAGTCTGGTGAATTGAGGTTTTATGCTGCCAGAAATTCTAGATCCTTCAAGACAATCTGTATTTAGTAATAATTTAGATTTAGGAAATCTTGGAAAAACTTTAACCATGATTAATACAAAACCTCGGCTTAAATGACAAATTTGAAATGAAAAGCATCAAATCTCGTCATAAAAAGTCATTATCCTTCATTTTCGAAATGGCCCTTACTAATTAAATTGTAGTAGTGGCGTTAAAGAAGAAACAAAGTTATATGACAAGATTATATACCTTGATGGGTTGTGTTAAAACATTTGGGGATTTTTACGGGTGGGGCTTTTGGGTGGAGTGGGTGGGTCTGGTCTTTTTAATTATTTTTATTAATTATTATGGTAGCCAATAGGATAGTGACATGTCATTAATGAATTTGTTAATTGAGGTAATGATTTAGTCCGTTAAAGATGAGGGCAAAATAGAGCCAAAAAATTGATGTCGAGGGCATTTTAGGCTTGAAAGGTAGAAGAATGGTAATTTTGTACCAATTCGCATTGTTGAGGGGTATTTTAGGCCCTTTTCCATTTTAGAAATAAGGATAATTATCGATAAATCAAATTAAAACAGGTGACAACCCAATGTGTCTCTTGAAAGGAAGACAACTCAACTTGAACTTAACTTGACACTTAGAGGGAGGTGACAACCCAACGTGTCTCTTTAAAGGTGGACACCCTAACTTGAACTTGATATGTCATTTAGAGGGAGGTGATAATCCAATGTGTCTCTTGAAAGGTAGATGACCCATCTTGAATTTAACATGCCACTTAGAGAGAGGTGACAACCCAATGTGTCTCTTTAAAGGTGGATGACCTAGATTGAACTTGGTATGTCACTTCAGGAAGGTGATAATCCAACATGTCTCTTGAAAGGCAGAAGACCCAACTTGAACTTAAAATTTCACTTAGAGGGAGGTGCAACCCAACGTGTCTCTTTAAAGGCAGACAACCTAACTTTAACTTGATATGTCACATAGAGGGAGGTGAAACCCAACGTATCTCTTAAAAGGCAGATGACCCAACTTGAACTTGACATGACACTTAGAGGGAGGTGACAACCCAATGTGTCTCTTGAAAGGCAGACGGTCCAACTTGAACTTAACATGCCACTTAGAGAGAGGTGACAACTAAACGTGTCTCTTGAAAGATAGATGACCCAACTTGAACTTAATCATGTCACTTAGAGGGAGGTGACAACCTGACATGTCTCCTTAAATGGGAACGACCTAATTTGAACTTGATATGTCACTTAGAGGAAGGTGACAACCCAACGTGTCTCTTGAAAGGCAGACGACCCAATTCGAACTTAACATTCCACTTCAAGGGAGGTGATAACCCAATGTGTCTCGTTAAAGGTGGACAACCTAACTTGATTGATATGCCACTTAGAGGGAGGTGACAACCCAACGTGTCTTTTGAAAGATGGACGATCCAACTTAAACTATCAATGAATTGTGTATCATAAAATCTATAAAAAGATTATTGGTAGAACGTGTAATAAAAATGCAATTTAAATTGTGCAAACTTAATCTTACATGAATAGTAAACAAGGTGATGATTCAATGCGTCATTTTAAACATAATAACATCCTATATATTAAAAAGTGGCAATTTAAATAGAAAAACAAATCAATTTTTAAAAGTGTCATTTTGAACGGCATGACAAATCAATTTTTAAAAAGTGTCAATTTGAATGGCATGACAAATCAATTCTAAAAAGTGTCAATTTGAAAGGCATGACAAATTTTAAAAAGTATCATTTTGCTTGTGATAATAAATCAACTTTAATAAGAGTCATTTTAAATAGTCTGATGACCAAAAAGTGCAATTTTAACAATGAATAATCAAAGAAGATGCTATGAAAAGTATTAAAAGATGGGTGTTAGCCCATTTTCAGTTTTTGAACAATAAAATATTTTTTTAGCCGTAGTTAGAGCCAACAATTAGTATTGCATAGAAATTTCTTACAATGCTTTCCCATCCAACTGAGATTGACTTCGAGGTAATTCCTATGGATTCAAATGGTATCTCAAATGTACTTAAGTAACCACAAGATTTGTTCATCTTGCTTCAAACAAAGGTTTTGAACTAGACCTAACACTATGCTTCAAGTGTCCTCACCATAAAGAGAGTCCCAATTTGCACACATTTAAAGTGTTTTGATTTGAGGACATTTTGCTAAGTACACTAGCACTCAGAAAAATATTATTGCATGCAATTGTCATATCATAGGATTGACCTTTATGTTAATCTCCACTAATATGAGAATATTGAAATGAAATTATGTAGGACTTATTATTGGCTTGTAATGGAGACTTAATGATGGGTAGGACATTCATTTGAGATAAAGTGACTTAATCCCTTCTTGAGCATTGCATTGAATTTGTGCTTTCAATGACTGTTACGCTTTTAGAGTTTGATCTTCTTTGTTATCCCTTCCTTTTGTACTTTTTGACTTTTTTTTAAGCTTCTCCTGTATGAGTTTTTTCCCCTTCTCATCATCTTTTGAAATTTTTCCTATTTGTTTGGAGTGTTCTTCTTCTTTTGTTGAAAATTTACTTGCTTGAACTGGTGGGGGATTGTCAACTCTTTCTTCTTTCTTTTGAAGTCATTTTTGCATTCTTGACTTTCAAGGACTTTGAAACTGTTGTCTTTGACAAATTAGAACTTTGGATCTTCTATTGTAACTTTCACATATTCAGTGTGCTCAAGAAAGTCAGGCCAAAAGAGGGATAGTGTGTTTAAGCACTCAGAAATGGTATAGGCTAAAATGTGGTTATCCAAAGAAAAGTTTTTAGGCTCAAAGTGAAAATATACTAAGAATTAATGTAATTTAGTGGGCTTTGAAAGGTACAAACAGGTCAAAGAAGGCCTACAAACTTTTTTTGAATCAACATTACTCAGAAATTTGTCTCAACAACATACAAGCCAAGTTCTTGATAAACAACGCAACACAATTGAATTTAATCAAAAACTCATCACACAATGCACATAAAATAATGTGGTTGATTTTGTTCTCATCCTGAATGCATGCAAGAGAGTATATTCAAGTGTAGCAAAAGTATGAATGAGAGGTACCAAAAGAACCTATAATTTACCATAAAGTATTACTTCATGGTATCGGTAATTTTCCACATGCATTTTATAAATGTGGTGGCACAAACTGAGTAAAAAATATGATTCTAAGAATATACATTTTTTGAATAAAGAATATTGAACCCTAAATGGCTGCCTACATATAATTGAGATGAGAATCGGGTGTGCGTAGTTCGTGCAGATATGATATAAACATATGTTTTGAACGACAAATACAATTTTGAAAGAAAAAAAATAAAATAAAAAATTAACGAGTCACATTGAAGGGCGGACTACCCAAATTAAAATTTTAAAATGTCAACAAATTTTATTTTTTCTCATTTCTTAAAAGAATATAAGACAGAAAATCAAAGATATCTACTTATTATAAAATTATGTACAAAAATTTAATGTAAAGGTGTGGATAAACTCGGAGTGATGCCTAACAAATGTGATGTTCGACTGCAATCTTGATGAAACTTTTGAGGATTTTTCTAAAAAGTTTTGCCCCTGTTTAAACTTCAACAAACTCTGGTATTCAATCTTGTAGCAAATTTCTACTTTGTGAAATTTTTTGAGACCTTCTCAAAAAATTATGCCCCAATTTTCATTGTAAAAGAATGAAAAACTTACAGAAAATATGACTGAGCCGTTGTGGTGCCTACATATCCTGTTGAAATAGAAATCAGGTCAAAGGTAGCTCCAACCAATTGTGAATGGGAAAAAGATTTGAACATGAATATTCCACAAATGGATATTTGAAACTACATTTGCTTTGATATTTGAAATGAGTTAGCTGGATTACAATCCAAATCAACTTTTCCGAGAAACAAAAAAAACCTCAAAAGCAAAATATCAATTCATTGATCTTAACGGTTAATAAAAATAAAGTATAAACAGACAATACTTGTTTTTCTCAAACACACTTATCTAAAATTTGAAAAATTGGACAAGCTAAAAAACGATCGAATGTATGGACAAAATTGATCATTTAATGAATTTTAAGATTTTTCACAAAGTGAATTATGTGATCGAAAAAAAGGTATATATATTTGAATATTCAACACCAACTGATTTTCTGGAATTTATTAGGGAATTCTCTTTAAAAAATAAAGGAGTCATAAAACCTAAATTTGATTCTAAATCGATTGAGTATTTGGCCAATTTTGACAATGTCTGATGTAACAAAAAGATTAGAATAACGAGGTCAACGTGAAATTGAACGATGACCCAATGAATATTTCTGAAAAGAATTGGAGTATGGAACTTGAGTGATTTTAACATATGTGTGGATGAACTTTGAGGGATACTTTAGGATGACTCGAATTTTGAGTTTTATGCCTAAGAATATTCCAAAACATTGAAGTGGAATAATGGATAAATCATGTTTGAAGCAAAACATATTATCAAACACAATAATCAAATAAAAATGAGTGAAACAAGTTATATAACATTTAACACACAAACAATGTATAACTCGTCCTAGCATACATGTGATTTTTTTAAGCCAACTGTAAGACAAAATATTGAAGGATATTGACACTCCCCGTGGCTAGCCCCTAGACGTAACATAGGACCTAGGGTCACAAGTAACCCTAAGCTTACCCTGAATATGGCATATCACAAGCATACTGAAATAACTCTAACAAGCGGAAACATAACTGAATAATGAATATAATCTAAACGAATTCAACAGAGAATATCTTAAAGAAATAACTGAGTTCAAAGCAGAACAACCCAACTCAAGTGAGTTTGACTCTATGTCTAAAGGCCTCTAATACTGATGAGTTGTTGGAAAACATCCCCGGCTAACTCTAAAATGCTAAAACAAACAACGAACTAACTAAACAAAAAAACATAAAGAAATGTCCTCGGATGATGAGGACTCACCCCTGAATATAGCTGATAAGGCACTGGTATGAGCTAATTATGTGGTTGAACCTGAGAACCTGCATCATAATAGGATGCAGCATAAAGTATGCGTCAGTACTTCGGATGTACCGAACATGAGGGATACGCGAAGCTGACTGAATGTATAAACATTCTAAAAATACGGGTCAAGTATGTAGGCTGAACTAAACTAAAGTACATAGGCCCAAGATACAATAATTCATACAAACTAGAATGCAAGAGTAAACTGGAAGCATGCTGAAAAGCTGAGAATAATTACAACTATGGGCCTAAAGTACCTTACTGAAGCTAATACTGTGGGAGAGTCAATTAACCAACATAAACCACGTGAGCTAAACATGGAGTCCGATGTATACAGCCCATCGAGAGGACCCAATATACCTTGCCAAGGTATAAAGGCATGGTTGTGGCGTGATTACTAAAACTGATGCCCAACATAGGGGACTTATAAACCTACGAAGGCACGTAGTTTTGGGACTTGAGGGTACACTGAACCCTAGTCCAACTCGGTACTAAACACTACTCCCAACTGAATATAAAGCTAAAAATGCAACTATAATATTGGAGAGCTCAAAATACTGATAATTATCTAAAAATGCATCATACATATACGAAAAGATATGGTTTGAATTCTGAATCATGATTTTCTGACTAATCTGCCTAGTAAGTATAATTCATGAAATACGGATGATTAACACTAGATAGGGTTTCTGAGATTTATACATGGGACTATGCCAATTCTCCAAGAAACATGTAATTAATATCATAGAAACTATAGCAGCTAAATTGCAATGAATCCCTAGATTTAGGAACCCTAGGTCTGAACAATTTATGGAGAAGCTAAAGAGCTGATTGAATTCAAGGGACCTAATGGGTGAAAGGAACTCACTAGTGAAATCTCACATACCTGGTGAAGAAAACTACGGAGTAATCCTTTGTATTTTGGGGCTGAACTTGAAGGAAAGCTTTGCTTGTTTTGGAGAGAAAATTGTCACCTCTTTCTCTTCTTTTCTTTCTATGTCTGATGATTTTTGGAGAATGAATGCTTTAGGTAGTTTTTGACTAATTACTTAGGCTTAGACGAAGTAAAACAATGTAGTTTAAGTACCCAACGCATAGAGGGAAAAACCAATATGACCCTGACTTAAACTGACGAGGTGACTTAAAAGAGGGGCTTCACGGGCTGTTTAAAGCATCAAGGCCCATCTTGTGGGTCGTTTAAAGCAACACGGCCCGTCTAGTGGATCGTGATGTTGCCTTGTCTGACAAGGCGTCACTAAAATGGGCATAACTTTTTACTTCGAGCTCGGAATTAGGCAAACTTGGTGGCATTGGAAAGATGACTCAAAGACCTTTAATTTGATAGGTTATTGGATATTTAATTTATTTTTTGCTGTGAGAAATGATCGTTTGAAGTTGACAAAAAATTTAAAAATTGTTGGGTGACTTGTACAGACCCCTAGACGGGCCGTCCAAGTCACCACGTGCCGTCTAATGCGCCGTCTAGGTGAATACTACCTAGGCAGTCCTGGATGGTGCTTCACGATCCCCTTAACGGGTCATGGACCCATAAACGGCCTGTCTAGGGTGCCGTGAAGGGTCCATGGTCCATTTTGGGTTCGTGGACTTGCCCGTTTATCCTTTCTAGCCCTTTCTTGAAGTTCGAGGTGTTATAATATCTCCCCCTTGGGATCATTCATCCTCGAATGAAGACTAAACAAGCTGAGTTTGGAGGGAAAGAGCCTCAATCCCCACTAACTGAGTACTAGAAACTAATTTCTTACTGAGTTTAGTTCTATGGACATGAAAACATGTTGAAATGCAGGAATTGCTAAGGGAACATGATACTGAGACTAAATTACGCATGAGTAAACTGAGAGACTGAAGAGGAACTATTACCTCAAGTTGAAACAAAATTGGAGGAGAAGAGGTGAGGGTACTTGGCCATCATAGCTGCTTCGACTTCCAAGTAGCTCCCTCTACGGACTGATTCCTCCACAAAACCTTTACTGAAGCGACTTCCCTATTTCTCAACCTACAAACCTGATGGTCAAGAATCTCAACTAGGACCTCCTCATAGGTGAGGCTATCCTTCACAGCCACACTCTCTAAAGGTACTATCAATGCCGGATCACCCACACACTTCTTCAACAAGGAAATGTGAAAGACTGGACGAACCGCTGCTAGTTCTGCTGGAAATTCTAACTCATAAGCCACATTACCAACCCTTTTCAAGATTCTATAAAGACCTATATACCTGCGACTGAGCTTCCATTTCTTTCCAGATCTCATCACCCCCTTCATGGGTGACACCTTCAGGAAAACCCAATCATCAATTTCGAACTCTAAGTCCCTTCTCCTTACATTTGCATAGGACTTCTGACGACTCTGAGTTGTCTTTAGTCTATCTCTGATGAGCTGAACTTTCTCCACAGCCTCATGAACCAAATCGGGCCCAATCAAGGCTGCTTCACCTACTTTGAACCAACCAATCGGAGACCTACATCTACGCCCATATAGTGCCTCATAAGAGGCCATCTGAATATTGGAATGGAAACGTTTATTATAGATGAACTCTATGAGAGGTAGGTGATCATCCCAACTACCCTTGAAATCAATCACACAAGCTCTCAACATGTCTTCCAAGGTCTGAATGGTACGCTCTGCCTGACCATTCTTCTGTGGATGATATGTTGTACTGAGATTTACCTGAGTACCAAGACCTTTCTGAAATGACCACCAGAAATGAGATGTAAATTGAGGACCCAATCTGAGATGATCGATAAGGGAACCCCATGCAACCTGACTATCTTTCTAATGTAGAGTCTGCATAGTTCTCCGCTGAATTTGTAGTCTTGACAGCCAAGAAGTGAGCTGACTTAGTGACTCTGTCCACTATCACCCAAATGGAATCATGTTGTCTACGAGTACGAGATAAACCTGTAATGAAATCCATGATTATCACTTCCTACTTCCACGTAGGAATGCTAATTTCCTGAGTCACGCCTCATGGTTTCTGATGTTGTACTTTAACCTGTTGACAGTTAGGACACTTAGCCACAAAATCTGCGATGTCCTTCTTCATGTCGTTCCACCAATAGACTTCTCATTTATCACGATACACTTAGTGGCACTCGGATGAATAGAATATCTGGAATTATGGGCTTCTGTAAGGATTTGCTGCCTCAACTCACCCACATTAGGGATACATAAGTGACCCTAGTAATGAAGCACACTATCTTTCCTTGGGAGAAAACCTCAAATCTCTGCTGATGAAATGCATCTTTCGACTAGAGCAATATAGGATCACTATCCTGTTTCTACTTAACCTCCGCTACCAATGAAGATATTGATCCATTCTGGACTATCACACAACCATATGACTTGTCCATAAGGCATACTTCTAAGCGAGGAAGCCGGTGAACATCTCTGGATAATTCCTTCTTCTCTTTCTCAACATATGCCACACTACCCATGGATAGTCTGCTGAGGGCGTCAGCCATCACATTGGGCTTACCCGGATGGTAGAGCACATTTATGTCATAGATTTTGAGGAATTCAAGCCATCTCTTCTGATGAAGATTCAACTCTTTCTGGGCGAACACATATTGGAGGCTCTTAAGATCTGTGAACACATCAACATGGACACCATACAAGTAGTGTCTCCAAATCTTTAGGGCAAACACGATGGCTGCAAGCTCGAGGTCATGAGTCAGGTAAGTTCTTCTTATGGACCTTAAGCTATCTGGAAGCATAAGTTATGACCTTACCTTGTTGCGCCAACTCACAACCTAGGCCGACCCTGGATACATCACAATAAATCACATAACCGTTTGAACCCTCTGTTAGAGTCAAGACATGAGTTGTCGTCAACCTGGTCTTCAATTCTAAGAAGTTTTTCTCACATTCATCTGACCACTGAAACTTGACCTTTTTTTGAGTCAACTTAGTCAATGGGGCAGCTATAGATGAAAATCCTTCAACAAACCTCCTGTAGTAACCGGCCGAACCCAAGAAACTTCTAATATCAGTCGGAGAGGTGAGTCTGGGCCAGTGCTTTACTGCCTCAATTTTCAAAGAATCTACTCGGATCCCTTCGCTGGATACCACATGACCAAGAAAAGTGATCGACTATAACCAAAATTCATATTTACTAAGCTTAGCGAATAGCTGGCGATCTTTGAGGGTTTGCAGAACAACTCTCAGATGAGTCGCATGCTCTTCCTCATTCTAAGAATAAACGATGATATCATCAAAATAGACAATAACGAACAAGTCCTAATATTGTTTGAATACCCTGTTCATTAACTCCATGAAAGTTGTAGGAGCATTTGTTAGTCCAGAAGACATAACTACAAATTCAAAGTGACCATACCAAGTCTTGAAGGATGTATTCGGGATGTCATTATCTCTGACTCTAAGCTGATGATAGATAGATCTGAGGTCTATCTTAGAAAATCAACTAGCACCCTGAAGCTAGCCGAACAAGTCATCAATCCTGGGATGGGATATTTATTTTTTATTGCACATCCTGAGGGAACCATCTTTATTCCGCACGAACAACACTGGAGCACCCCATGGAGAGATGTTAGGTCTGATGAAGCCCTTATCTAGAAGGTCTTTCAACTATTCTTTCAGTTCCTTAAGCTCAGCTGGAGCCATTCTGTAAGGAGGAATCAAAATAGGCTGGGTATCTGGAAGGAGATCTATTCCGAAGTCGATTTCCCTTTCGGGAGGAACTCCGGGAAGATATTCTGGAAACTAATTCACCACTGGGACTGACTCAAGAGTTGGAGTTTCAGAGTTTGAGTCCTTAACCCGAACAAGATGATAGATATACCCTTTGAAAATCATTTTCCTAGCCTTAAGGTAGGAGATGAATCGACCTATCGGCACTGAGTTACTACCCTTCCACTCTAAGACTAGCTCATTTGGAAACTGAAATCGAACAATCCTATTTCTACAATCAACTGAGGCATAATAGGAATGTAACCAATCCATGCCTAGAATAATATCAAAATCTATCATTTCTAACTCTACAAGGTCTGCTGAGGTAACTTTCTGGGAAATTGTGACAGGGTAATTTCTGTATACCCGTCTAGCTATAACTAGGTCACTAACTAGAGTGGAGACTGAGAAGGGTTCTAGGAGAGTTTCTGGACAGACATCGAAGTTTAATACTATATAAGGAGTTACAAAAAAAGTGTAGCCCCTTGATATAACAATGCATAAACATCTAAATGGAAGACTTGTAACGTACCCATGACCACATCAGAAGAATCCTCCTGGTCCTGTCGAGCCTGAAGAGCATACAACTTGTTCTATTGCTGACCACCACCTGTACTAGACGAGGTACCCTACTGAGTGAGGTGACCTGTTGGAGCTGCTGAAGTTGTAGACTGAGCTTTGTTACCTCCTTGACCTTGCCTGGCAGAAGGGCAATTCTTCAACCTATGACCAAGTTGACTACACCTAAAACACCCATCTCTGCCAGCAAGACACTCTCTCGGATGGTTCTTACCACACTTTGGACAAGATGGAAAAGTTTGGTTACCTGTGGCACTGCCCTGAGACTTAGAGCCTGATTCCCTCCCCTTCTAATCTTGTTGAAGTTGGGGGAACAAAGTGCTAGCTGAAGAAGGTGCTAAGGCTGTAGACCTTGGCTGAAACTGTGAGCGATTTCCATTGCCCAACCTTTGTTGAGAATATTCATAGTTGCCTATTCTAGCCTTTTTGTTATCCTTAGCCATTTCCTTGAGCTTATCTCCCTCAACCTGTTAAGCATGGGTCATTAGTTTGGAGATATCCATATCCCCTAATAGCATAGCATTTCTGCACTCGGTCTTTACCAGATCAGATACTCCAAACAAGAACTTGCCCATTTGTGCTCTCTGATCGGCCACCATATGTGGAGCATACTTGGGGAGCTAAGTGAACTTTAGCTCGTATTCCTGGACTGACATTGACCCCTGCCTCAAGTCCATAAATACATGGGCCTAAGCCTCCCTCAACTCTCTTGAGAAGAACCTGTCCAGAAAAGCTCCATTAAAACAGTCCCACGTCACAAGAGCTGCATTCGCACCCATGTTGTCTTTCCACTACGTGAACCAGATATGACCCACATCCTTGAGTTGATAGGATGCCATTTTAACACTATTAGTACTAGTCACTTGCATTACCTCAAGAATCTTCTTGATCTCATCAATGAAATTATGTGGGTCCTCACCAACCTTCGACCCTAGAAACTCTGTCGGATTCATATGAACAAAATCTCGAACCCTGGCTATAGCTAATCCACTAGTGGGGTTTGCATGAACTGGGACCTACTGGTTGGCCTAGTTGGCTACGATTTGAGCCAACATATGGATCGCATTATGGAACTCTGCATTTGTAACCTCATGGTCTGGGACTAGAAGAACTGTGTTAGCATTGCGTGCATTAGCTCTGCGATGAGGCATGATCTAAAACGCATAACGACGGATTAAAAGGGAGAAGTTGAATCACACTCCATCACTCGATAAAGATAGCAAAAAAGGTGAAGTTTTTCTTAGAACACCTCATAGCCTCCCCCAATAAGTGTGGCGCGCTTCACACCCATGAAAAAGACTCTACTTAGTGCAGCTTTCGCACAACTAGGACTCTTGAACCTGATGCTCTAATACCAAGTTTGTCACGCTCCAAGACTAACCCCTAGACATAACACGAGACCTAGGGTCACAAGTAACCCCAAGCTAACCCTGAATTTGGCATATCACAAGCATACTGAAATAACTCTAACCAAGCGAAAACATAATTGAATAATGAATATAATCTAAAGGAATTCAACTGAGAATATCTGAAAGAAATATTTGAGTTCAAAGTAGAACAACCCGAATCAAGTGAGTTTGACTCTATGTCTGAAAACCTCTAATACTGATGAGCTGCTGGGATAAATCCCCAGCTAACTCTAAAATGCTTAAACAAACAACGAACTAACTAAATAAAAAACATAAAGAAACGTCCTCGAATGATGAGGACTCACCCCTGATTATTGCTGATAAGGCACCGATATGAGCTAATTACATGGTTGAACTTGAGAACCTGAGCTTGCATCATAATAGAATGCAACATAAAGTATGTGTCACTACTTTGGATGTACCGAGCATGAGGGATATGAAAAGCTGACTGAATATATAAACATGCTAAAAATACTGGTCAAGTATGTAGACTGATTTGAACTAAAGTACATAGGCCCAAGATATAATAATGCATACAAACTAGAATGCAACAGTAAACTGGAAGAATGCTAAAAAGTTGAGAATAATTACAACTATGGGCCTGAAGTACCTTACTGAAGCTAATACTGTGGGAGAGTCTATTAATCGACATAAACCACGTGAGCTAAACGTGGAATCTGATGTATACGCTCCATCGAGAAGACCCAATATACCTTGCCAGGGTATAAAGGCATGGTTGGGGCGTGATTACTAAAACTGATGCCCAATAGAGGGGACTTATAAACCTACGAGGGCACGTAGTTCTGGGACTTGAAGGTACACTGAACCCTAGTCCAACTCGGTGCTAAACACTACTCCCAACTGAATATAAAGTTAAAAATGCAACGGTAATACTGGATAGCTCAAAATACTGATAATTATCTGAGAATGCATCATATATATACTGAAAGATATGGCATTCGAATTCTGAAGCATGATTGTCTGACTAATCTGCCTAGCAAGTACAATTCATGAAATATGGATGATTAACACAAGCTAGGGTTTCTGAGTTGTATACATGGGACTATGTTGATTCTCCAAGAAACATGTAATTAATATCGTAGAAACTATAGCAGCTAAAATGCAATGAATCCCTAGATTTAGGAACCCTAGGAGAGAAGTTAAAGAACTGACTGAATTCAATGGACCTAATGGGTGAAAGGAACCCACTGGTGAAATCCCACATACCTGGTGAAGAAAACTACGGAGTAATCCTTTGGATTTTGGGGCTGAACTTGAAGGAAAGTTTTGCTTGTTCTAGAGAGAAAACTGTCACCTCTTTCTCTTCTTTTCTTTCTATGTCTGATGTTTTTTGGAGAATGAATGCTTTAGGTAGTTTTTGACTAATTACTTAGGCTTAGACGAAGTAAAACAACGTAGTTTAAGTACCCAACGCATAGGGAAAAAGACCAATATGACCCTGACTTAAACTAACGAGGTGACTTAAAAGAGGGGCTTCACGGGCCGTTTAAAGCATCAAGGCCCATCTAGTGGGTCATTTAAAGCATCACGGCCCGTCTAGTGGATCGTGATGTTGCCCTGTCCGACAGGGCATCACTAAAACGGGCATAACATTTTACTTCGAGCTCGAAATTAGGCAAACTTGGTGGCATTGGAAAGATGACTCAAAGAACTTTAATTTGATAGGTTGTCGGCCATTTAATTTATTTTGTGCTGTGAGATATGATTCAAAAAATTAGAATCTACTGGGTGACTTGTACGGACCCCTAGACGGGTCATCCAAGTAACCACGGGCCGTCTAGGTGACTACTGCCCAAGCAGTTCTGGATGGTGCTTCACAATGCCCTTAATGGGCCGTGGACCCCTAAACGGCCCGTCTAGGGTGCCGTGAAGGGTCCATGGTCCATTTTGGGTTCGTGGACTTGCCCATTTATCCTTTCTATCCCTTTCTCGAAGCTTGAAGTGTTACAAATATATATGTCGTTTGTGAAATATTCCATTGCCCCAACAAATAAATTGAATGAGAATACAAAATAAGGGGAATGATGTATAAATAAATATTAGTCTTATACAGGGGTATAATTCTTAACTAAGTTATTATGAGAGATCCTCCCTTTTTGACTTCTTGAAATCTCTTAACCTCTCCTCGGATGGAGATCTTCCTTTAATTACAATAAAAGAAACAAAACTAGAATATAAATAATGACTCCAACCCCAAGGGACAACGGTCCGTACAAATTAACATACATATCCTTTAAATTATATCAAATAGCTGGATGATTGTCTTTTAAGCCGTGGGCTAATTTGACGTAAGGTGGTCTTCTAATGGATTTAATATGCCTTTGGTATTAAGCCAACTTAGGCAGATGCGCTAAATCAAAGGGATTTGGCTTCAGCTCTATGCTAGGTGGACAAGAGTGGACTTTAAAAAGAGACCAGTTAATCGAGTTGGACAAACTCCGAGGTGAAATTAATAAACGGTGTTGGGCGACCACGAACAAACTAACCATTTATTACTCTAAAAAGCAGGGTGTTTTTCTGAAGAAATGGTCGAGGATAACCACGTAACTGCCCTTTTTCTAATATATTTTATTTACCTTTTGACGAAAATCATGTCATGATGCAATGACAATATACATATAAGTAAACAAATAATGGATAAACAATTAAGTACAATATACAAATAATCAACAAAAGAAATGCAAGGTGCAATATATGACATAATAAAAGAAAATTCTCCTCAATTTGAAAAAATTAACTCATAATGGTTAGAACCTCTATATCCCCCAACGGAGTTGCCATTCTATTGACATCCCCATTTTTCAAATAAAGCGCAACATCATGATGATCCAAAAAAAAATCATATCAATTCAATTTAAATAGTTTTTAAAAAAAATTAAGAAAGAAAATTTAGGAGTCGCCACCTAATTTTAGGATAATTAGGAAACCAAATAAT
Organism: Solanum appendiculatum; assembly: GCA_018342035.1. Classification (NCBI taxonomy): domain Eukaryota; kingdom Viridiplantae; phylum Streptophyta; class Magnoliopsida; order Solanales; family Solanaceae; genus Solanum; species Solanum appendiculatum. The sequence goes on from JAGDQO010000892.1 coordinate 166,738, forward strand.
TAATTAACAAAAATGATCTACGAAATTAATAGATTCTAGGTAAGAGTTCAAGTAATTTCGAAGGAAAGGTATTAACACCCTTCAGAATCCACAACTGTGGGTCCTGTCTCAACTCATTTTTTCAAATTGAGAAGAAGATAAAAATATTTCACAAGTATAATAAACTTGAAATATACACAAAGAATAAAGTAAAACAATATTATGAGAAACTGCTTAATATTTGCCTAACATTAATAATATACATAATAATGAATCAAAAATATTATTTGAACATCATTTGAATAACTTCTTCAGGAAGCAACTCTGAGTACCTATGAAGACACTTCGTAAATATTTTAGTAATGGATAAATATTAATCAAAATAAATTAAAGAAATAATAACTCAAAGATAAAAACCTGTCTTATATACATGGGAGACCTTGAAAAATGATGGTAATTTCTTGATCGGTCAATTTTAACTTGTAATGTATATCAACTTAAACTAAAATTTTTGTCTTTTAAAAATGGAGAGGCTCCAAAAATCGACTGAGAGATTTTTTTATTGGCCAATGTCATAGTATTTCTAAACACAAAATTATAAGAAATAAAAAAATATAGAATAAAATAAAATAAAATAATATGTAAACAACTAGATGATAACAAACAACAAATAATAATGATGACCAAATGACAACATAACTAGTTGAAAATTCTTAGTAAAAAATGCACATAATCAATAAATGAAGAGCAACTATACAAATGATGAAGCAAATAAATATATAATAATAAATAATAAAGGTGACTTGTCTGGTATACAAAGAAAAGAAAAATATTGTAAAAATACAATCCAAACAATAACAAAATTGTAAAAGAACAGCCACATGGTGGAACAAAATCTTTGATGTTGTGATCGAAAAAAATCAACAAATCAATCGAAATAAAATTATGAACGGCGTAAAACCAACGAAGATTAACAAAAACAGTTACAATCTAGTACAAAAATGATGAATCAACACCCAAATGGAATAAAAAAATCAATAAGTAGGTTGGGGAAGATAAAATTTACTAAAAAATCAATCTAATCGCCAGCGAAATTGCAATATCTGAGCAGATCTGGTTGTGTTGTTGACTTGTTCACCGGAGCTTGGAGTTGTTGTTGACCTATGGTGTCCACTAGTGGTTTGGGTTGGTGGTTTTCTGTTGGTGCATGGTTGTTTCGCATGGGTTGGTAGTTGTTTGGTCGTTGTTGTCGAGAAAAAGGACGGAGGTAATGGTATGGTGGTGGTGGGAACAGTGAAGGGAGAAGAAGAGCAACTGGTTGGGATCTTGTGAGGTTTGGGATGTTGTTCCAGTAGTGCTGGAGGTCTGTTTTGGTTGGAGAAGAGTGAAGAGGATGGAGGCAGTGAGGTCTTGTGTGGTGGTGGGTGGTCGGAGCTCCGGCGAGCCTTCGCCAAAAAAAGAAACAGTGAGAGACCATTTAGTGAATCTAAAAATTATCCATCCTAAATCTGAAAAATTATCCACCATCTAATTTACTTTTATTGTAACACCTCAAAAATTGGTAAGTTGAGTTGGAAAGGAACTGCCGCAGAAAAGTTATTGGTGCATGTTGTACGAGCCTACCTACGAACTGTACAAGGTCCTACGGTCCGTATGAAGGTAGACATGGAATGAGTCCTGGAAAAGTTGAAATGTTGGGTCTCTGAAGTTTTTCCATGGACCAATAGGATGGTCCGTACGAACCTCTATGGACCGTTGGAAGTGGTTCGTAGGAAGGGCTCCAGACTTGGTGAAATATTTTTGAGATCAAGGGTTCTATGGTTGGGACCTACGACCTGTAGGAAGTGCTCATAGAAAGTGACTGTAAAGTTGGTCTCCAGTAAAGCCATCTACGGATGACCAATACAGTCTGTAGAGGCTTGTACAGACCATAGGTGGGTCCATAGAGTCTTTTTGACAGTTTTTTAATTTAGGGTTAATTAGATCTTTTCCTATCCTTTTAACTCCTAAACTATGTCGTCTCTAGCCTATATCTAAGTCCTATAACTAATTTTACCATTCAAAAATCTCTCATTCCCTCTCATTCACTCAAAACCCAAAATTTCTCAAGGTCTTTTTCTCCAAAATTCTCTCCAAGGATTCAAGGTGAAAGCCAGGGTTCTTCAAGCATCAAACTTTCTTCTCCAAATCCAAAGCTTAGATTAATCAAGGTCTGTGGGAAATTCATCAATAGTTCCCTTTCCATCCATTGAGTCCTAAGAAATCCTCAAATTCTCTTTATGATCTTACCCAAATTCTAGGGTTTTGTATGATTCTTCATGGATTCACTTGGTTATGATCCAATTGACTATACTTGATCTTATTATGCATGATTTGATTAAAATTACATGTTTTTAAAGTAATTCTTATGAACCCATGCTATATGTCTATTTTATGATCATGAATTGAAGCTTTGAAGTTATGCATGCATAAGGAATCGTAGTCACTATATGATTCTAGGGTGCTTTTGAATAAAGTATCTCATTTTTTAATGAAAATTAGGTTTCTTTCGATTGAAGTATTTTTATTATGAAAAGATTATCATGATTTAGATGCTTTCGGTTAAGTGTTTTCTATACATCAATTACGTTATGAAATCATGGTATTTCAAATGAGTTATTCTTACGATTTATGAGTTTTTGTGATTGAATTAGTATTACTAGATTCTTACCCTTTTCAAAGTCTAAGATATGAGTATGATATTATTCTTTATGATTTTTCGTTGAGATTTTACCTAGACCGAGTGGATTTGGGCGATTCCCGAAGTCCTTGAACTACGTGCTCCGTAGGATGTCTCGATTGGAAAATTAGCTATTGGATCCACCTAAGCTTAAGAATATGGTTCTTACCTTGACAAGTAGGACAATCTTTATTGGTGTGGGAGCAAGATACCAGATTCCATGTTATAGCTCATATAGTCTATGTCGGTTAACGGTAAACATCCCATAAAAGATTATGGTTTTCTCAAAAGAAATTTATGATTTCCTCAAGATTATGATTTAAGCTTCTGTTATGATTTTCAAACGATTGCATTGACCTTGCCTCATGTTTTATGATTTTAGCTTATTAAGATTTGATATGTTTTACTTGGTCATGAATCATTATGCTTTCAAGACTTAGCATGTTTCACATTTATGTTTATGCATTTTCTGTAACACCTCGGATTTCAAGAAAGGGCTAAAAGGAGCAAACGGGCAAGTCCACGAACCCAAAGTGGACCATGGATCCTTCACAAGACCTTAGACGGCCCGTGGAGGGGACCACGACCCATATTGGGCATCGTGAAAGACTGCCCAAGGTAGCCAACGTGAGGGTCACTCACCACGAGCCACTAAATGTCTTGTGGTGCCTTGTACGATCCGTATAGTGGTCTGTACAAGTCATCCATCAGATTTTGAGTTTAGGGTCAACTTCAAATGATCATATCTTTTAGAATAAAATGAATTAGGTGGCCCATGACCTACCACATTAAAGCTCTTTAAGTCCTCCTTCCAACACCACCAAGTTTGCTCCATTTGAATTTTGGAGTAAAATGTTATGCTCGTTTTAGTGAAACACTGTCAGGCTGCTAAAGCTTCATGACCCACTATATGGGCCGTGAAGCACTGTACGGCTCGTGAAGCCTGTCTTGAAGACAATGCGTCAGCTTTTAAATCAGGGTCATATTAGTCTTTCCCCTATGTGTTGGGCGCTTAAACTACGTCGTTTGATGCCTAAACTACACTGTTTTACTCAGTCTAAACCTCATAATCTAGTGAGAAACTACCTAGAACACTCATCCTCCCAAAATCATCTAACTTAGAAAGAAACGACGAGGAATAGGCGACAGTTTCTCCCAATAATGAGCAGAGGTGTTCTTCAAGTTCAGCCCCCAAATCCAAAGGATTTCTTGTAGTTTTCATCACCAGGTATGTGGGATTTCACTAGTGGGTTCCTTTCACCCATTAGGTCCCTAAAATTCAGTCAGTTCTTCAGTTTCTCCATAAATTGCTTAGACCTCGGGTTCCCAAATCTTGGGAATCCATTGAAAGTTAGCTGCTATAGTTCCATTGCATTGATTACTTGTTTTCTTGGAGAATTAATGCAGTTCCATGTATAGAACTTAGAACCCTAGCTTGTATTAATTATCAGCATTTCATGAATTATACTCGCTAGACAGATTAGTCAGAAAATCATGCTTCATAATTTGAATGCCATATCTTTCAGTATATTTATGTTGCATTCCCAGATAGCATGCCAGTATTTTGAGCTACTCAGTATATCAGTTGCATTTTAGCTTTACCTATTCAGCTGGGACTAGACTTAGCACCGAGTTGGACTAGGGTTCAACGTACCCTCAAAGTCCCAGAACTACGTGCCAACGTAGGTTCCAAAGTCCCCTCTATTGGGCATCAGTTTTTAGTGATTACACCACAGTCATGCCTTTATTGGGTCCTCTTGATGGGGCGTATACATCAGACTCCATGTCTAGCTCACGTGGTTTATGTCGGTTAATAGTAGCTCCCACAGTCATACTCTTATTGCATTGACCATGCTATCAGTATTTACTTCAGTAGATAGTTCAACATGTTATCTTTATGAGTAGTACTTGGTCATTAAATCTACCTCAATTTTCCTTTATACTTCAGTACATCATATTTCCATATTCAGTTTATATTGTTTAGCTTAGTATCTATATCCTACATGCTCAGTACATTCAAAGTACTGACGCATACTTTTGTGCTATATCGTTTCATGATGTAGGTTCAGGTACTCAGCATCCAGACCGCGCTTAGCTCGACTTCTAGTTCTTACTTAGCGGCTTCAATGGTGAGTCCTCATAGTTCGAGGACGTTTCCTTATGCTTTTGACCTAGTTAGTTCATTATGTTGTTTTCAGTATTGTTAGAGTTAGCTGGGGACTTGTCCCAGCAGTTCATCAGTTTTAGAGGCTTTCAGACATAGAGTCAGTGCTTAGTGTTTTGGGGTTCTTTTCGATGGATATTCAGATATATTTCTACTTGGAGTCCTTTTTATTTTGACTCCCTTTACAGTTATGCTTCCGCTTACGTAGGATTATTTCAGTATACTTGTGATATGCCAAATTCAGGGTTAGCTTGGGGTTACTTGTGACCTTAGGTCCCGTGTTATGCCTAGGGGGTAGCCTCGGGGCGTGACAAACTTGGTATCAGAGTATGAGGTTCAAGAGTCCTAGGGTTTCTGAAAGATGCACTATGTAGAGTCTCTTTCATAGAGGTGAAGCGCGCCACAACTATGAGGAAGAGGCTACAAAGTGTTCTAAGACAAACTTCACTTCCTTTGCTATCTTTATCGTGCGTTGTATTGTGATTTAAATTCTCCCTTCTAATCCATCGTTATGTGTTTTAGATCATACCTCCTCGCAGAGCTAACGCACGAAATGCTAACGCATGAAATGCTAATGCAGCCCCTCTAGTCCCGAACCATGAGGTTACGAATACAGAGTTCCGTACTGCGATCCAGATGTTTCCTCAGACTGTATCCAACCAGAACAATCAGCAAGCCCTAGTTCCTGCAAACACCACTAGTGGATCAGTTGCAGCTAGGGTTCGAGACTTTGTTCGTATGAATCCACCAAAGTTTCTAGGGTCGAAGGTTGGTGAGGACCCACAGAACTTCATTGATGAGGTCAAGAAGATTCTTGAGGTAATGCAAGTGACCGGTACTGATAGTGTTGAGCTAGCATCCTAACAACTTAAGGATGTGGCTCATATCTTGTTCACGCAGTGGAAGGATAACAAGATGCAGATGCAGCTCCTGTGACGTGGGATTGTTTTACTAGAGCTTTTCTGCAGAGGTTCTTCCCGAGAGGCTTGAGGGAGGCCAAGGCCCAGGAATTTATGAACTTGAGGCCAGGTTCAATGTTAGTCCAAGAATACGGGCTAAAGTACACTCAGCTCTCTAGGTATGCTCCACATATGGTGGTCGATCTAAGGGCACAAATGCACAAGTTCTTGTTTGGAGTATCCAATCTGGCAAAGACCAAGTGCAGGAATGCTATACTATTAGGAGATATGAATATCTCTAGACTAATGACCCATGCTCAGCAGGTTGAGGGAGATAAGCTAAAGGAAATGGCTAAGGATAACAAAAAGGCTAGAACAGGCAACTATGAATACTCTCAGCATAGGTCGGGCGGTGGAAATCGCTCACAATTTCAACAGAGGTCTACAGCCCCAGCACCTTCATCTGCTAGCACTCCTCCCCCCATGTTTCGACACGATCAGAAAGGAATGGCATCAGGCTCTAAGTCTCACAGAAGTGCTTCAGGTAACCGGACTTTTCCATCTTGCCCAAAGTGTGGTAAGAACCATCCGGGTGAGTGTCTTGCTGGCAAAGAGAGGTGTTTTGAGTGCGGTCAGTCTGGTCATAGGTTGAAGGATTGCCCTTCTGCCAAGCAAGGACAAGGAGGTAACATGGTTCAGTCTACAACTTCAGCAGCGCCAGCACGTCGCCCCACTCAGCAGGGCGCCTCATCTGGTATAGGTGGTGATCAACACCAGAACAGGTTATATGCTCTTCAGGCTTGCCAGGACCAGGAAGATTCTTCTGATGTAGTTACTGGTACGTTACAAGTCTTCCATTTAGATGTTTATGCATTGTTAGATCTAGGGGCTACACTTTCTTTTGTAACTCCTTACATAGCAGTAAACTTCGGCGTCAGTCCAGAAACTCTCCCAGTTGGTGACCTAGTTATAGCTAGACGGGTATACAGAAATTGCCCTGTCACAGTTTCCCAGAAAGTCACCTCAGCAGATCTTGTAGACTTAGAAATGATAGATTTTGATATCATTCTAGGCATATATTGGTTATATTCCTGTTATGCCTCAGTTGATTGTAGAACTAGGATCGTTCGGTTTTAGTTTCCAAACGAGCCAGTCTTAGAGTTTAAGGGTAGTAACTCAGTGCCTGCAAGTCGATTTATCTCTTACCTTAAGTCTAGGAAAATGATTTTCAAAGGGTATATCTATCATCTTGTTCAGGTTAAGGACTCAAACTCCGAAACCCCAACTCTTGAGTCAATCCCAGTGGTAAATGAGTTTCCAGAAGATCTTTCCGGAGTTCCTCCCGAAAGGGAGATTGACTTCGGAATAGATCTCCTTCCAAATACCCAGCCTATCTCAATTCCTCCTTACAGAATGTCTTCAGCTGAGCTTAAGGAACTGAAAGAGTAGTTGAAAGACCTTCTAGATAAGGGCTTCATCAGACCCAGCATCTCTCCATGGGGTGCTCTAGTGTTGTTCGTGCGTAAGAAAGATGGTTCTCTCAGGATGTGCATTGATTATCGTCAGTTGAACAAAGTCACAATCAAGAATAAATATCCCATCCCAAGGATTGATGACTTGTTCGACCAGCTTCAGGGTGCTAGTTGCTTTTCTAAGATAGACCTCAAATCTGGCTATCATCAGCTCAGAGTCTGAGATAGTGACATCCCGAAAATAGCCTTCAGGACTCGGTACGATCACTATGAATTTGTAGTTATGTCTTTTGGACTAACAAATGCTCCTACAGCTTTCATGGACTTAATGAACAGGGTGTTCAAGCAGTATTTGGACTTATTCGTAATCGTCTTTATTGATGATATCCTGGTTTATTCTTGGAATGAGGAAGAGCATGCGACTCATCTAAGAGTGGTTCTGCAAACCCTTAATGATCGCCAGCTATTTACTAAGTTCAGCAAATGTGAATTCTAGTTACAGTTGGTCACTTTCCTTGGTCATGTGGTATCCAACGAAGGGATCCGAGTGAAAATTGAGGCAGTAAAGCACTAGCCCAGACCCACCTCTCCGACTGATATCAGAAGTTTCTTGGGTTTGGCTGGTTACTACAGGAGATTTGTTGAAAGGTTTTCATCCATAGTTGCCCCATTGACCAAGTTGACTCAGAAGAAGGTCAAATTTTAGTGGTCAGATGAGTGTGAGAAAAGCTTCTTAGAATTGAAAACCAGGTTGACTACAACTCCTATCTTGACTCTACCAGAGGGTTCAGACGGTTATGTGGTTTATTGTGATGTATCCAGGGTCGGCCTAGGGTGTGTGTTGATTCATCAGGGTAAGGTCATAGCTTATGCTTCCAGACAGCTTAAGGTCCATGAAAAGAACTACCCGACTCATGACCTCGAGCTTGATGTCGTAGTGTTTGTCCTAAATATTAGGAGACACTACTTGTATGGTGTTCATGTTGATGTGTTCACAGATCATAAGAGCCTCCAGTATGTATTCACTCAGAAAGAGTTGAATATTCGTTAAAGGAGATGGTTTGAATTCCTTAAAGACTATGACATGAATGTGCTCTACCATCCGAGTAAGCCCAATGTGGTGGTTGACGCCCTCAGCAGACTATCCATGGGTAATGTGGCACATGTTGAGGAAGAAAAGAAAGAATTATCCAGAGATGTTCACCGGCTTGCTCACTTAGGAGTGTGCCTTATGGACACGTCAGATGGTGGAGTGATAGTGTAGAATTGATCAGAATCTTCATTGGTAGCGGAGGTTAAGAAGAAACACGATACTGATTCTATATTATTTCAGTTGAAAGGTGCAATTCATCAGCAGAGAGTTGAGGTTTTCTCCCAAGGGGGAGATGGTGTGCTTCGTTACCAGGGTCACTTATGTATTCCTAATGTGGGTGAGTTGAGACAGCATATCCTTATAGAAGCCTATAATTTCAGATATTCTATTCATCCGAGTGCCACTAAGATGTATCGTGATCTACGGGAAGTCTATTGGTAGAACGGCATGAAGAGAAACATCACAGATTTTGTGGCTAAGTGTCCCAACTGTCAGTAAGTTAAGGTAGAATATCAAAAACTAGGAGGTGTGACCCAAGAGATTAGCATTCCTACTTGGAAGTGGGAAGTGGTAAACATGGATCTCATTAGGGTTTACCTCGTACTCGTAGACAGCATGACTCCATATGGGTGATAGTGGACAGAGTCACTAAGTCAGCTCACTTCTTGGCAGTCAAGACTACAGATTCAGCGGAGAACTACGCTAGACTTTACATCAACGAAATCGTCAGGTTGCATAGTGTTCCTTTGTCTATCATTTCAGATAGAGGTCCTCAGTTTACCTCTCATTTCTGGAGATCATTTCAGAAAGGTCTTAGTAATCAGGTAAATCTCATTACAGTATTTCATCCGCAGACGGATGGTCAGGCAGAGCGTACCATTCAGACCTTAGAGGACATGTTGAGAGCTTGCATGATCGATTTCAAGGGTAGTTGGGATGATCACTTACCATACATAGAGTTCGCCTATAATAATAGTTTCTATTCCAGTATTCAGATGGCCCTTTATGAGGCACTGTATGGGCATAGATGCAGGTCTCCGGTTGGTTGGTTCGAAGTAGGTGAAGCAGCCTTGGTTGGGCCAGATTCGGTTCATGAGGCTATGGAGAAAGTTCAGCTCATCAGAGATAGACTAAAGACAGCTCAGAGTCGTCAGAAGTCCTATGCAGATGTAAGGATGAGGTACTTAGAGTTTGAAATCGATGATTGGGTATTCCTAAAAGTGTCACCCATGAATGGGGTGATGAGATTTGGCAAGAAAGGAAAGCTCAGTCCCAGGTATGTAGGTCCTTACAGAATCCTGAAAAGGGTTGGTAATGTTGATTATGAGTTAGAGTTGCCAGCAGAACTAGCAGCGGTTCATCAGTCTTTCACATTTCCTTGTTGAAGAAGTGTGTAGGTGATCTGGCATCGATAGTACCTTTAGAGAGGGTGGCTGTGAAGGATAGCCTTACCTATGAAGAGGTTCCAGTTGAGATTCTTGACCGTCAGGTTCATAGGTTGAGAAATGAGAAAGTCGCTTCAGTAAAGGTTTTGTGGAGGAACCAGTCCGTAGAGGGAGCTACTTGGGAAGCAGAAGCAGCTATGAAGGCCAAGTATCCCCATATTTTCCCCTCCGATTCAGTTCAGCTTGAGGTAATAGTTTTTCTCCAGCCTCTCAGTTTGAAATTCAGTCTCATTATCTTGTTCCCTCAGTTATCCATGCATTTTAGCATATTTGCAGGTTTGTAAAACTCAGTTCAGTTAGATAATAGTTTCTAGTACTTAATTGGTAGGGATTGCTTAGTCTTCATTTGAGGACAAATGATCCCAAGGAGGAGATATTGTAACACTTCGGACTTCAAGAAAAGGGATAAAAGGGGCAAACGGGCAAGTCCACGAACCAAAAGTGGACCATGGACCCTTCACGAGACCTTAGATGGACCGTGGAGGGGACCACGACCCGTATTAGGCATCATGAAGGACTGCCCAAGGTAGCCAAGGTGAGGGTCACTCACCACGAGCCACTAAACGGCTCGTGGTGCCTTGTACGGTCCGTATAGTGGTCCGTACAAGTCATCCATCAGATTTTGAGTTTAGGGTCAACTTTAAATGATCATATCTTTTAGCACAAAATGAATTCGGTGGCCCATGTACTATTAAATTAAATCTCTTTAAGTTCTCTTTTCAACGCCACCGAGTTTGCTCCATTTGAAGCTCGGAGTAAAAAGTTACGCTTGTTTTAGTGGAACACTGTCAGGTTGTTGAAGGTTCATGACCCACTATATGGGCCGTGAAGCACTGTACGGCTCGTGAACCCTGTCTTGAAGACAATGCGTCAGCTTTTAAGTCAAGGTCATATTGGTCTTTTCCCCTATGCGTTGGGCACTTAAACTACATCATTTGATGCCTAAACTACATCGTTTTACTTAGTCTAAGCTTAATAATCTAGTCAAAAACTACCTAGAACCCTCATTCTCCCAAAATCATCTAACTTAGAAAGAAAAGAAGAGGAATAGGCGACAGTTTCTCCTAAGAACGAGCAGAGGTGTTCTTCAAGTTCAGCCCCCAAATCCAAAGGATTTCTCCGTATTTTTCATCACCAGGTATGTGGGATTTCACTAGTGGGTTCCTTTCACTCATTAGGTCCCTAGAATTCAGTCAGTTCTTCAGTTTCTCCATAAATTGCTTAGACCTAGGGTTCCCAAATCTTGAGAATCCATTAAAAGTTAGTTGCTATAGTTCCATTGCATTGATTACTTGTTTTCTTGGAGAATTAATGTAGTGTCATGTATAGAACTCAAAACCCTAGCTTGTATTAATTATCAGTATTTCATGAATTATACTCGCTAGACAGATTAGTCAGAAAATCATGCTTCAGAATTTGAATGTCATATCTTTCAGTATATTTATGTTGCATTCCAGATAGCATGTCAGTATTTTGAGCTACTCAGTATATCAGTTGCATTTTAGCTTTACATATTCAGTTGGGAGTAGACTTAGCACCGAGTTGGACTAGGGTTCAACGTACCCTCAAAGTCCCATAACTACGTGGCAATGTGGTTCAAAAGTCCCCTCTGTTGGGCATCAGTTTTTAGTGATCACGCCATAGTCATGCCTTTATACCCCTGGCAAGGTATATTCGGTCCTCTCGATGGGGCATATACATCGGACTCCACGTTTAGCTCACGTGGTTTATGTCGGCTAATAGTAGCTCTCACAGTCATACTCTTATTGCATTGACCATGTTATCAGTATTTACTTCAGTACACAGTTCAACATGTTATCTTCATGAGTAGTACTTGGTCATTGCATCTAACTCAGTTTTCAGTTATTCTTCAGTATAGTCTATTTCTATATTCAGTTTATATTGTTTAGCTTATTATCTATATCTTGCATGCTCAGTACATTCAAAGTACTGATGCATACTTTTGTGCTACATCGTTTCATGATGTAGGTTCAGGCGCTCAGCATCCAAATCGCACTTAGCTCGACTTCTAGTCCTTACTCAGCGGCTTCAGTGGTGAGTCCTCATAGTTCGAGGACGTTTCTTTATGCTTTTGACTCAATTAGTTCATTATTTAGTTTTCAGTATTATTAGAGTTAGCTGGGGACTTGTCCCAGAAGCTCATCAGTTTTAGAGGCTTTCAGACATAGAGTTAGTGTTCAGTGTTTTGGGGTTGTTTCCCATGGATATTCAGATATATTTCTGCTTGGAGTCCTTTTTATTTTGACTCCCTTTACAGTTATGCTTCCGCTTACATAGAATTATTTCAGTATGCTTGTGATATGCCAGATTCAGGGTTAGCTTGGGGTTACTTGTGACCATAGGTCCCATGTTACGCCTAGGGGGTAGCCTCGAGGCATGACATTTTCCCCATATTCAGTACATTCTAAGTACTGACGCATATATCTCTTGTGCCTATATTGTTTCATAATTTAGGGTCTGACATTCCTTCATCCAGCCGTAACTAGTTGGATTGATCAAAATTGTAAAAATGTATTTTTAAACTATTTAACGAATAAAATACTTAAAAGTATTAAAGTTGAAAATATCATGCCAAAATTTGATGTCAACAAGCCTCATATGGTATCATACCGATGCTGGAACGATAACTATTATTATAAGCAAATTTGATAAGTGGCAAGTGATCACCCTAACTTCCCTTAAAATTTAGCAGACACACTCGTAACATATCTTCGAATGTCTGAATTGTACGTTTATCTTAGCCATTAGTTTGAGGGTGAAATGTTGTACTAGGATTAACCTGCGTCCCCATGCCTTTCTGGAAAGATCACCAAAAATATGCTATAAATTATGTCCCTTCTATCTGAAATAATGGATACTGGAAAATCATGCAATCTAACAATTTCTCTAATACACAGTCTTGCATAATCTCCACCTGAAAAATGCGACCCTAACTGACAAGAAATGAGTTGATTTTGTTAGCCAATTGATAATCACCCGAATGGAATCAAACGTCTGTCGCGAGCGAGGCAAACCTATAACAAAGTCCATATTTTGTCGCCCCCCACTTTTATGATGGAATGAGTATCTCCTGAGCCAGCCTGCTGTTTCTAGTGCTCAACCGTCACTTGCTGATAATTAGGACATTGTGTCACGAATTTAGTAATATCTTTCTTTTATCCAAGGCCACCAGTATATCTCTTTAATATCGCAATACATCTTCGTAGAACCTGGATCAATAGAATATGGTAAATAGTCTGCTTCCCCTATAATCTTCTATCGAAGCCCTAAAAAATCTGGAACACACAATCGGTGTCTGTATCTAAGGACTTTGTTTTCTTCTCTATTGAAGGCTAAAGACGCATGTCCATTAGCTGCTCTAAGTTGGGATCTTTATGTTGTCATTCTTTCACTCCCACGACTAAAGACGACACGATTGTGTCTTGAACTCTGACCCCATCATCATAATCTAACAATCTAACCCCCAATTTGGCTAGGTGATGAAGCTCTCGGGCTATCTCCCACTTCTCAACTCCGTGATACGATAAGCTACCCACAGACTTACGACTGAGTGGATCAACTACTGCATTGGCCTTCCTTGGATGGTACATGATATGCACCTCAGAATCTTTTAGTAACTCGAGTCATCAACGATGTCATAGATTCAAATCCTTCTGTCTAAAAATATATTAGATGCTCTTATTATCTATATAGATATCGACATGCACACCATCAAGTACTGCCTTCAAATCTTTAAGGCGTGAATTGTTGCAGTCAACTCTAAATCATGGGCCGGATAATATTTCTTTCATGCTTCTTTAGTTGTTTTGAAGCATAAGTAATTATGTTGCATTAAAACACAACCCAACACAATGCTTAAAAGCATCACAATACACGACATAGCTCTTTGGTTCCTATAGCAAGGCTAGAACTGCAGTTGAAGTTAATTTGTCTTTAAATCCCGCAAACTTTGTTCACATACTGCGGTCCACTAAAATTTTGCTACTTTCTGAGCTACCTTAGTCAAAGGTATTGAAAGTGAAGAGAATCCTTTTGAACCTTTAGTAATAACTTGATGCCTAAAAAATATAGAAATACAGAGAAAAAGGTAGAGATACAAAATGTAGAAAGGAGTAAGAGAGGATACAACCTAAACACACATATGAAAACAACATTACATTTGCGTGATACCTAAAATATATGTAAATACAAAGAGAGAAGGGTGGAAATACAAAGTACAAAGAGAGAGAGGGGTGACAATACAAAATACAAAATACAAAAGAGAGGTGAAAATACAAAATTTTAAAAAGGTAAAGGTGAATATACAAAATATAAAAAAAGAAAGAGGTGAAATACAAAATACAAAGAAGAAAAGAAGTGAAAAATACATAACACAAAGAATGAGAAGGTAAAAATACAAAATACAAAAAAGAAGAAAGGTAAAAATATAAAATACAAAGAGGGAGAGAGAGATGAGAGAGGCGAGAGAGAGGAAGAGAAAGATGGGGGGAGTGAAAGAGAAAGAGATATAGATAGGAAGAGAGGCGAGCGAGATTCAGCACACTAGCTATGAATCGTAAATAATCAATCTATAGCTATATATATATCTTTAATTATGCCCAAATAATAAGCATTTTTGATTTTTTTTAATGTTAAAACTTATCTATTAACAAAATAATAAAAATATTTTTAGATCAAACGATTAGTGAGAATATTATTATTCAATTTGACAAAACTTAAATACCCTTTTTCTGTTCTTTTAATTTTAAAAAAAAATTGTGAAAGATTTTTACTTGTGGAAAAAGGAAGATTCAGCGCGTGAGGGAAACGCGCACAGGCATGTGGAAAGTTCTTTGGAGAAGACTCTTAAACACCATTTTTGTGTCCTCTGTGAAACCCAAAAATCAATAGCATTTCCCCCGTTTCTTAAACCCTTTCAAAACCTTCAAATTTTGGGGACGAAGCTGCCGGCGATGACAAAACTCAATGTATCTAACCCCAAAGTCTGGGTTGTGATCGGCGTCGGACTCGCCGGAATATTGATCCTGGCTGAGGTTAATCGGCGACGATTGAAAGCTAGAAACTCAATCAAACAAGACTATGGCGCTTTTATTGAACGTATAAAGTTGCTTCCGTTTCCTCAACCACCTCCTCCAGCTGCTCGACTTTCCCTTTCTGGCCTCTCATTTGCCATCAAAGACAAGTTAGTCACACTCCTCTGTTCAAAGTTAAAGTTTGGCGAAAACTGTTTTTCTTTTGTTATGTTGTGAGGTTTTTGGTTTTGGAAGGATTAGATTTTGTAGGAAAAATAAAGTGTTTTGTTATATTGGACTAATAACATTTTTACTGCATTTCTGGATGTGGTATTGATTCTAATTTTTTTGTGTACTTCAACTGTTATAGTATTGATGTGAAGGAATATGTAACGGGTTTTGGTAGTCCAGCTTGGAAACGGACGCATGAGGTGGCTACAAAGACCGCCATGGTTGTGACTGCTCTTCTGAAGAATGGTTCTACTTGTGTTGGGAAGACTATCTTGGATGAATTTGGACTTGGGTATCTTTTGCTCTTTTTTTTTAATCTATTCTTTGGCGTTAATTCCTATGTCACATTAATTTTACACTTATGAGATATTTGATTCTACACGGAGCTTAAAATTTTTATGTTAATTTTAATTATACACTACTTGAATAAACATTAAAGCAATCTTGCAAAGTAGTTCTATAGAGAAAACATAACATCAAGTTTCAAATATTGAATAGTTTAATGAATTTGAATCCGTAGAAGCTGTGAAAGATATGGCCTCAGGGCTTTGGTTTAGTGATAAGAGCACGACAAGTAACGTGTCAGTCAGGCACACACACATTTGAATCCTGCCGCAATAGAAGCTTGGTAGTGGAGAAGGACAGATCTATCATCCACCTAATATCTAATCGTGCGCCATTAGCTCTCTTGATTTCTTGATTATAAAAAGAAAGATTGTAAAGATGTATATAAATGGAATGGTGCAACACATTCTAGGATTTCTCAAAATGGGAAGAGTGGCAAAAAAGTTGGGACAGAAGTAGTACGTTTTTCAGATATATACATGGCTATCATCTGTTGCTACACTCTCTTTCCTCCCTCTGTGTTTCTTTTGGCTGAGGAAGACAGTTTGTGTTTGAAGCAATACAAGTTCAGTGAAGGGCATTGATGTCTCTGTTGGAATGTTTCAGGATTACTGGAGAGAATGTGCACTATGGTACTCCAACTAATCCAAAATTGCCATCTCATATTCCATGTGGCTCATCCAGTGGTTCAGATGTTGCTATTGCAGCTGAACTTGTTGATTTTGCTTTAGGTATGGTTGTCAATTTAAATTGCAGTTATTGAAAATTGCTGATTCAAAGTTTCCTCTTCTTCCGTTTCCTGTGTCTGTTCAATTTTGCTATAATGGTTTAAAGTATGAAGATGATGAAGTTACTGTATTCACAAATATGTTTGAGTTGTTGAAGATATTTTCATGTTGTAGTCACCAAGGGTGTTTGCGTGAGGCCTAGTAGTCAATGAAGTGAGAGAAGAACCTTGAGGTCTCCGGTTCAAATCCAGGCAAAAAACACTCGGTGATCCTTTCCATCTGCTATGCCTTGGTGGCAAAGTTATACCTGGTACCTGGTGGGAGGTCGTAGGTACCGGTGGAATAGTCGAGGTGCGTCTAAGTTGGTCCAGACACCACCGTCTTAAAAAAGATATATTCCTGCTATAGTCTAGGCCTCCTCTTTCCTTTTTGTCTTCCTCTTTCGGATAGATTTAACATCGAGTTGTTTTTTCCTCATCTTATATATCTGCGAAGTATGAACATGATCGAATGAGAGATTTAATTTTTAAGTTGGCTGGCTTCTGTTTAACTATCAATTTGTAATAAAAATTCACTTTGGATTCAGAATGTTAGATGGTTACAGAGGATCTATTGCAGGTACCGATACGACTGGGTGCATTAGAGTCCCAGCAGCATTTTGTAGTGTCTTTGGGTTTAGGCCATCGCATGGGGCCGTATCAACTATTGGTGTTCTGCCTGTATCACAAAGTTTGGACAGTATTGGTATGTATTATTTTGTTTTATCTAGACTATTACCACAGTATTTGCTTTGTGACTAATGCAAAAGATGTCCGGAGAGGCCAAATTCTATATCTGCAACTGTTAAGTAAAGATTTAATCAAGAAGTAGGAAAAGTCTCCCAAGAGAAGACCTTAATTTCTTGTTGCAAAATGCATTATTGGAACCAGAACACTAGAGAGTTCTTCACTTTTTCCATATTAGAATAGCACCAGGAAACGGAGAAACAAAAGTTGAGAAGTTTTTTTTAATACTGAATGGGATAAAAAGGAACTTTTACTTATTTCCTTCTTTACCATTTAAGGCCCCGATCCAACTCCAGTTTTTGATACTTTTCATGACCATGAAACTAATTGACAAGCCAACCTACAACCCCAATTTCTGATACTTTTCACGACCACAAAACTAATTGACACAGCAACCTATTGGAATGTCTTGATTCAGAGGGTGTTTGGATTGGCTTTTCAAAAATACCTTATAAGTTAAAAGCTAACAGTTGTAAGTTGGAAATACCCAACTTTTGGTTTTTAACTTATTTATGTACTTTTTTGGCCTTAAAGTAAGTGCTTAAAAGCACTTTCTATTTTTGCCAAACACCACAAGAAAGAGAAAAAGAGCTTAAAAGCCAAAACACTTAAAAATAAGCCAATCCAAATACTCTATTAGTAGGTAACTATATGAGTACAAGGGAGCTACCAACTACTTAATTAGTATTGGACAAGCATTTAACTGGCGTACCAACTACTTAATTAGTTTTGGACAAGCATTTAACTAGCGCAATGTAAAATTAGGTAGCCTCCTCATGAATAAACTATATTGTGATAAAAAGGAAAGAAGATTTTCTTTATTTTTATAAATACACAAGGACTTGGAAACATTTCTATCACAAGAGCATTAAGATGTTAAGTTTTGTCTCTAAATTTCTCTTTTTGAACAGGTAAAAAATATTTGTCTCTAAATTTCTTTACTTATCTGGCATAAAAAGGTTTGATCAAATCTTCTTCCAAAACATGGAATTCCTGTATGGTGGGTGATATTGGAAGGAAAGAAATGCCCAAGGTTTTTTTAAGGCAAGAAGGACATTGTAGTTAAGCTTAAACTCTACTGTATATCCCTGCTTTGTTTTTGATACAACATTGGCATGCCAAATTTCTTAGAGTCAAATGCCATGATTGGATTTATTAGTTCTCTCACTCTTTTTTAAGTTCTTTCTTTCTCTTGGATGTACCTAAAACATAAGGACCGCAACTTTCTGGATATTTGGGACACTATTTGAGGTATGAAACGAGACTGTCTTTGAGGAATCGAGCCATGCTAACCTCAGATTGATGAAAGAACTGTATGCAAAATAGGACAAGTTTGAGAGGCAAGGCAGTTTTTTAGACATACAAATTACCATAGGGTGAGGGGAAATTTTCATCCAACTTTAGTTGTTCGGCTAAGTGTGCATTATAAGTGTTTAAGGAAGCAGGGTGTGCAAAAGATAGTGATTCAACAAATAGGTCAAGGCTAGTAACATAGCTGCCACATAAAAGGATTCATGCTCAAAGGGGTTGACTGGGGGGCAATTAATATAATGCTAAGCTAGAACATTCAGAACGAGTTTTCTATGATTTCTGAAGAGGAGCAGACCTGGTTACAAAGACCCTTCGATGAGGAGGAGATTCTGGACAACATCAAATTATGTGCCAAAGAGAAAGCCCCAGACCCAGATGGCTCTCCAATGATTTTTTTTCCAGACTTTCTGGGATGTTTTGAAGGAAGTTATAATAGGGACTTTGGCATAGTTTCACTCTAGTCAGAATTTTGAAAAGTGTTTTAATGCAACCTTTTTTGCATTAATACCTAAACCGTTTGGAGCCTCAGATAAAGAAAAGATTACAGTCCAATTTGTCTGGTTGGAGGAGTGTACAAGATCATGGCTAAGTTACTTGCTGAAAGGCTAAAGAAGGTGGTGGATAAATTGGTAAATAAAAATCAGATGACTTTTATAAAGGGAAGACGGATTATGGATGCTGCCCTAATTGCTAGTGAGTATATACTATAGACTCAATGATGAAAGATGTTAATGCAGGATTACTTTGTAAACTAGACATTCAGAAAGCCTATGACCATGTTGACTGGTCTTTCTTACTCAACACTATGAGATAGATGGGCTTTGGGATCAAACGCTTGAAGTGGATAGAGGCATGTAGTAAGAAAGAGGATTGAGACAAGGAGACCCTCTCTCCCCCTTTTTGTCTATGTTGGCAATGGAAGGTTTTGATAGCTTGATGAGAATAGCCACAGAGAACAATGACTAAGGGGCTTTCAAATAGGAGCCAGAAAAGAGATCAGTCATCTGTTGTATGCAGATGATACCCTAGTTTTTTGTGACCTTGAGATTGAGCAATTGAGATACATTAGACTAATTTCAATTTTTTTTGAAGTTGTAGCAAGGACTAAGTGTCAACTGGGCAAAGAGTAGCTTGATCCCTATCAAAGAAATTCCTCAGATTCAGATATTGGCAAATATAATTGGTTGTTGAGTAGAGGGACTACCTACAACTTATTTGGGAATGCTACTAGGCAGTAGGCACAAAGCTTTAGAAATATGGGATGGAATCATTGAAAAGACACAAAAGAAGTTAGCATACCTCTCACGAGGAGGTAGAACCATATTGATAAACTCAATATTAGACTCACTTCCCACCTATGTAATGTCTCCCTTTCCTATTCCTTTTAAGGTGGTGTAAATATTAATAAACTCAGAAGAAACTTCCTTTGGAAAAGAGGCAAAGAAGTAAAGGGCTATCATCTAGTGAATGGAATACAGTGATGCTAAGCAAAGGAAAGGGAGGATTGGGAATCAGAAATTTGAGAGTGCAGAATGAAAGTCTCCAAATGAATCAGTGAGGAGAAGGCCCTTTGGAGGGAAGTGATAGTGGCAAAATATGGTAAATTAGTCCTTGGGTCTTATGACAGCTTCGATGCCATATGGTTGTGGAGTGTGGAGATCCATCAGAGCCATGTGAGACTCACCGGAAGAAGAACTAACTCTGAAGGTGGGGAATGGCACCAAAGTGTAGTTCTGGCAAGATGTTTCGATCAATCAAAGCTCACTGAGAGAAGTCTTCCCAGATTTATTCTCTATATGGCACAATCATGAAGCCAAAATTAGAGAATGTTGGACTGCGCAAGGTTGGAATTTGTCCTTTAGAAGACTTCTGAATGATTGGAAAGTGGCTAGAGTAGCTTCCCTTTTGGAAATGCTAGGTGGAGCTAACATCTCTACATGTGCTCCTGATAGAGTAATTTGGAATCACACCAAGGAGGGGCTTTTCGCAGTAAATAGTGCCTATAAGAGAAGGGGTGCAGGAAATGGCAGGTGTTAGACTTCACCAATGGAACAACATTTGGAAAGGATTAACACCCACTAAGGTGAAATGCTTCACATGGGTAGTTATCAGGAGAGCATGTCTCACTCAAGAAGTGTTGCAAAAAAAAAAGGAATGGCACTAGTTCCCAGGTGTTTTTTGTGTAACTTGACAAGAGAAACAAACAAACATCTGTTCTTTCATTGTAAGTACACTACCCAGCTATGAGAGCTTTTCCTAAACATCTCTGACCAAAGTTGGACCATGCCTGGACATACTTCCGACCTCCTTAGCTACTGGATTAGAAGAGGGAACAACAAGACTCAAAGAGATGGTGAAAATTGATTCCTTCATGTAATTGGTTGGCTGTCTGCGGAGAAAGGAATGGTAGATGTTTTGAAGATAAACTCAATTCCATCCACAAAGTCAAATGGAATTGTTTAGTATCTTGACTTTTTTGGTGTAAATAATTATGTATAGAAGATGTAAGATCAAATCATAGACATGAAAGGAAGCTTGTAAATTTTTGTTGGAACATGGCTGTAAACCTTTTTGATGGTGCCAACATTTCCTTAATGCTGAAGAATACTACTTACCAATTGTCAAAAAAAACAACTTATAATCATTTTTTAAACCCAACAACACTTATGATTTGGCTTTAACTCTCACGCTGAGCGAGTTCTAGACTAAATTGTACTGCATGGATGGTTCCATTTGGACTCTCAATCAAAGCAAGTACTAGCAGCCCTAAAAAATATATTTATGAAGCACACTAGAAAACAAAACCTAGGAGTCTAGAATCAAGTTAAGTGTCACAAGACATGCTATCTAATAATTTAAAGGCACTCGTGATTTTTGAATTCACAAGCAGCATTATTTAATGCACATGCCCAAGCCAAACTCTGTTGGTATCAAACAAGCCACAAAATACACCCTCAAATTCAAATCAAGCTTTCTTCTTTCATCAATTTTATCATAAAACTACTCAAAAATAAAAATTAACTATTAAAGCATGTCTTTTTTGGCGTTTCGGGATTTTTTTTACAAAGGGGAATGAAACAACTACGCGAACAGTTCTAATCGACAGGGTTAATTTTACATCCTACTCGTCTTTTCAAGTTGAACTCACGCCTATATTCCTATGGAACTAGAACTAATAAGGATGCCGTAATAATTCCTGTAAAAGTGATTAAGCAAGTGGATTAAATATATTCCTAACCGAATTGTGAATCTGTTCCTTAATGTCTAGTTAGCCGGTAGTAGAGCATTGTCTAGTTAATCTTTTCATACTAGTAGTCGTAGTATTATTCGTATTGTTTCTTGTTCTTCGATTTTTGTTATTATTTATTGTTTCTTGTACTTTGATTATCGTAGTATTTTGTTGTAGTTATTGTTCATCATGCTTTGTTATGCTTTCACATCCATTACTTCTTTTTCTAGATTGCTTTAATTTGTTTTTTTCTCGAGCATAAGGTTTACCAGAAACAATCTCTACCTCTGAGGTAGGGGTAAGGTTTGCGTACTCTCTACCCTCTCCAAACCTCACTGTGTGGGACTACACTATGTTGTTGTTGTTCCTTAATATCTTGGTTCAAGAACATGCACAATTCAATTATATTGTAATCAAGAATCCTCACTTCCATATTCAATTCATGATTCATAGATCATATTCAATTGGTGATCAAACAATTAAATATCTAAGCATAGAATTGAATGATTAAACCAATATGATAAAACCGAAATGTCAATTTAATCATCAACATTCATGTAGCATCATAACCCTCGAGCTAAGAAAACTTGTCACACAGTCATGGCGACAATAATACAACAACATACCTTACCCCTATCTTCGTGGGATAGAGAGATTGTTTCTAACAGAACCTTGTCAAGAAAATTATTTTTCAGAACAGTTTAAAAGAGCAAGAGAAACGCTATGGTGAAAATATTAAAGAAAAAAAGTACTTACAGTAAAAATTGTAAAGATAACCCAAGTAGAAGAAACAATAGTACTGATAGAATCAAGAGTAAGATAATGCTAGCACAATAATAATAAAACTAGTAACATAATAGATAGGTGCTTCAGGCTAGGACCTGTTCTTGTTCCACTAGGAAGAGAGAGACACTTGACTACCTACTAACCGTCTATACAAATCTTCGACCTCCATACTCTCCTATCTACAGTCATATCCTCGATGAGCTGGACATGTTCCATTAACTATTTAATTACCTCAGTCTACCTCTCCTCAAACCTATCCCCGCCAACCTCTTGTACCTCCGCACTGGGGCATCTACTCTCCTCTGCACATTTTCGAACCATATCAGTCTTGCTTCCCGCATCTTGTCCATCACAAAGGCTACTCCCACCTTTTCCTCTATATCGTTGTTATTAATCTTGTCTCTCCTAGTATGTCCACACATCCATCTAAGCGTTTTCATGGCGACAATAATACGAATATTAAAAATGATAAAACTACTAAGAACAAATTAAAGAAGAAAAACTCAAATGAATCCTTTCTCCCAAGATGCCCTAGCTGTTTCCATGCCTTCACTGCTCGAATCTTCTAAAAAATATATGTTCTGAAGCTTTAATATGCAGTGGAAATATATTGGATGAAGTTGTTTTTTTCCTAACGCACTTGGAGATTTCCTCCCGGGCCATGGGGTTTAAGGTGCACACTCCAACACACAGGTCACACACATGCATCGGTGTGCCTGGCCAGATGCCCAGGCCAAAATCCCTTGCACTTGTGCTTTGAGGACGCAACGTGCAGCTGCTCCCATGCTTTACTAGCGTGATGCTTGACCACCGTTGTACGTTCTCAAGCAACTTACAGCCTATTGCGCAGGTCGTGTGTCAATTTTGCCATTTCTTTGCAACGTCGTGCGCATTTCGTCCTTTTACTCTAAATGTCACCTACACATAACAATAGCCCAATTACGCTCATAACATTATGATTCACACTACGAACCCAAATGAAGTACTAAAATGTGAGGTAATTAATTCTCAAATATTGCTATTTGTAACTGTTGAGAATATAATTAAATAATAAAAGTGTGTTCTCTCTAACAACTTAAGCTTTTAGATGAGATGGAATCTCACCACCACCCAAATTAAAAAAAAAAATTCCACGTGCTTGGACCATGAAAAAGAATCAGGCCCGCACGTGAGGGGGCGTATTGAGAATATAATTAAATAATACAAGTGTGCTACACTTCAACATAGTATCAGAGCAGGCAAAGGTCCTGTGATCAAATCTCACCGCCACCCAAATTAAAAAAGAATTTCCACGTGCTTGGACCATGAAAAAGAATCAGGCCCGCATATGAGGGGGCTTTTTGAGAATATAATTTAATAATAAAAGTGTGTTCTCTCTAACAACTTAAGCTTTTAGATGAGATGGTC
This sequence comes from Solanum appendiculatum, assembly GCA_018342035.1. Lineage (NCBI taxonomy): Eukaryota > Viridiplantae > Streptophyta > Magnoliopsida > Solanales > Solanaceae > Solanum > Solanum appendiculatum. The sequence goes on from JAGDQO010000892.1 coordinate 190,364, forward strand.
ACACACTTCAACATCAGTACCTCTTAACAACATTTCCCTTATGCAGTTTTTCTTGCATCAATAATACTTTTACTCTACACTCTACAGATAAAAGCAAAATCTTTACATGTGAACCTTCAGGATTCCCTAGATTATTTCTTACGTATCTTTAGCCATATGCCAGCCAACTAGTTTTGCATTCTCCAGTGTCCTATCTTACTGAGATTCCTTCGCAAAATTTTCCAACTTATCACTATTTGTCTACATAAAATATGCTCCATATATTTTTCAATTAACCACATGATTACCTAGGATTAGCGGAATGAAACAAATATGTAGTTGAACACTAAGAGGGTTGGTGGGACTCGAACTTATTGGTGCCCATAGAGAAATTGCAAGTTTGCTATGCCATTTCTGACTTTATGTACTAGACATTTAGCTACAAACATATTTAATATAAAATGCATGAGCAAAAGAGGGTTGGGGGACTATTACAGTAAGAAGCAGATTATATCAGGTTTACAGGTCAGTCAAGCTTGTATACCGATAATTGTTGGCTATGATATATTTGTTACAGTTCTATGATATAGAGTACCTGTTGTGGATGCGTTGGAAGCCATTAAATTAAGTATTTAATTATATTTTTAGTAGGTTTATTTATTATTCTAGAATAGGATTTATGTTTCATAGTTTCATAAGGATTAGGTTAAGTTATAGTTATTAGTTTGAAATAGGATTTAGGTTTCCTACTTTCATAAGAATTAGACTTCCTATTGATGTAATAAGACTCCTATTTAAAGGGGCTTTTGATGAATAAATCAGTAAAGCAAGAGATTAGAGTTCTCTCTTCCATTGAACTCTAAGGTTTCAGTCTCCCTTCAACGAGTTGAAGTTATATACAAAATAGGTCGATCTAGGAATTCGAACAAAAGCAAGGGAAAGTCGAAGTCAAATGATTTAGATTTTCCTGTTCATCGTCCTGTGACTCGATCCTTCTCTAAGAATCCTATCAATTTGGTATCAGAGCCTGACACAATGGACGATGGGATCAATTCCAGGTTTCAGGAAGAACGCGTAATTATAGAAACACAAATGGACTCTAAACGTGCAGCAATGGAACAACGTCTCGGTGAAAGAATTGTCCAAGTCATTCAAGAACAATTTTCTAGCTTGAGCATTGGCTCTACAAAACCAGCAACCCATGGAGCAGAATCCACTAGTGCCCCGACAACAGCTAGATCAACAAATCCGGCTCCTAGAGGCAATTCACTGCCTATTCAACCGGCTGATCATAATCATCAAACTAGTGGTAATTCCAATTCAACAATACCAAGGTATGCAAGGATGGATTTTCCTACTTATGATGGCACCAGTGACCCACTAATTTGGGCATATCGTTGTGAGCAATTTTTTGAAAATCAACATACAACAGATGCAGAAAAGGTTGGAGTGGCTGGGTTTCACCTGTTGGGAGAAGCACAATTATGGTATTATCAGCTTAAACGAGCGAAGGGCCCAATGAGTTGGGAACACTTTCAGAGATGATGTTTCCAACGATTTGGACCTCCTGAAAGCAGCAACCCAGTGGGTGAATTGGTCACGCTTCGACAAATTGGTACAGTTGAAATTTATCAACGTCAATTTCAAGAAAAGTTGGCTAGGGCTGATGAGCTTATTCCAGAACATTTGCACGTAGGAATATTTATGGCAGGGTTGAATGATTCAATCAAATTGGACGTGCAATTGCTCAAACCACCTGACTTATCGATGACTATGAGTGTAGCGAGGGCTTTAGAGCAAAAACAACAACTGCAAAAAAGGCAGCAGTCCCATACAAGTCTTGGCAGCACAGTAAACTTGGCAAAATCTGCTACTAGTTTAGTCGATTCATTTACCTTGACTAATACCTAGACCAGCAACCAGACCCCTTTGGTCAAGCAATTAACTCGTACAGAAATGGCATAGAAAAGAGCTAAAGGATTATGCTATAATTATGACGAACCATATTCAGCCATTCACCAGTGCAAACGACTATTCTGGCTGGAATTGTATTTAATTATATTTTTAATAGCTTTATTTATTATTCTAGAATAGGATTTATGTTTCATAGTTTCATAAGGATTAGGTTAAGTTATAGTTATTAGTTTGGAATAGGATTTAGGTCTCCTACTTTCATAAGAATTAGACTTCCTATTGATGTAATAAGACTCCTATTTAAAGGGGCTTTTGATGAATAAATCAATAAGTCATATTTCAGTAAAAAGCAAGAGATCGGAGTTCTCTCTTCCATTGAACTCTAAGGTTTCAGTCTCCCTTCAACGAGCTGAAGTTATATACAAAATAGGTCGATCTAGGAATTCGAACAAAAGCAAGGGAAAGTCGAAGTCAATTGATTTAGATTTTCCTGTTCATCGTCCTGTGACTCGATCCTTCTCTAAGAATCCTAACAGTACCTTTCATATTTGGTCCCTTTGAACTCCATATTTGAAGTTGCGATCAGATCATTCATTAAAAGAATTGAGAATGGACAATTTATAGTGTACTAAATTCGAGGTATTTCATTTGTTAATAAGAAAAAAAAACTAACTAATCAAAGATATGTTCCACGACTTGTTAATACAAGAAGGAAATTCTGTAAAAGCAATGGGAAGAGTTACTTGATACCCATGAGTGAGGCCTATTTGGGTAGAGTCCTAACTTATAATTGCCCTGGTTAAATTTATTGATGGTAGAGATAAAAAAAAAGTTTGCTTCTGAATTATGATAAATTGAAATTTAAGATGGTCAGTATTGTAAATATGTTGACCGTCTCCTTGGGCTTTTAGGTATTCCTGCTAGGCATTAAATCAGTTGTCTATTCTTTATGGTGGCAATCCCTTTTTCAGGATGGTTAGCTCGTGATCCATCTGTGCTGCATCGAGTTGGACATGTGTTACTTCAGATACCATCAGTTGAACCTAAGAGGACAAGATGCTTTGTTATAGCCGATGATCTTTTTCAGCTGTGTAACGTACCAAAACAGAAGAGAGTGTATGTTGTCACCAAAGTAATAGAAAAATTATCTGGATGTAAGTTGCAGTTTACTTTTTCTTTTTCCTCCTAATTTATATCATAATTTTTCGATGCACTCATTTGGTTGCCAGATGCTGGTACTCTCAATTTTTTGTATCACTTTTCATTTTTCTTGTATTTGCGCAGACCAGAAACCCAAACATCGGAACCTTGGGCAGTATATTGCATCAAACGTACCCAGCTTAAAAGGTTTCATTGGACAATCAACCATCCAGCAGAATGGGATGTCTCCTCTACGAGCTCTCTCTTCTGTGATGTTTCTTCTTCAAAGGCCATGCCCATGCCATACTTTGAATATAGTACTAGGCTGATCTTCTTACTAGAAAGTGATATAACTTTTAAGCTACTTTTATTATGCCTTCCACTTTCACGTTTCTTGTCTGACAATGTGTCCTGCTATCTGTAGTATCTTAGTGGTTTATTATTTAGTATGCACCAGAATTGGTTAAAATGAAGTGGTCTATGCCAGAGAAGACAATAGACCTCTTGAGTGTTTGGAGCAGTGTTTTGGATCGCGAAAGGCAATAAAAGGCGACAAGGGTCGCGAGGCAAGCGCCTTTCTGAAGTGCGGCACCAATTAATACCAAAAAATTAAAATATTTTATTGCTTATGCAAATAATCAAAATCTTAATAGCAATAACATATTAGCAAATATTTCAATTCAAAAACATAGATAGTGCATACTAAAAGTCTAGAACTTGAATGAGAAAATACAAAACAAAAGTCAAAACAGAGATAGAAGTGACTCTGAAGTTCGAAGAAGGAAGAAGAAACTGAGGAAGAAGAAATCGGAAGAAGAAAAGAAAAAATATATATTGGTTGGACTTTGGAGTAGCCGGAAAAGTTTGGCTAGTCGATGGAGGAGTCTAGTCGTAAACCCTAACATTACCTTTTAACTTTTAAACCCTAAATTGGTCGCCTTTTTTAAAGAAAATACAAAAGGCAAGGCCTTTCTCACTTTTCTTGCCTCTCGCCTCTTGCCTTTTGTCACCATGGCGTCGCCTTTTGAAAATCGCCTCGCCACAAAGCTAAATGGCAATGAAGGGTCGCCTCACCTCTCGCCTTTCACAACACTGGTTTGGAGTGGAGTAGATGGTGGTGTTAACCAAAAGAAATGATGGCAAACCATCCTAGCATGCATTTGGTGACAGTCTGGAAGGAAAGAAATTTCAATATTTTTTGAGAATACAAAGAACTTCACAGAGAGAATAAAATTAAATTGTATAATACTTTTTATTTTTTTGGAGTGAAGGATGCTGTAAATGATAGTGAATCCATACTGCGAAGCTACATAATCCCTGTAAGTTTTGTTGATTAAGGGGGAGTTTTATGTTTTGTTTCCTCTGGGGATTGTATTCTCTCTTTCTTTTATCAGCACAAACTTTGTGCTGATGTTTTTAATGAAATGATACCATTCTCCAAAAATAATAAATAGGAATAGGTTTCAAAGATCTGAGTCTCTTTACTGGATTCTCTCTTCACAAGAATCTCTCTGCACTGAAATCTCCAATCCCTTTCTGTAAGCTCTTCCTACCCTCAGTATTTCATTTGGCCATAGTTTAGTTATGGCCTTCTGCATTGGGTTGGACCATCTTGAGAGAAAGGAGTGTTTGTTTATGTGAGGAATCTTAGATAGGCATCCACGAAATTTCGAGCTACTGTTCTGTGCTGTGCTTCAAATACAGGTCAATATTGTTGATAAGATCATCTGCTTCTGTCTCACATCTCCTCTACCCTCTTGGCTTCTACTTGTATGGAGACAGTTTGCTTCTCAGAAGTTCTTTGTTTGTGCGTTTCTGGGGTACTGAAAATCTCATCTTGAGTTTTGTAAATCCATGGAAAGCTGTTCCTTTTAAAGCTGTGAAAATGATTAGTATATCTCTCTTGTGTACCACTTTGATCTAAGAAACTTGTTGTTTCTCTCCTTCAGTGAGAGTCCAACATCTGCCTAGCTAATTGGAATATTGTTCTTTTCCTCTTCTTTACTAAAATATTGGTTTACTTAGAAAACTAGAAACTACTCTCGAATCTCTAGTTTATTGACAACTTCAAATTTGCTATATAGTATAATGTGTAAATTATCTGATTCTCTTACGCATTGCATGATGTCTGAACTCATTTACGGAGTATTTGACAGAGGGACTACTGGAAGCTGAATGGTTTCATTCTCTAAAAATCTTCTTTTGATCCTATCTAAATTGTTCTTCTGTTTATCATGTTCATCTAGCGAGCATAGTGGGATTTTCGGCTTTTCTCTGTTCAATATACCGAGAAGGCTTCTGTAGAGTTTATGTTCGATCACCAGAACAACTATGGGGCTTTCCTAGTTGTGGCCCTGATGTTTCGTTAATCGACTTCCACCTTGACACTTTCAACTGCTAACTGGCATTTTCATAGTTTTAAAGCATTCCATCGTTCACCACATTTGATAAATTTGTCAAAACTGCAAATGATTTGGAAGTTAACAGTTGACTGGTTAATTGATAGTTAAACAGCTGTATTTTGCCCTTCTAGTAGTAAAGCACTGACAGCCATGTGCAAGCTGATGCTGATTGTGGATGATAGCAGGTAGTGGTGGGATTAACTGGATTTATTTTTGAATAAAGAGGGGCATTACTACTCTTTACTTTTGTTGCCTTTCCTGAGAAAAATTGCTTTATATGGTTCGCTGTGACATGCCCTTTTAGTGTATTATTTCCCATGAATTTCTAAACTTGATTTATAGGCACGCTCAATGACTACATATGTGCTATATCTGGTTTTTCCATCTTCTTCCTATCTTATGTTGTTCAAAATTCTGATTTAGTCGAGGCAATGATTTCCCTGTGACCGTCTCTGATGCTTAGTTTTTCTCAGATATGAGTTTAAGACAAATTATGAAGAATGGATAAAGGCTGTGAAACCGAGGTTGGGTTCTCAAGTCTCCCATCACATTGCTGCAGCAGTTACCTTGGCTCCTGAGAACATCAAAGTTTTTTACAAAGTTAGGACCGAGATGCGAGTTGCTATGCGGAATCTTTTGAAGGTACCTTTCGACTGCCTTAAGTAATAAATGAAGTTCTCCTTTTCTATTATGATTCCTTTTCTCCCCATTCTTCATCTTTCCTACCTTTTTTTTTCTTTTCTTTTTTTTTTGTTTTGCCGGGGCTGGTGTGTTGGGATCAGGGTTATCAAAGGCGCGCTTAAGCCCTGAAGCGAGGCTCAAAACCTGTTGAGCGCTTCGCCTCGCTTTATGTGCACTTCAGTGTCGTCATCAAGGTTCTAAGGCAAACTTATCCTTGCCAATGAGCCTCTTATGATGAAGTGACACTAAACAATTGATATTTCACTTTATCATAATTTTTTTTCAATTTCTTTGGTCATATATTTGTCATTCATGTTTATAATTATTAGTCTTGGACTAAACATATATATTTGTATTTTTTTCTCCCTTTTTGCCTTTTTTCATTAAAGCCCACGCTTTATTTGCGCTTTGTGCTTAAAGCCCCCACGGACCTTAGAGCTTTTTTACGCTTTTCGCCTTTGATAGCACTGGTTGGGATTACCATTCCATTTGTGGCAGCTACCAATAGCTTCTTCTCTTCTTCGTCAAAGCCACTTATGACTTAATATTTCACATAACTTTAGTACAAATGTCAGGGGAACAGTTTTGAAAAGTTTACCATGTCATTTACCACTTCAAAAATGTCTGATGCAATATCTAGTCTTGCATCCCCTTTTTATGTAACAATGTTTGTTTTTTGGGTTGTCCTAAAATATTTGGCATACATATAATACACAAACAAATTAGGAGGCATTTGGTTGGCCAACTAAAGTCATAGTGCATATAGTATTGGTTGTGGGTGTTTGGTTATTGAAAAGAAAAAAAAGGTACGTAAGACTAATGTTAGTTAGGTGTCCTTTTTTGTCGTATCCCTCAAATTAAGGATAAGTATTGCAGGAATGATGGGATCAGTAACCTCCTCCTTGTTAGTTGTTTCCTTTTTGCAATCCCCAATAGTATGGTACCTTGTTTTACAATTCAAATGTATCATAGTTCCATTCTTGATCCCCGCATCATTATATCTGCATATCAAATGACATATAAAAGGACTTTTTAAAATAGTGCGATGGCAAGTTATACAAGTATTGTTTTACCTCTCTAAGAAACTTCTACGCAAATTCTATTAATGATTAATATGTTATCTTTGACTACAATCAGCGTATTATCTGATCTAGATCCCTGATTCCTCTGCTTGACTGCATCACATAAAATAATTTGCTTTTAAAAGTTGAATGTAAAAATACAATCTCAGTTCAGTCTGAAGTTGAATAAGGAGAACATGCCCAGTCAGAGAATCTTTACATTGATTTCATTGTTTGTGGTATCCTTTCATGGAATTTGTATCTCAAGGACTCATTTCATTTTGTTTGAAGAACGATGGCATATTGGTTCTTCCGACGATTGCAGATCCTCCATTAAAATTAAAGTCAAGGAAAGGTCTATCTGATGAAGTTCATGATAGAGCATTTGCTTTATTGGGTGTTGCCAGTATGTCAGGATGTTGTCAGGTAATTCCATGTTACAGTATTCAAGCATCAAGTAGTACTTAGTCATCCTTATACTTTTGTTTCTTTCCATATTTTAGTGATTTCACTGTGCACATTCTATTCCTTGTTTTGAATGTCAGGCTGCCATTCCTTTTGGAGAACATGATAACTATCCTATCTCCCTGTCATTTATTGCATCTCACGGGACTGATAAGTTTCTACTTGACACTGTCTTGGATATGTACTCATCTATTCAAGAGGAAGTAAGCATACAATCCAGTGCATCTCCATTATCAGATACCAATGGTAGCATTGATGCATCTGAACTTTTGAAAGAAAAGGTTTTGTTCTCCACTTTTTTTTTTCTTTTTAGTATGCTAAAATCAATTGCTTAGTTTATTTGACATGATTATTTTGCAGATTTTTATGTTGGTTTATTAGGTCTTTTGTGGCATCACACTATTCTGTATCCTAATCTGAAAGTCCACAAAGACCTGATAGTTGAATTCCCAGCTCCTTATTACAGCCTTTTAGCTGCAAGCCCCAAAGATTCAATATTATCTCTAATGAGGAGCAATATGGGGCACTTGAAATTATTATTATTCAATATAGATGGCTGATTAAATATTTGGAATTTTCTTCCTATTTTTTCCACATTGTAATCATCCTTGCTTGTTATCTTGCCGCCTTCAGGAAGGTGAGAAGCAAAATGCTCTCATTTTTTTTCTTCATATCCTTACCAAATTTTTGCACTTCCAATATATCTCTCTTGCCTGGTCTCTCCTCCAAAAGAAGAGTCCGCTAATAAGACATACCAATAACATTCAGTTTCTACTCAAAATGCTACTGGCACGTGGTTACCATAATTGTAGCAAATTTTGCAAGCATGGCTAACAGTCTCTACTGCAGATTTTAAGTTCAGTCTTAAGTAACGGTATATGCAATTATTTATTTTTTTGATACTGTGTTTTAGGCTTCTTGAAACTTAACCAATGATAAATGAAAGAATGTCGTGCGTGATAGTAATTCGTCTTCAATTTACCATCTTCTGAAAGTTGTGGGTTCTGTCATTGGTATGCTCTTCTAATTTATCATGGTTATTTGATGAATTCTATGTAGGGAAATACTGCATTTAAGGGCAAGCAGTGGAACAAGGCTGTAAGCTACTATACAGAAGCAATAAAATTGAATGACAACGCTACATACTATTCCAACCGGGCAGCTGCTTACTTAGAATTGGGATGGTATGATAATAAATTATGATACTAGTGCAACTTCTTCAATATTTTCTGTTTGAATTGTCTTTTACCGAGTGATTTAACTTGCAGCTTCCAACAAGCTGAAGAGGACTGTACTAAAGCAATTTCACTTGATAAAAAGGTATCGGGAGAAACTTGGAATTTTGCGACTAATATTAATGAATTGTTTTAACTCTTTTTTTTTTTGAATTTTACCCAATCTAATACTGTTTTGAAATATTATTTCAGGGTAATAGTATTCAAACACTTGTATTGCCATATTGATGAAAGGCTTTTCACCCTATTACAGGGCTTTTAAGGGAAAATCTTTTAAAAAGTTGACCTTAAAGGAGTGTTAGTTTTGAAAATAACTCTTTTTTCCGTCTGTTCTTATTTTCTGTTTGGCGGTTTGTCCTGTGGGTATTATGTAGTAATCTAAGCATAACATAATATGCACCCAGAAGTTTATCAGAAAACATATGAATTTTTCAAGTACAAAGTTTACAACTTTTCTGCCCATCTCCCATACATTCAATTTCCATTTTTATGATCCAAATATATTCTGATTGGGTGGTTTTTTTTTTTGTGTTCAGAATGTAAAGGCTTATATGAGAAGGCGAACTGCCAGGGAGTCCCTTCTCTTCTATAAAGAGGCTCTTCAAGGTAAGGTTGTGATGTTATATGCCAGTCTGTCTGTTGCAAGGTGCATGTTTCCAGTTCTTTGCGCTCTTTCTGCGATGCAATTTTATCTTCAGTCCTTTTCAGATATCTTTTTATGATCTCATATGCATAGGAAGAACATTTTTAATTGCACAGAATTTGCTCAGAATTGTTATCTCCCCATGACTAAGAGCTTTCCAAAAACTAATGACAAATATTATTTACAAAATTTGATGTAGTCATCGTATGCAAGTTTTAAAAGATTTGTAATATGCTGCTCAAGGGGGGAGGGGGTCAGGTTTTCTGGGTTGGCTGCTATTTCCTTATTCAGTGCCTTGTGTGTCACCGGGCAGATCTAAGTAGCAGTGAGTGTGATCAGGTGGGGATCAAAATAGCAGTAGGTGCAATCTCAGCAGTTGTTTTTGGCTCATGCTCATACATACATATGGATGAATGTGTTGAAAAATAAAAAAAGCTATGTTTATGTAACCATTTTCTAGTTAATGCTAATAATTTTTGAGGAATATTCTGTTGACTGTAAATTTGTGTGACTTGCTTTCCATATTATCTTTTCATGTTAAATGTGAACTATATTTATTTATAGAGATTTCAATTTTAGGTTGGATGGTCCATCCTGGCCAGAGATGGGCATCTAGTTTCCTTTTAGTTAGTTCATTTATTAATTTACTGTGGATTTTGATAATACAGATATTAGACATGCTCTCGTTCTGGAACCACAGAATAAGTTTGCGAGTGTGTCTGAAAAGAGACTCAGAAAGCTAATTAGTTGATCACTTACTGCTAAAACTGATGATATTAAAAACCCAGAGGAAAATCAGCGGAGTAATGTATACGTCAAAAAAGGCAGAGGATTTTTTAAAAAGAGATACAGATGAACCTTGCTGGGTTACTGGAAGCTGAGCTTCTAACTAAAACTGTATGATTCCTTGTATTTGCTTATGGATATCTGTTTTTTTCCCCTTCTTTCTGGTCTAAGTCTCCACATGTAATTAATTCATCCATTGGAGAAAAACAATCTGCTTCCATTCCCATTTGATATCACACACCTTTAAGTCCCAATTGAAGGATACTATGTTGTCAACTTTTGTATGTAGTCAACCCAAAGTAGTTAATTTTGTGCACCATCACCATCCTGATGAGTGATAAACTACTTAAGTTTTTGGACTTTCTGCAATGAGCCTTGTGAATTATGTTTAAAGCAGTTTGGATTATGAGATGTTTTTTTTTGCTGATTGGGGACTGACTGCACATCTCAATAAAACAAATAGATTAATGCTGAGTATGTCTAATCTCCCATAATCCTTTTCTTTATTTTCTTCCATCTAACTCTACATTTCTGTTGGCTCATTTGCTTGTAATAGGATAGTTGTGTTGCTACTTAAATTGTCCCCCTTTTAGATAGTTTAGTGAGATTTTTTTCTTTTGAAAATACCCCTCTAATTTAAATATAGTCTTCTTCAAGAGTTGTCCTACCAAGAACCCTTTGCATCTAAACCCATATCCAAGAATAAATATTGTACAACTATGAATTGTGAGAATTGTATGATGTTGTGATGGATGGATTTATAATTTATTGTTTATAAGTTAAGAGCCATATTTTAGGATTTATGATAGAGCAAGTCAAACATGGTCTGTACAAGAAACTTTGAGACTTCAACCTATACCACTGTTACAGCTATCAGTAAACACACAACACAAACAATTGAAGGACCAACCTATAATTTTTTTCCTCTCTTAATCATTAAGGTTATGCCATTTCTTTGATCAGTCCCTCTTCAATTGGGTGCATACCATTAGGGTCCGTTGGCTTATTGATTAGAGTTATGCAAATACTAATTATGTACAAATATCTTATGCAGATATTAGTCATATAGATATTAGTTATGTATAATTTAAATTATTGTTTTTTGAATATTTAATTTATTGTAATGAATTTACATTATTTACAAATAAATAAGTAAACAAATTATATTATTTTGTCAGTGTACAATAACATTAAAACATATGTAATTAATACCCACATATAATTTAAACTATTCAGTAACTCGATTCGTTGTAGGTGGAAAGACTACCCACTCTTCTTTTTAATAAAAAACAAATAATATTTTTTTTTTTAAAAGTACACATAATAAAAAATGTTTTTGAAAGTAACTTTTTTTAGGTTGTATCTTTTTCCTTTTTTTATATATATTTTAAAGGTTGGAACAGATGTCCCCCAAGACGAGAAGCAAACAGAGACAGAAACAAAAAAAAAACAAAAAAGGAAAGAAAAACATAAATATTATTAGAAGTAAATTGATAGGGATAAATATGTAATTTATTATTTTAATATATGTATAATTAATATTCACATAATTTATTCTACTTTTTTCCATTATACATAGATTCCCTCATAAGTGATGTAAATAGTAATTATGTAGACATAATCAAACACGGTATAAAATTAATAAATGAATAACTTTCATACAACATTTAGAAATCCACCAATTAAACATTGTATAAAAGGAAAATGATCAAAAATACCCTTCAACTTTGATTTATTAGCGAACTATGTCTTTACCGTTAAAATGAGTTATTCTTAACCCTGCGTTAATAAACTTATCATTTGTGCTCCTCTATGGATAGAAATCATCAACCAAAATTGACCTGAATTCTTAAAAATAACCCATTCCAATTTAAAATTCATGCCCGACCCATCTATCTGTCTTAACCCAAAACAATTTAACCCATTTTCCATGCTCATTCTCAAAAAAAATTCATTTGAAGCTTCTGTCGTGATAATTCTGCAATTGTGTATTCTTCTTCATTTGTTCATTTGAACTTTACTTTTTCTTTATCAACAATGCAGCAACCAAGAAATACTACAGGATAGGAGAAAAATAAAACGAAAACATCACGTCAGTAAATTTTATCGGAAAAAAATGAATTTTGCCGGAGCAATGCTTTTGTTGATCGGATTCAGCATTAAGAGGGAAGAGAGGGAGATGTGGTGTGATATGACTTCAAAGACATTGTTGAAGCAGCACCTAAAACATAAAAAATCGATCAGATCTGAGCACTTTTAGACGAGTATGATGGCTCTATTAATAGAGGAAAGAGAAAAAGGGCGAGCGGCATCGTGGTAGATGGTCGGCCAGGGTCGTTTCCGGAGCTAACCGTCGTCGTCGGAACTAGTTTCACCCAAATAATTACAACAAAAAAAAAAATTTAACCAATAAAAGAAAATTCACAACCGCCACACCTTATTGTCTTCCCCAAATACCCTACCCATTTACAGAAACATCTGCATACCCAGTCCTCTCCTTTGATTTTCTTCTCCAAACACCCCTATTCCTTTTAGCAGAAACATCTGTGCACACACACACCTACACACTGTTCCTTTTTTCATCATTTTACTGTAACTATCTTTATTCACCATTGTTAGAATTTAAGTATGTAGAAATGGTGGTGGAAGGGTAAGGAAAATGGGTTAAATGTTTTTGGGTTAGGTTCTTAGAGGGGTCGGGGCATCGGTTTGAAATGCGGAATGAATCATTGTTTATGATTCGGGTTAATTTAAGTCAATTTGGAGATTTTCGTCAACAAAGGGACACGGATGATAAGTTTATTAACGGTTTTAACGGTAAGAGCATAGTTAACTAATAAGCCCAAATTGAGGGGTATTTTCGATCCTTTTTCCTGGTATAAAAATAGCATGAATAACGTTTATCCTATTAACAAATCTATATATAAAGGAGAAACATAGAAAATGTGACGTGATACCTCTCTATGGCCTCTATTTCTATTTATCTTTTTTCTCCTTTCTTTGATTTTTTTTTTCCATTTTTTCATCAAATAATTTATTTATTAATTAAAAAAATTCAATCATATTTACTATTCTAATTATGTCTAATAAGTTACAAAAAAAATCTTCATCTATTTACCTTCTCTACTTAAATAACATGTCTATTTCAACTTCTTTGTAATAGTCTTATGATTTATCCAATCTATAAATAACAATCATCTATGTTCAATGTTTAATGTTTATTTTCATTTTCTCATTCTTTTTTTTATTAGCATAGTCTTTTCCTTCTTTTAAAAATATTTTCTTCATCTTTTTCATCAATTATGTGCTTAATAATGTCACGATATGACCTTCACTTTGATAAAGATCATAGATATATTCTTCAAAAATTCATTTTAGAGATATTCACATTAGTTTGATACAAGTTCATCAAAATGAAGAAGGAAGCTTAATTATGTTGGAAGATTCATCAAAAGAGATGGTCACATTAGTTTGAATGGTTTCCAAATATTTTGAAGATTCATTAATGTATTGTTTTGATTTCAATTAATATTATTCTATTCTTTTTTATTTTATTTTGATCAAATTTATAAATCTCCTTTTATTCAAGAAAAACTAAATTATGAAGCTCTACTAACCAATATATTAGAAAGTTCAATTAGCATTTTTTTATCAATTAACTTTGCTCTTATTATTATTAGTATTGTGCGAATGAATGAAGATGAAAAGTATCACGTTTTTTATTTTTGTGTGTATTTATTTGTCAATTTCTAATTAATATTCTAAATTTTTGTCATGGTTGAAAGGTATAATATTACATATGGTACATTTCTCATAGCTATTGGATATTGTTGCCCCTAAAAATATATGATATGATCTATCATATTTGAAATCAGTCACAAAATAAATAAATAAATAAACTATCTTTTTAGTATTTTTTTAAAATTTTAATTAAGAAACAAATTATTTAATGAAAAGAATGAAGAAAAAATTATCATTTATGTGTACATATATAATAAAAGGTTATTTTATAGTTCTACTATAATAAATGTGCATATGTGATTAATGTGTATTTAACTTGTAATTATTTAAAGCAAAAATTATCTATCTTAATTTTCCACATTAAAGAAGGAGTTATCTTTTGAATAGTTATTATCATATATTAATTTATTTTTTTAGTGATGACTACAATAATAATTAGATTAATGTTATAAGACTCTTCCACTTCTCTACATGTGTTAGGAACAAACATTGATCCAACTCTTGGTATACCTTTCTACAACTTGACAATTGATGTACTCTCAAAAATTTAATATTTTGTCACTCTATGATAATCTTTATATAATCGAGTAGATAAGTAACACATCAAATTACTAATGATATCATGACTTTTTATAAATATACATTTTATTTTATATTATGTGTTTCAATTCTTTTATTATCTATTACAAAGTATAATATCTGATGTAATGTTATATATAACTTAATTTCTTTTTTCTTGAGATGTTTTTTATGTTTTTCTTCTTTTTATCAGCAATGCTAAGTGAAAATTAAAGTTTGTAAATATCTTTTATAGCAATTTTCTGAATAGACAACAACAAGACTGTGACTTGATTTGTATTATTTTTTTATACACTTTTTATTGAAAAATTGTCAATTATCGACATTAATTATATTAAAAAATATATTTAATTTCGCGCGAAGCGCGGATGAGTACACTAGTATGGTATAAATTTAATACATGAATAACCAAAGTTATTCATATATTGTCTTTGGCCTTATTCCATAACCAAACAACCCCTTAAGTGCTAAATCAGATAACAAATTAAAATATGACGACGTCTAAATCAGGTTACAACTTTAAGATGAACTCATATTTAAATTTTTGAGACTGCTTCGAGAAAATTTGAGTTGGTCAGGATTGAAAAAAATATCAAGTTGCTAATGAAGATGAACTGATGCAATATATAAATATTGTATAAACAATGTTTATGAATGTGAATACATCTCTGATGCATAGTTATACATTATACATACATATTTATATACTATTTATATAATAGCAATACATTACATAATCATTTATACAATATCAATACATTAAATATACATGTTATTATTTTGTTGAACTTTTTTTTGGTCACAGTAAAATACCATTATACCTAAATAATATAAAAGGAAGATTTGATCTTATAGTTCTTTACAAACTTTTTTTGATCACAGAAATCTTTATTTTTATATGTAAGATATTGAACATTATTTTCTTTTATTCGATTTATAAGTAATAACAGGTGATCGATCATTTCCACGATAATAATCAGGGGTGGATGTATAGTATTAAGAAGATTCATATGAACCCACTTCATAAAAAAATTACACGATATATATAGATATATTTAGTTTGTTTTCTAGACAATACAGGTATATATAAAATATCGTCTCCACTTAAATCAAAGTCTTTGGTCGAGCGGTGAAAGAAGATACCGAGTTTGAACCCAGCCAACAACCAATATTTGTTTTACTCTTTTCCAACATAATTTAGGAAAGTTTTTTCAATATATTAATCTATAAAACGAAGAAAAAAAACTACACTATTTAATTTCTTTCTTTTTTAAAAAAAGTTAGAAATAGTTCACAATTTTCATATACCTCATTGCTTTTTGGCTGAACATTTTTTCTTGTGTTTGTCCTCATTATTTTGATTAAATTATATATTTAAAATATTTATTTAGCAAAATAAAATATTAATTATATATTAATTGATTTTTAATTAATAAAATTTAGTTTATTGATTTTTTTCAATCTCCTTCTTCAAATGTTGAACCCATTTGGTAAAAATCTTAGGTCTGCCACTGATAATAATATATAAACAATTCCAAACCAAAAAAAAAAGTCAAGCAATGTATCTACGACAAAAGACCCCCCAAAATCCATACGCTGGGTGATTCTTCTCCACCATGGCTGTTGAATTGGCGAGTTCGGAGCCGCACCACTTTTTTCCTTTAAAATGCACAAAGGGCCACTTGTTCTTTTATTTGATCAAAACGGACGAATCACTCAGCTTTGAGCAATTTATCTTTAACTTAACTCACGATACATGGTCCTACTTATTTGTTGTTTAAAGTGATTTTAAAATAAAAAAAACAAGAATTGAATTCTTTAATAATAATATTTTTATCAGGAATAAAATATGTTTAAATAGATCAATATACTAATATACTTATAGGAAAAGGACATTTTTGACCCATTAAATAACAATAATGACATTTTTAGACCAAACTATTGATAGCTAGGACATATTTAGACCAAATAATTAACTGAAGACATTTTTGTTTAATTTCACATAGTTTAAGGACATTTTTGCCCTTTTTAGAACTCCCTTCTATGAACTTTGTTGAGAGAGGTTAGACAATTAGTTAAATAACTGTTAGTACAGCTGTTAGTCTGTTGGAGAAGTTAGTTATGAGATGTAGTTGATTAGTTAGTTAACAGGCATTAGTTAAGTAGTTACTACAACTAACTAAGCTAAACTAGTTATGTGTAAAAACACAAGTATGCAGTACTCTATGATCAAGATTTTATAACATCCAAATACCTTCTTCTCAATTACTTTCATTCTTCCTTTCCTCTTGGTCTCTCTTCATAACTGATATGGCAGAATCTGCCTAATTCTACGAACATGATGTGTCTAGTAACGTTCTCCACAAGTTTTTTAGTCATAAGGGCATGAGGTAGTTTTCAAAAACAATGTACCGCTTGCTTATTTCCACGAACGTTTAAGTAGCAATCAGATCTCTGTCCTTGTTCAGAATTCAACAAGTTCATTGAGAAAGTCTCTCTTAATTTTATTCATCCAATAAAACCAGTAGCAAGAATAAGCACAGGTAAAACTTTTCTTGTGATCAACCAAGAGAAATACTTAATAGGAAAACTAGTGCTTTCCTATGCAAATGGTTACCCTTGCTGTATTGGTAGCTCCAAATCAGGTTCAACTGATGTCAGGGGAGAAAAATACTCGTCTACCATGTCATTCGTCACATGTTCCAAGCTTGGAGGATCCCACTGCATGTTTTACCAACAGTTCAGGTAATTCTAAAACTGACAATTAGCATGCTCTAAGAACTGAACTACGATTAGTTCAAACAATTCTCCAATAGGTATGCAAGGCCAGATTACTCCAGAAAATGGTATTAAGCAGCATTACTCCACAACCACGGAGTTACATTGAATCAAAATGAAATACACCCAATAGAGTTAATGCGCCGTTAAGCATCATGTAACAATACCTCCCCCCCCCCCCCCCCCCCCCCCCGGTTCAATTGTAATAAACTGTTGAAAATGTTTCTGTCCAAATAAGTGACAGAGTGGTATGCTTTAGAGGGGTAAATTTTTCGTTGACTACCCACAATGTTACCTCATACCACTTGCTCCACATGAATATATTATTTTCACTTGTGACTATAATAAAAGATTACACATGCCTCATCCACTACTTGATACTTCCATCACATGCCACTAACCTTTATCTTTAATCAACGATTTCAAGAAAATCATTCTCCACATAGATTGTTTCTATGAATAAACATCATATCTAATGAAGTGCCAAAAGAAATGGTTTACCTTGGGGGAATGATCTTTATCCAACATCCGCACTCGAACCCCCTATAAGAAGACACCGATGCAGTTATAAACGCACAGAGTCACAGCTTCTACCAATTGAACCAGATTCAAGAAACATGTTGTACCTCGCAGTAGTCACGAGTAATATGTCCAAAGAATACTTGTAATGTCATTCGATACTCACGAATTATGCACTGGTCAAGAGTTTGATTTCTACCTTCACGTATCTGGTAGGAAGCACACCTTGTAGTGTTATCCAAGAATGAAGGGGGAGCATGTTGCAGAATTAAGTGTTCGAAAGGAACTTACTGATCGTAAGGAAACCTTCAAGCTCAATGGTGACACCTCTCTTAGTCTCTTCAGTGTTGAAATGCACCAGGCATCTGCTGTTTTGGCTGTCTCACTTTCCTAACTTTTTTAGGAATTAATGATCAGAGGTATGCTAAAAAGATATTTATAGAACAAGTGAAGAAATTTAGACCCTGTGCGTACTGCCAGGAAATAAAACTCCTGTCCTGCAAAATTCCTAGAAAACATTGTATGTATATGCTTTCCGAAATATAGTTGTGCAGACAAAGATGAGATGTAGATATCTGTCACGTACACTGACAAAAACTCATTTTCTGCTAGTTAAGTTCTCATCCTTAAAATTGATTGATTGAAGACAAAAATGAAGATATTATTGATGAGAAACAGTTTCATATTAAGAGCTTTTGCAAAGAAAAATAGGATGACATCTTGATGGGAAATGAAATGAGCTAGTTTTCCGTTTGGCCACAAATATATTTGGGAAAAACTTGGGACATAGTGTTTGGCCATACAACTTGTTATAACTTGGCAAATATATTTGTCAAATATCTCAAGTTTTCAAATACTAGAAAAAACTAATATTTGGGCCAAGTTCTAATATTTGGGAATCTTTTAAAATTAAAAAATTACCCCAAACTTTTACTCCCTCTGTCCAACAATACTTGTCCACTATTGACTTTGCACACTTCTTAAGAAACTATAAATAGAAGGCTATTTTACTATATCACCCTTTGAATATAATAAATATAATGTCTTGAAAAATGTAATAGAGAAATGACTATAATTAATAATAAGGGTAAATTAGGAACTAAGTGTAAAATTATCCATTGATTTCATAAAGTGGACAAGTATTGTTGGACATCCCAAAATAGTATAGTGGACAACTATTGTTGGACGGAGGGAGTATATATTATAAAAAACACCCAGCATTTACTAATTCCAACTAAAATATTTATCTACCAAATTACTCCATTTTGTTATTTTGTTGTCGTTGAATATTGTTATCAATTATGTTATAAGGTTATTTTTTAACGGAACATGTTCATTATAAAATGATAATACAAACTTAAAGGTATTTTTAATAATTTTTTGAACTTATGAGTATAAATCATATTTTTTGAAATAGTCAAATATTTCTCCCAAAATTTATGGTCAAACGCATAGTGAAACTTCACCCAAAAATGATTTGTCAAGAATATTTGGGAATTTGGGGCCAAACGCTAGCTTAGACAGTTTTGGATTTGAATTTTGCTATTAGTTTTCTACTTTTTGTATGTGCAGATGTTGCTTATTCAAGTGTTGAATGTGATCAGTGGAAAAGGCCCAACAGGAATGCTGAAGGAAGGAAAAGTACCACAAAATGTGCAAAGTTGTTACTGCGAAGCTGCGCAACCACGCAACCTGAAGCTACCGGCGCACAGTAGAGGAAAAAAGACCAAACGCCACTGGACCTCAGCGCGCTAAGTACCCAGCTGTGCGACTGCGCAGTGTGGGCATGCAGATCATCAAAACAGGGGCAGTTTCAGTATTTTGCGAGAGACTCTAAGCTATATGAGTTTAGAACTTGTCCTAAAATTAGATTATTGAGAAAAAGAGCAAGAAAAAGGTGAGGATTCGAAGGAGAAAATGGGCTACACTACTCGAATCCAAAACGGAAGTTGAGATTATGAGTTTGGTTGTTATGTCTTTTTGTTTATCCTTTTTCTTAGCGAACTTATTCTCCTCCATGGAGTAATTTCTTAGAGGGTATTTGACAGACATGGTGCATTAATGAATATGTTGAGATTTTGATTTTTGTTCTTATGCTTGAATTTGTTATGGGAGTTTGACTTATATTGCAAACTTGTTCATTATTTTACTTATTCAAAAGAGGAATATTTTAGTGAATATTATTTGCATAGTCTTGTGTTATTTGCATCAATATATCTCTTCTAGGCAATCGAAAAGAGCTTGTTGACAATAATTGATTGAATCACAAGGAAAAATAATTGAAGGATATTTTCTTCCTTAAAAATATTCTATAACTATGTTCTTGCATATTTGTGTTCATTAGGTTCTAATTAGTTTATTCTTACACTTGAGATTTACTCGGAAGAGAAATCTGAATCTTATGAGTATACTAATCAACTATCGAATTCAAGAGAATCGATAGGACTTTAGTCTTGTAGGCGAAAACAGGTGTGCAGATGAATGAATAGGAGGAGTTCAGGTGAGATGCGTATGAGATTGCAAGAACTTTTAAGGAAAAAACGAAGTATGACATGATTGTCTCATCAAGATCAAAAAATTAAAAGGAAGGGGACAAGGTGGTACTTTACAATAGTAGACCACATCTTTTCCCTGGAAAGTTCAAATCAAGATGGACGGGACATATGTAGTGAGACATGTAAGTATATATGGCGCAATAGAAATCTTCAACATGAAAGGAACTGAGAGCTTCAAGGTTAACGAGCACCATTTAAAGCAATATGATGTTGGAGGATTTGAAGAGTTCTGCTACTTGGATCGTGCCGCGACGTTAAATCGGACGCTTCTCGGGAAGCAACCCAAATGAAAGGAAAAAAAAGAGGCAGCTGCCTCATCATGAGACCGCACAGGAGAATTCTCAAATGCACAGTCAGCACGTGGGTGACAGGCATGTCACTTCCTTGTCGCAAAGGAGAAGGTCTCAACGGTGCAATCAGCATGTGGGGGTCATCTAGGTAAGTAAAAAAAATTGGAAAATAACCTATAAAAAAACGTACCCCCCCCCCCTCCCTTATTCATATTAACTTCCCTTCTTCTCTTTGACATTCCCCTTAAAGCAATTCAAGAACAACCCTAAACCCTTCTTCCCTCAATTACTAAAGCGGTGCGCAAATCTCTCCATCCATCAAGAATCCAAAGTATGTGCTTCAATACTCGTCGTCTTCATGGTTGTCCAACTTAAGTAGGGTGTTCTGAAATGTGTAAGGGTGTGGAGTTTTCTTTCTCAAATGATTATTTGATGAACTAAGAATGCATAAGAGATATCATGAATCTTGTATGCTTGATTATTAGTGTATGAATTCACTCATTGTGAAATTTGAGTAATAACATGGATACACCCAAGGTGTTTGATAAAATGTCTCAATGAAAAAGTTTAAAAAAAAAAGAAGAAGAGAGTCATACCAATTTGTGATTTTGGTGGCACCTTTGTTAAAAATGGAATGGGTGATCTTATGCTTAATTGTCAAGATTATAATACTGATTGGTCTTTGTTTTTTCTTATTAGCAAAAAAACTCAACAATGGAAAATACAAGGAAGTGAAAGAATTTAGGGGTTGTTCCAAGCAATAAAGCCAGTTCCTCGATGGGGCAAGGTTCAAAATCCTTCAATGGGAAGAAGCCGGAACCGTTGAAGTCTTTTGATGCAACCAAATTTGTTTCATAGGAAGCTCAAGAGTGTTTTCGAGTGAAATCTTCCAAAAAGGCTATAGTCAAAAAAGGAGGTGATAGGGGCTCATTGATAAGTGAATGATAGGAAGTTTACCGGGAAAGTGGGAGAAAGAAGGGGAATTTTGCACAAGAAGCCATTGGACGCGCCTATAACCTCCCGAAATTTGATTACACTGAGGTTGATGAATATCATCAAACATACAAGAAACAGCCTCACTAGTGGCACCTGTTCACTGATGTAACCTGTACATCAGGGAAATCAGTGCAGTGGTTAAAGGTGAACCACAAATTTCATTCCGAAAGTTTGACAAACGAGGCCAAGTGTTGGTTGCATATAATCAATAGCCGTATCATTCCTTCCACCAACACAATTGAGGTAAATGGTTTCAAAGCGGCCCTTCTCTTTTTTTCAATGACCAAATTGCTTATCAAGTCTGGACTATTAATTCAAGGGGAGATGTTAGACAAAGCCACCTCTCCAAAGTATGGGTTTTTCATTCTAACTCTGATCACACAGCTATGTCGACGTCAAATTCAAGAAGTTAGATGTCACACTTATGGCTGGTCCAAAGTTTAGAATTGATAGAATGTCAATTGGGAAAAAGTGGGGGAGGTCGCAAGTACTGAAGAGGCGATCAAGGATGCCTCCAATGACTTGAAAGAGTTGTCGGATGCTGTTGTGCCACCTGTTCAGGGCACTCAGGATTCAAAGGGGCAATCATGGGAAGAGCGGTTCCACTCCCTTGAGAATCAAGTAACTGAGTTACAAGCTTTGATGGATGACATGCATTGGAAAATGAATGAACTAACAGTAAAGACAGCCAAGTCAAGTCCGATAGAAAGATCATGGCATGGTTACGTGCGCTTGGCTGAGTTTGCACAATGGACCCCGGCATCGTTTCCGACATCGACTAATGAGAGTCGGGGAAGTTTCCTTTTACTCTTGTAGTTTCTTTATGCCATGGGGACATGTCATCGTTTCTTGGCTATCTTTACTGTTAGTTCATCCATTTTGCGATGCATGTCACCCATCAAAGCTTGTGGCTGAACAAGTGGCACATCTAGCATCTCTTCCAAGTCATTAGAGTCATCCTTGGTCACCTCTTCAGTACTTGCGACCTCCCACACTTCTTTCCCAATTGACATTCTGTCAGCTCTAAACATTGGACCAGCCATAAATGTGATATTTGACATCGACGAGCCGACTTAGCTGTGCGATCAAAACCAAAAAGAAAAACCCATACTTTGGAGAGGTGGCTTTGATAACATCTCCTCTTGAATTAAAATAGTCCAAGCTTGAACAACAATTTGGTCATTGAACAAAAGAGAAGGGCCACTCTGAAACCATTTACCTCAGTTGTTTGATGGAAAGAATGATACAGCTATTGTTGATTATGCAGCCAACATTTGGCCTCGATTGTCTTTTTTTTAGAATGGAATTTGTAATTCACCTTTAACCATTGCACCTTGATGTCCAGATTACATCGTCGAACAGGTGTCATTCGTGAGGTTGTTTCTTGTATGTTTGATGATATTCATCAAACTCAGTGTAATCAAATTTCGAGAGGTTATAGGCTCGTCCAATGGCTTCTTGTGCAAATTTCACCTACTTTCCCCGCCCCGTACAAAAAAAATTCTCATGTCAAGGCAAGTTGGCATAGAATTCCATTACTACTATCATGTTTGCCTCTTCAGGTTGGTCGAAGAGAATTTCCCACTGGCAATACGAGATTTCGTGGTAAACTTCCTTCCATTCACTTATCAATGAGCCCTGATCAACTCCTTTTTCAACTTTAGCCTTTTTGAAAGATTTCACCCAAAAACGCTCTTGAGCTTCCTATGAAACAAATTTGGTTGCATCAAAAGACTTCAATGGTTCCGTCTCCTTCCCTTCGAAGGATTTTGAGCCTTGCCCAATCGAGGAACTAGCTTTATTGCTTGGAACAACCCCTAAATCCTTTCGCTTCATTGTATTTTCCATTGTTGAGTTTTAAGCAAGAAAAAACAAAGACCAACCAATCAATATTATAATCTTGACAATTAAGCATAAGATCACCCATTCTATTTTTAACAAAGGTGCCACTAAAATCACAACTTGGTATGGCTCTCTTTTTCTTTCTTTCTTTTTTTAAACTTTTTCATTAAGACATTTTATCAAACACCTCGGGTGCATCTATGTTATTACTCAAATTTCACAATAAGTATATTCATACACTATACAATCAAGCATACAAGATTCATGATATTCCTTATGCATTCTTAGTTCATCAAATACCCATTGAGAGAAATCACACACCCCTACACATTTCAAAACACCCTACTTTAAGTAGGACAACCGTGAAGAAGAGGAGTATTGAGGCACATACCTTGGATTCTTGATGATGGGGAAGATGCAGAGAATTGCACACCACTTTAGCAAGGGGAAAGGGTTTAGGGTTGGTCTTGAATTCCTTTAGGGGAATGTTAGAGAAAAAAAGGCAAGTACAAAAGAAGAAGTGAAAAAGAGAAGGGGATGTGATATTATTATCTTCAGATTGTACCAACACCCTTACCACACATTACACCCAAATGCAAGTCCTACATAATCCTAACTTGAGAAGGCCTACATTAAGGGAGAACTACTCGATTGTCAAGTCTATGGTATTCTTGAAAAACATGATGTATTTCTTTGTGAGAGTGAGTGAAATGGGGAGTGTTTTGTCTGCGATGTACGAGCATAATTATTTTTTTCTTGATACAATTGCATCTTCTTTGTTGTGAGAGAGTTCATGGATTGGTATTTGCTTAAGCTTTGTTTGTCAATAAGTAGTCATATAATGATGAGTGTTGTATGCACCTATAGGAATGGTTGAAGTCGATTGTTGTTTCTAGTGACTTGTGTTTCAAAGTCTAGAGGAGGTCAGTTTTGTTCTAATTTGCTCGGGACAAGCAACAACTCAAGCATGGAGTATTTGATGGGCAATGAAATGAGACAGGTTTGGATGTGAATTTTGCTATTATTTTTCTACTTTTCATATGTGCAAATGTTGCTAATTCAAGTGTTGAATGTGATTAGTGGAAAAGGCCCAAGAGGAATGCTAAAGGAAGGAAAAGAACAAGAAAATGTGCAAAGTTGTTACTGCGAATCTGGGCGACCGTGCAGCCTGAAGCTATCAGTGCACAGCAGAGGAAGAAGGACCAAACGCCTCTGGACCTCCGTGCGCTAGCCGCACACGCAAGTACTTAGCTGCACGATCGCGTAGCATGGGGCGTGCAAATCATCAAAACAGGGGCAGAGACTCTATGCTATATGAGTTTGGAACTTGTCCCAAAATTAGGTTATCGAGAAAAAGAGCAAGAAAAAGGTGAGGATACGAAGGAGAGAAGGAGAAAACAGGCTACACTACTCGAATACAAAACGGAAGTTAGGATTACAAGTTTGGTTGTTATGTCTTTTTGTTTATCCTTTTTCTTAGTGAACTTATTCTCCACCATGGAGTAGTTCCTTAGAGGGTATTACACAGACATGGTGTATTAATGAATATGTTAGGATTTTGATTTTCGTTCTTATGCTTGAATTCGTTATGGGAGTTTGAATTAAATTGCAAACTTGTTCATTATTTAATTTATTCGAAAGAGGAATATTTTAGTGAATATTGTTTGCGTAGTCTTGTGTTGTTTGTATCAATATATCTCTTCTAAGTAATCGATAGAGCTTCTTGAAAACAATTGATTGAATCATAAGGAAAAATAATCGAAGGATATTTTCTTCCTTAAAAATATTCCATAACTATGTTCTTGCATATTTATGCTAATTAGGGTATAATTAGTTTATTCTTAAACTTGAGATTTACTCGGAAGAGAAATCTGAATCTTATAAATATTCTGATCAACAATCGAATTCAAGAAAATTGATAGGACTTTAGATGTCACAAATTGAATAGGATCAGATCCCGGCTATCATTATGCACCGGTTTAGTCTTGTACCCTATCTTCTTATATTGATATTAAACTTTGTCGTTACCAATTGTCTTCAATTTACAAGTTAGTTGATAATCGTGGTTCATAACTGTTGAGAATATAAATTAATTAATAAAAGTGTGCTCTCTCTAACAGCTTAAGCTTTTAGATGAGATGGTCACACACTTAAACATGGTATTAGAGCAAGCAGAGGTCCTGAGATCAAATCTCACCACCATCCAAAATTTATCTTAAGCTTTTAGATGAGAAAGATTTGATTGAATTAATATTTGTACCACGATCTTTATACTATATTATCTTTGACTAGCTAAGCGCTAAACTTATAGTGTGTTTGCGTTTGTCACATCTTTATTACAGAAACATAAGGTAAAGATTACATTCTTACCAGAGAATTGATGATTTCCTCCACTGTCTCATTGCTGAAACATTTATTAAGTTTTTCAATCCTACAAAAGACAGATAAAACGGATTAACACAAATATCAGATATAGACTGGTATTCAAGCAGAAACCACACAGAAGGACAACAGGTAAATAACCAAAAAGTTTTGAAAACTAAAGAAAAACCACAATTAGAAGATAGGTGAAAGCATGAAGCTTAATCCAAAATCATCAGCCTGTACAATTCATATTACGCAAATTGCCCAACTTTTAAGCATCAGGAAGGCAAGAAAGGTGTTAAGTTGGACAGCAGGTGAAACTGGGTGATGGAGCACTTCCAATTGCCATAGATGCAGAATAATGATAACATACAGAGGTCAAGTCGCAATGAAGAGTGCTAAAGAAAGTAACTAATAATGCAAACAATTTTTTTTTGAATAGTATTTCTTTTTTAAAGATTGCCTAGGGTATACACTCCAACAAGCATGTTTATGCATCACTAAAAAGATGTAGTCATACGTAGTGAATGCCACAAATTTGAAATTTATTATAAAAAGAAGCTAAAATAATTGCTAGAAGGCGAGAGAACAACTGAAAATGGGCTAATGCACAAAGCATTATGAGAAGTACAAGCATGAAAAGTTCAGGGTTCATTGACTGATGCAGGTTAAATGGTTTCTACGACACGAGGGAGGACGGGATTGATTTTCTAAAGAAGCCTAGATACCTAAAGAAGCTTTACAAAACCCACCCCACTCCCCATCTGAATGGAAGCTCAAACAGTATGAATCTCTAATTTGAAACTGCTGCACAAGATAAGCAGTACCTTTGGAATACACTCATTTGATCCAGATGGACGATATCTCCAAATTTTGCAAGACAATTTCCAATGACAGAAGGATCACCTGTCATAAGCTTTCGGAGTTGTTCCTCGATTAAGGGAAGCCTCTGAGAGGATTGGCAAGGAGAAAGGTAATATAGCCAGATACAGATTTATCAGGTACTCTTAGTAATTGTGCAGAAACTAGAGAAATTTAAGATTCAATGGAAGGAACTGACTTCACTGAGAGAGTAGTGTGTAGCAAGACCACAGGACATCATTTCCGCTCCACTGAGCTTGTCTCCTGTTAGGGCCAGGTACTCTCCTGCAAATGTAGTACATAGTCAGCTCCTTAGCGTCTAATATTGCCTGTTGCGACAAATCCTGAAACAGGGTGAGCCACAGTACACACATCAAAATGATCACATTGCATAGTATCATGTATATGAATTGCTTAACAAAGAAATAATATCCATGATGTTATGGAGTATGTATCTGAATATCGTTATGTAGCGTTAATAAATCCAAAGAGGAATTGCTAGCTGCAGTTTATTGTTTTAGATTTCCTTCTGTTTCTTTAAAAGAGCCTCCATCCAAAAGAGTTCCCTGCGTCAAGAGATTTAGCCATGTTTTTCCCACATTTGTACTTCATTTTGAGGATAATCTAGCTTAATACTTGTTATTTTTACTCATTTACATGATTTCGAGCTTATGGAAGGTGTTTTGTGCATTGTAGGTGAAAAGATCACAAAATCGACCAAGTATGGAGCAAAAGTGGACGAAACTTGCAAAGCCAAGCCCAAGGCAAAGTGCTGGAGCTCGCCTCGCGAGGTGGAAAGCCTATGGGGATACAAAATAAGCCCCCGCTGAACTTTACACTCTGCACAAGGCAAGGGAAAGGCGAGACAGCAAGTCTCGCGACGCGAGAGCCAAGGCGAAGTGGACTGCTCACGATAATCCAGACTTGGCCAATTTTTGGCCTTCTCCTAGTCTGACTTGATGGAACCTTGAGGGTGTTTTTTAAAAGTTATAAATACTCATACTTAGTCATTTCTTATAATAAGAAGAGAGGATGCAAAGGACACAGAGGGTGAACATATTAGGAGCACAGTGCAAGAGCGAAGCACCATTCTTCTAGGGTTACTTCTTTTAACTCTTTTCATAGCTTTATTTCTTGTTTGTTTATGAATTCTAGTTGTTGTAATTGGATTATGAGTGGCTAAAAGCCCTCAATCTAGGGTTATGGCCATAGTATGAACGTCATATTCTATTAATCGATTGTTATTGCGAATTCTACCATCCATGTTTTGTTCTCTTAATCTTATGTTTATTATTTTGTGGCTTCGCGACCCATACGATATATGAATAATTCCTAGTGGAACTCAAGAGAAGAAAGCTAGGAATAGAACGTGGGTTAAAGGGAGTAGGGTTCATCTGCGGACAGATTAGCGGCTAGGATGGAGACGTACCTGGATTGCCTTGCTTGGCTCAAATACATGAAAATATATAAATACATTCGGATTGCTTTACCACATCCCCGCTCAACGATGTAGGTGTGAGGTTAATCTAGGTAGAAGGTTAGAGGCTCAAGAGACCATGACCATATTATGAACCCTATGACTCAGCAATTTGGTAGATATCTTAATCATGCTTAACAACGATAAATAGATATGATGGAATTATGCAATCGCCATAGCCCTAGGCTCTAGTAACTCTGTGAACAACTCCTATTATATTCATCTACTTTACTTAATAGCTTTAGTTATAATTAGTAGTAGAATAAACAACCAAACAACTCTCGTGGGAAGACAGCAATAACTGATAGAGAAAACAATTGGAGGGAATAATTAGTAGTAGAATAAACAACCAAACAACTCTCGTGGGAGGAAAACAATAACTGATAGAGAAAACAATTGGAGGGAATTAAAAAGTTCATGGACATTTCACAGAAAGGTGGAGCAGTTACGTAAGATAACAAGAGACATCTTAAAACCTGGAGAGTGGAGCAGTCTTTTTCATATGAAAGACCCCTTAAAGAAACCTAATCACATCCAAGCTCTCCTCCCTTACTTTTCCCATCTTCTGTCCATATGACCAGCATCCCACCCCTTTCATTACCTTCTCCTCCTCCTATTCTTTGTGCCAACGAGCATAGCATCGCTAGAATGCCATCCCAACTTTCACTCCTTTTAACATTCGCAACACGGGCTTTTTTTTTTGCACACAATTTTTGTTTCACTCCAATTTTTTTCAATATTTCGTGTCCAAAATTGTGACTCAGATGAGGACACAAGTACTCAGGAATGTCGACTGATCAATTCCTTTTCATTAAAGAAACGGCATAAGAGTCATAATGTTGGGGAAAATGTCCAGAACATGTACTTAGGCATATGTAAGACAAGTCTGACAGCTTGCTCTGCATGCTTGTGCTTCCCACAGAAAGGCTTCATGAGAGCAACTGACAACAAAAATGAAACAATGCAGTAATAAGATGACTCAATCCATTATTCCCTTATTCCCTGATTGAGGGTAAGCACACCTCTCCTACAGAAAGGGAAACTCCAATGCGGATTTGACAGTGTGGTGTAGTTTCCACAAAGATTACTACAAAATGTCCAAAGAAGACGGTTTAGGCCTTAGCTTTTCAGTTTGGGAACTGAGTTGATTCCTGATAACTAGCTGCTAATAAATCTAACACCATTTGAATCTACATAACATCAACAATATGACTATGCTTGCCCAATCAATTGGAATTTGCCACAGCTTTACCTAAATAACCAGGTAGGTGTGAGAGGTAAAAGGATGCACCAGCATCTGGATGGAAACCAATCAATGTTTCAGGATTGGCAAAAACCTGCAGTAATCATAGCAATATTTTAATTAACCAGAAGTCCATAAAGGAATCTATATAAGGAACCACTTTAAGTGTTTTTTACAAGGATAAAGTCAATTCATTCACTTAAACTATCACCTACTCCACAGTCCAAATTTAGTAGACCTCTGTACTTTCAGATCAAGCAAATATCATGTTTATGCAATATTTTCACAAAAGAATATCAATATGGAAAATCGCAAGTTAGATCAATAACCCGAGAACTCTGGTTCGAATGAAAAAGTCCAAAGGTCAAGCAGGGAAAATTTGTTTTAAAGCCTGTCATGAACATAACTTTACTACATGCACGAAAAATGGCAAGTGAACAGGAGTGGATATAAAAGATGAATCCATAATTAGATAACTGAAGAAAGAGAGTTAAGTTGGTTTAAAAAGGGGAGCAAAGGAAAATTGTCATCATTAAAACCAACAGGTGTTACGGCATAGGATTTGCAACTTCTATCTACAAATAAAAAGAAAATAGCTGAGCATAAAGCAACGCAAAGCATAAGGTACCTCAATTTGTTATATGACAGATGACATTTTATAGAGAGGAGTAAGAGGCAAAGTGAACAAATAAAAAGTGGACTGCAAGGGAACATGTCTTCTTTTGATCCTATGAAGAAAAGATAAGTTAGAAATTTCTGTTTCCTTTGTCAAGGTTTATCCTTCTTAGGGACTCCAAATCTCTTTACCTCGATTGAGAACTCAGAAGGAAGATTTTGTTCAAATATTTAGAAAAATTGAGAATGATGGCAACTGTTCAACAACACAAAAATGGCAATCTGGAGTTAAAATAGTCAAGCATCTATCACTAGTCACATAGGCACTCCCAGTAGGTAGCATATGACACAGTCAAAAGCTATTCAAACTTAATATATTAAAATGTGGTCAATTTAATGGTAGTGATAACAAGGAACAGCAGAAGTTATGTTATTCGTTTATGTGTACGTGTTACGTACGGATGTGCATAAGTATCCAACATGGGTGCGTCAAACTTTGTGCTAATTTACAGAGTAGTTTGAAGAATTTGCACTAAGTATTCACACCATTACTGCACCCGTTCTAGTTTTGACAGGGGTACATTAAAACAAATTAACGATACTTAAAAGAACAAAATTGCACAAGGACAGATATATTACAGTCTTTTCAGTCGCAACACGGAATGTCCCGGGGATTGAAATTGCAGCTCCACCACCCATTGTGATCCCATTTAGAAGAGCTACCTGCATGAGAATCATAAGAGTCCTTTAATTGCAAGAAACTCGGAATCGGAGCAAGCAAATGTCCTAGGTTCGAGTCTCATTACCACCCATTATCAATCAAATAGTAGCCCATCAAAGGTTTAAAATCTAAATAGTCATACTTTATTTTGATAACCCCATTATAATCAGCTTCGACGAGTTATTTACTTTTATTAGCAAGACTAATAGTTTGAGTAAATGTAGGATTTTGATTCTAATCATGTGTTTATAAGGGTAAGGATAGGTACAAATCTTATTTATATCTATATCCTTTTATACATGGTAGTATATATCTCTCAATATCAATATTAATTTTCTACTCAATTTATACATATAAAATACATGTGTTATACAACAACCATTCATATTATATTGTTTATACATATATCATACATGCATCAGTTTATAGACATGCATTTACAACGACTATACATATCAACATTATTTATACATCTATTATACGTGGTTTGTTTATATCAATATTAATTTTCTATTTAATTTATACATATAAATACATGTATTATACAACGACCATACATATTAGTATTATTTGTACATATATTATACATGCATCAGTTTATACACATACATTTACAACGACTATACATATCAACATTATTTATACATCTATCCTACATGGTTTGTTTATACATCTATAATTCAGGATATACCCCCCACCACTTGAAATTTTATGTGTGTGAATAAATATGTTCACAAACCAAACATATTTATTCATAATATATAAATAACAAACATAAATCTGATATGGCCACATTATTTTATGGCTATTTTTTGTAAAATTATTTTTAGGGCTATCAAAAGTTATAAACACTTTGGGATTGGCTATATAAGTTTTTTGCCCTATCAATTTCACGTGCTTAGGCCATGAAAAAGAAATAGACTCACACGTGAGCAGGCATGTGAAGACATAATTAAGTAAATAAAGGTTTACTCTCTTTAATACTTAATAATTTAGATGAGATGGTCACATACTTCAACATGACTCATTATCCTCCTCATGTTTCCCTCCATGTTACTAAACATAGTATTAATCAGTGTTTTATGTTTAAACAGGTAAACAAGTGAATCTCTGCATGGTCCTATTAGATTATAGGAGAACATATATAGGGTACATGGCCAAGATAACTAGAGTTAAGAGCACTTGGAGTTACACTGAATAATTTAGATTTCTAAATAAAGTCTGTCTTCCACTCACTAATGCCTTCTTAGTCAGAAGGAACTGAAAGTGTAATGAGTAGCAAAACTGCTAATTTTTTCACTATTCCAGTGTATACTACAGTGGGAAGGAGAAGCCAATGAGAGGAACCAAGAGACTAGTTAATTCTTTCATAGGCATATTTCTTAAGAACTAGATAGTGTCAGCACTTCCAGATCTTTCATGGACATAACCAATGAAAGCAAATTGAAGTGGTTAAAACCTATGCTCACCAATCATATACGTTCTTTAAAGGCTATCCCACTAACCACTATACTAGGAGTTAAAAAGGTAAATAATTATCCACTTGTAGAGACTGCTGCCTTTTAGACGCAGTATCTTTCGAAGTTGAACCTTGGATTCAGAAGACATTTTAGCTGCAGCTTCATAGAACCTCAGATTTTCCAATCTGTTCGCATGATTGAGAAAAGGTAACAAAGGAGGAGAAATTGGTATAAGAAGCCTTGGATAGACCTAGTAAAACTTCTTCTTTAGTTGTCAGCAACCTGTTTTAAGTTCCACGGCATAAAAAACATCAATACTATGGTTTCTCAACTAGATCATAATGGCGGCTGAAGATGTGTGGCATACTGGTTACAGAGATTCGTTCTATTGGAGACCAGTATCTCACCTGGAACTTGGGACCCAGGGTAAGAAAAGAGGTACGTCCAAATTTTACAAAAAATTCTGATATTGTTGAATACATTGTAACTAATTAATTATATTAGTTTGTTAGTTGGTTAACAAAGTTAGTTAGAATAGAAGCTTCTAGATTCCCTTGGTAGTTAGGAATGTTGTTAGCTATAAAAGCATGACTCACTGTACAAATTACACATATGTATGAAAGCTTTTTTCATTCTCTCTGATTTCATTTTCTCAAATACTCCCATTAATGAAGTTTCTCAACATGGTATCAAAGCACAGGAGATTCCCTGTTAATTTCTGCTAGCTTTCCTTCTTGTTCACTTGTATTCCAGATCGAGTTCTGCAGATCGAGTGTTCTTTGTTGCAGTCTAGCTTAACTACTGTTGTTCATGGCACCTATTGATGGCATTGCTGATCCTACTGGAGTTCAGATTCCAGGTCTGCTTTCATCTCCAGTCGATCACAATCAACCTCTCTACATTCATCCCTCCGACACTCAAGGTTCAGTTCTTATCTCAATTCAGCTTCTAGGTTCTGAGAATTACTCATTATGGAGTAAATCCTTGAAGCTTGTTTTACTTGGCAAAAACAAGCTTGGTTTTCTACTAGGAACTTGCACAAAGGACATGTATCCTGCTTCCATGCATGATCTATGGCAGAGATGTAATGCTATTGTTCTAGGCTGGATTATGAATACTGTTTCTAAGGGGCTAGTTAGCACTGTGATCTATGGGTCTGATGCTCATACAGTGTGGGAAGACCTTCGTGAAAGGTTTGATAAGGTTAATGCTTTTCGAGCTTTTTACCTCCATAAGGAGATTGTTACTTTGACTCAAGGCACAGCTTCTGTATTAAATTATTTCTCCAGATTGAGAGAACTTTGGGATGAAATAGAAACTCTTATTCCTCCTCCTTCTTGTGCCTGTCCTGAATCCAAACAATATGCAGAACACTTCCAGTTTCAGAAGTTGTGGCAATTCCTGATGGGCTTAAATGAGTCTTATGCTCATGCTAAGAGTCAAGTATTGATGCAAGTTCCTGTTCCAAATGTTAATCAAGCTTATGCTATCATTATAAATGTGGAGAGTCAGCGGATGAATGGTGCTAGCAGTAGTTCTTCCTCCACAGAATTTCTCTCAGAAACTGCTCTTATGAGCAACAGGATGTCTGGTCATGGTGGATATCATAGCAGTGGTGGTTCTCATTCAGGATCAGGTGGAGGCAGTCCTTACTTTCCCAGTAATGGCTCTACTGGTGCTTATAGATCTAGAAGCCATAGTGATTCAAGGCCTGGTGGCAGATCTCAGGTCTATTGTGATTACTGTCATTACAAAGGTCATACTAAGGAGACTTGCTACAAACTTCATGGCTATCCTAAGAAGAAAGGAGGAGCTTCTTCTTCTCATGCCAACAGTGCTGCTGCTGGAGGCCATCATCCTCCTGAGAATGGAGCTTATGATGACTCTGCTGTAAGCACTGCTACTAGATCCTATCGTCTCTCTACGAATAACTCTTCAGCAGGTACACAAGGCATGTCACTCTTTACACAGGAGCAATATAATCAGATCCTTCAGTTGCTGAGCAAGGGCAAGGGAAAGGAGGTAGATACTATGGCCAATGTTGCCACTGCAGGTTCATCAGGTATCCTCACAGCTCTTATGTCTGATGTGGTTAATTCCAATTGGGTTATTGATACTGGTGCTTCAAACCATATGGTTCACAATCTCAATCTCATAAGTCAGGGTACAGATCTTGGAGTTAAGAGCAATATGAAAGTAAATTTGCCCACTGGTGCTCAGGTGTCTATAAGTCATGTTGGTGAATCACTAGTTCTTAAGGATAAACTAGTGAAGGATGTCCTGTTTATACCAGAATTTCAGTACAATCTTCTTTCAGTCTCTCAACTGACAAAACAGCTAAGGTGTGCTGTTTTATTTTTCCCTGGCTTTTGTATCTTTCAGGATCTCTTCAATGGGAGGGTCTTGGGGATTGGTAAAGAGGATCAAGGTCTTTATCTCCTCAACACAGAGTTGCAAACAAGTGTCTATCCTGCCAAGAAGTCTGAAGACTGTGTAACTAGAAACTCATGTACCAGTTCTCCTACTAGTTTTACTTCTGTTTGTTCCTTATCTAGCATATGGCATAAGAAACTTGGGCATGCCCCTCTTAAATTTCTCAGTAGAATAGCTTGTCTACACAATGTGCCTATGAAAGACCACAACCGTGTTATTTGTCCAGTTGCTAAGCAAACAAGATTGCCATTTCCTACTACTGTGTCTATTTTTAATTCTGCTTTTGATATTGTGCATGCTGATGTATGGGGACCCTATAGGGTTCCTAATCATGATGGGAAGAGGTACTTCCTCACACTGGTAGATGACATGTCAAGATATACTTGGATATTTTTAATGCACACTAAGTCTGATTCTATTGTTCTATTGAAAGACTTCATCTGCATGGTCAAAACTCAGTTTGGAACTTCTGTTAGGTTTATAAGAACAGACAAAGGAACTTAATTTTTTAATTCTCAAGTGGCTGATTTGTTTAAGGAAATGGGATTTTGCATCAAAGTTCATGTGTTTACTCTCCTCAACAAAATGGTGTGGTTGAGAGGAAGCATAGATCAATACTTGACATGGCTAGAGCATTAAGATTTCAAGCTTGTATCCCTCTCAAATTTTGGGGTTTGTGTGTTACCACAGCAGTATATATCCTCAATAGATTACCTGTTATGCTGTTGAAAGGTAAATCCTCATATGAGAAGCTGTTTGGCCAAACTTCTGCTCTTCATCATCTTAAAATATTTGGTACTCTATGTTATGCCACTGATCCTAAAAGGCTTGATAAGTTTGCTCCTAGAGCCATTCCTGCTGTTCACATGGGGTATTCTTCCACTCAGAAGGGCTATGTTCTATATGATCTAAGCTCCAAAACCTTCTTTGTCAGTAGAGATATTGTATTCAAAGAGGAGATGTTTCCCTTCAAGGATCTCAAGTCCTGTCCCGATCCCTTATTCCCATTTTATATCTCTTCCTGATGATTCCTGATGTATCCAGTGGTCCTCACATGTCCATTCCCATTGTACCTCTGTCTGATCATTCACCTTCACTTAATCCATCTGATCATAGCACCATTGCTAATTCTTCTGAGCATGCTGTAGCTGAAAGTGTTGCTCCCTCCTTAGCCCCTCCTAGGAGGTCCTCTAGGAAGTCTAAACCACCTGTCTGGTTAGATAACTATGTGACTCCTAAAACCAAAAATGCTTGTTTGTATCCTATCTACAACTATGTCTCCTATTCTAGCCTATCACCTACTTATAGAACCTCTCTTGCTGCTTATTCAGCTATTTCTGAACCTCATACATACTTAGAGGCCTACCAAGATCCT
Organism: Solanum appendiculatum; assembly: GCA_018342035.1. Lineage (NCBI taxonomy): Eukaryota > Viridiplantae > Streptophyta > Magnoliopsida > Solanales > Solanaceae > Solanum > Solanum appendiculatum. Next base: position 226,519 of record JAGDQO010000892.1, read on the forward strand.
CTTTGGGTAGCTGCTATGAAGGCTGAGGTTACAGCTCTTGAAGATAATGGTACTTGGTCTATTGTTCCTCTTCCTTCTGATAAAGTTCCTATTGGATGCAAGTGGGTTTTTAAGATCAAATACAAGGCCTCAGGTGAGGTTGAAAGATATAAGGCCAGGCTAGTAGCTAAGGGTTACAGTCAACAAGAAGGTCTAGACCTCACTGAGACTCTCTCTCCAGTTGACAAGATGGTTACTGTAAGATCTGTAGTAGCTTTAGCTGCTTCTTGTGGGTGGTTTATATTTCAGATGGATGTTCATAATGCCTTTCTTCATGGTGATCTCCCTGAGGAGGTTTATATGCAGATTCCTGAAGGTTTTGCAAACCAGGGGGGGAAAGATCACATGGTTTGCAAACTTCACAAGTCTTTGTATGGGCTAAAGCTATGTTGCTCGGACTCTTCAAAAATGTCGACAGGTGCGTGTCGGATCCTCCAAAAACAGTGTATTTTTGAAGGATCCGACACGGGTGCGGCAACATTTTTGGAGAGTCCAAGCAACTTAGGGCTAAAGCAAGCACCAAGACAGTGGAACTTGAAACTTACTGAAGCACTAATTGATATGGGGTTCCTACAATCTCATTATGACTACCCACTGTTTACAAAGAAAATAGGGAAAGAACTTCTTGTCATCCTTGTATATGTGGATGACCTTTTGATCACTGGAAGCAGTCTAAAACTCATACACCAAATCAGAAAGGATCTGCAACACAGGTTCAAAATGAAAGATCTTGGAGAGTTAAAATATTTTCTTGGAATTGAGTTTTCCAGAAATGCTGATGGTATTTTTATGAATCAAAGGAAGTATGTACTTGGACTTGTATCTGAACTAGGATTAGCAGGATGTAAGCCTGCATCTACTCCTCTAGAGTTCAATCACAAATTGACATCTACCGTGTTTGATGAATGCACAGGTAGAAAGGACAATGCAGAAGACATGCTTCTTGATGACCATGGACAATACCAAAGACTAATAGGTAGATTGCTGTATTTGACCATGACTAGGCCTTACATAGCTTTTGTAGTTCAGGTACTTGGTCAATACAATCACTCACCAAAACTATCCCACATGGAAGCTGCAATCAGAGTGGTTAGATACATAAAAGGAACAGCAGGTCTTGGCCTGTTTATGCCAAGCAACAAAGCTACTGAACTAGTGGCTTATTGCGACTCAGACTGGGGAGCTTGTATAGAGTCAAGAAAGTCAGTAACTGGCTACATAGTTAAACTAGGAAATGCTATGGTGTCTTGGATAGCAAAGAAGCAAAGCAGAGTCTCTAGAAGTTCAGCAGAAGCAGAGTTCAGGAGTATGGCTACAACAGTAGTTGAGATAGTTTGGCTGAAAGGATTATTCAAAGAGCTGAGAATAGAAATTAAGCTGCCTATAAAGTTGTTTTGTGACAGCAAAGCTGCCATTCAAATAGCAGCACATCCAATCTTTCATGAGAGAACAAAACACTTTGACATATATTGTCATTTTGTAAGGGAAAAATTTTTGGAAGGACTTATACAGACACAACACATATGAACAAGAGAACAGCAGGCTGATCTACTAACTAAAGGATTATGCAAGCCTCAACATGAAGCACTGATTAACAAGCTTGGAATGAAAAACATCTTTTCCCATTCTCAGCTTGAGGGGGAATGCTGAATACATTGTAACTAATTAACTATATTAGTTTGTTAGTTGGTTGAGAAAGTTAGTTAGAATAGAAGCTTCTAGATTCCCTTGGTAGTTAGGAATGTTGTTAGCTATAAAAGGATGACTCACTGTACAAATTACACATATGAATGAAAGCTTTTTTCATTCTCTCTGATTTCATTTTCTCAAATACACCCATTAATGGAGTTTCTCAACAGATATCTATTATCTGGAGAAAGAAAAACAAAAAAGACACTCACCTGTGGTTTCAAGTATGTGCCAATAACATATGCAAGACTATATATTTTCTGATAAAGTTCTTTACATTCATCAATGTTTCCTGCATAATAACAAAGGAAATAAAAAAGATCTATCAGGGAAAGTAAAGCCTAACACAATTTAGTTACAGTATTGTAGAAGGTTCTCTGCAGCATTAGGGTTACAATTAGCTAAAAAATCTAATATATCATGATTCATTACATATATATATACCATGGCTGCGCACACAACTAAATAGACAGCTTCTAACTAAAAGCTGAAGTACCAAAAATGAAGCAACAAGAAAATCAACATTCTTCAAACAGTCAAAAGAAAAGATGCATGAACTACTATTTGTGAAGAGCATAAGACAGGATATATATCTCCTGTACACGTTACAATCACACAACCATACACCTCATTGTTGTTAGGGTTGTTAGCCAGTTTCTCGAGCTCCGTATGCAAATCACTGAAATGCAGTAATTTGCATTCTTACGTACATCAAAGGTTCACCTAGACATGTCCTCAATGAGGATAGGGGACATACAAAAACTATAGGATATTTTGACTCAAATTGGCAGGATTTCATTCAGGCAGACCATCCACCTAGGGTACTATGTTTAATTGGAGGAATTATACTTTGGAAAAGCAAAAGGCAAGATGTAGAAGCTAGATCAAGCACCAAGGCATAATACCAAGCAATAGCTTTGGCTACATGTAACTAATATGGCTAAGACAACTTTTGAAAGAGTTAAGGTGCAGAAAAGATGCACCCCTGCAACTGATCGATGACAAATCAGTCTGAATATACATTGCTTCAAACCCACTGTTTCATGAGAGAACGAAATATATTCAAGTAGATTGTCATTTTAATCGACAAAAGATTTGAGTCATTGCTACAACTTGAACGATCAGTTAGCGAATATTCTTACAAAGTCACACAGTGACTCCAGAATTGAGTACATTTGTAGCAAATTAGGAACATACAATATCTACGCCCCAACTTGAGGAAGAAAGTTAAGGAATTAGGAAACTGTTATTATGAAAAGAGCACATTATTGTAAATATGGTAAGCACACAATCCATTCCCAACATCTCCTCTAATGTCGTTCTTTAAAAGATATACTAGATTGTGTCATACAAACTGGTCAGAGGAAACAGAAGTTGTACCTTTCTTTATCATATTATAAGTATTGATAACATCACCGCCAGCACAAAATGCACGGCCCTTCCCCTTTCAGAAATTGGATAGAAAAGAAAAAAAAGATCAGTGAATGGCAAGATGAATGTATATAGACGGAGAAAATTTTCAATAAATTACCTTTAATACCACGAACCCCAGATGGGGATCATCTTCCCAACTTTTGTACAGCTGCAATAACCTAGATACCTGTATAGAAGAATACCAATTGAGTCATTCACAACAACATTCTCCCTTTAATAAGTCCAAAATCTTATTTTTGAGAAAGTAGAATAGAGAGTAACAAAATGAATAAATTAAAAATGAATGTAAGACACTGACAGTGAAATAGTTGAGAGCATTTAGCACAGAGGGCCTGTTGAGTATAACAGTCGTCATATTAGAACCTTTCCTTTCAACCAACACCTGAAACAAGAGAAAATGAAGAAGAATGTTGGTTGAGGATGAAAAGGGAAAGTTGAAGGTGCTTACTGGGTCATCAATGGTGGACAGAGTAGTATAACGGTTGCATTGAGATACGAAGAGACAGCTGCGCACAAAAGGACGTATTAGGAATGATGATTTGAATCTCTGCATTGCTCTGCCGGACAAATTTTGTTTAGGTAATTCACGGACGGAGACAAACTTTCCAAATCTTTGAATGATGATTCCACCCTCTTTATATTTCAATCCAAACAACATAGTTGCCTATATAAGTATTTGAAAACACCCCAAACTCAACCCAAATGGTTAGTTTCATTAATAGCCTTAAAAATATCTTTAATTACACTCTCAATTTTACAATATAAGTGAAATTACACTCCTAAATTTTTATACTATTTTCAATACTTCTCTCGACTCTTTTTTAAGAGTTTCATAGTCTATCAGAATTTGAGACCACTTACTATATCATTGACATATCACGATGTGTATCAAGGGTGTATCTAAGTTTAGTTAGTCAAGTAGAGGAGTGTTTTTAAGAGCGTCAATAGTTCAGGAACAAAACTAATCCCTCCATCCAACAATAGCTGTCCACTATACTATTATGAGATGTCCAACAATACTAATTTACTTTATGAAATCAATGGATAATTTTACACTTAGTTCTTAATTTACCCTTATCATTAATTATATATAGTTATTTCTCTATTACATTATTCAAGACATTGTATTTATTATATTTAAAAGGTGATATAGTAAAATTACCCTTCTATATATAGTTTCTTAAGAAGTGTGAAAAAGTCAATAGTAGACAAGTATTGTTGGACAGAGGAAGTAATAATTTGCACCGAGTTCAGGGTGTTTTCAATACTTTTCACTTTTGCCCTTTTTATTTTAAAATCTCAACATATAGTTATACTAGTCTATGTTATGCACAGACCCAACAATATTAATTTTAGACCCTTAATTTTATAGCAAGTGGTTGTAGTTTTTATATTATATAGAATAATATTCGTGTTTGAATATACTACTATTTTAAAAGAAGTTAGAAAATAAATTATGAATTGTTTTTTAAATTTGAAACATAACTTTAAATTATGTTTCAAATTTTTATGACCAAACACTGATTTTCAAATAAAATGAAAGGAATTGAGGGACCGCACAATTTATTTATTTTTTGTCTTTTCCATTACAATAAAAAGAAAATGTAGTTGCTACAACGAAATTTCATTTGTGCTTTGGATCTTGGGGTAAATCTTACCATTGAAAAATAGTAGAAAGTTGTCAAATACTCCCTCTGTTCACTTTTATTTATCCGCTATATTAAAAAAATTGCTTTTATTTCTAACTTTAGCATATGAAGAGATTTTTTTTCTTTCATTTTTTATCCTCAACATTAATCACTTATTTTCCAAATTATTTTTCAAAATCTAAAATTTATAAAATTTTAGGAATCTCATAGTATAAGAAGCAAATTACATCCTATCACTACTCCTTTTTAATTTACAAAAACCCCTCAAAATTAGTTTCATCTGGATACATAGTAATCTATCTTGGATACATTAAATTTGATACATTAAAAAAAATTCAGTTACAATTTAAAAGGAAAGAGAATGTAAAATTGAATGTGATTTCCCCAAATCATGCCAATCAAGTTGCTATCAATCTCTCCCAAATCTGAATAGCTTCAAACAATTCAAAATTTAAATTTTGTTCTCTCAAATCTCTCCAAGTCGTAACAAATTAAAAAAAGACGAATATAGTAGCTGATACATAATGAATATATCTATTTTGTTGAGAGATTCAGGAATTTGAGAAAGCGATGTGAGTTATGAATGATACAAAAGTGATGGAATAGACGATACAAAAAAACTGTGAATATGATACACACTGATTTAGTTATAAAACAATACTCCAGATACATAACAACATCTGATACATAATCAATTAGACAATTTGACATAGTTATGTGTCATATACATAAATATAAATATGATACAAATTGATTTAAATATAAAACATTAGTGTTTATGTATCAACGGTAATATTTAATAATGTCTATAGATACATAGCCTCTAGTTGAACTATGTATCAAAGTCTAGGAGTATGTATCTGGTAGTAAAAGATAATGAAATTTGTAATAGTTATGTATCAAATACATAACTATGAACATGATACATACTAATTTGTGTTTCAATAAATTAGGGTTATGTATCAATACTAATATTTGAACACGATACATTGTACATGATAAAATTGTAATGTATCATAAAGTTGAAAAGAAGACATTATACATTAACTTAAGAATCAAAATCAACTAGATACATTAAAAATGTAAACCTTGTGTAGAGAAGGGTGTTTAGTAATAGGTTCTACTTCCCCTTTTTTTGGAAGCTTTCTCAATGGGTAATTTAGAACTTGAAATGTATCATTCTTTGATTCCGAATCACAAACACGAGAGACAAGATCTTTCATTTGTGAAACTAATTGGGCAAGACCAATATTAAACGATGGACCAGAACCCATATGTATCAGAAAAAAATGAACAACAAAAAATAAAAAGAAATCAATAATCTGATCTGCTGAAAGCAAAAAAAAAGATGAAGAAATCCTTCTACACTTTCTCCTTTGCTCTGTATCAACTCTCGTGACTTTTTTTCACTTTCTACAATGACGTTATCTATGGATCTCGATCCAAAGCCCTTACCAGAGTCTCCAACAACTCGATCTTTTCTCCCTTTTTGAGCGTTTTTTCCACAGTTGATTTCAAAATCTTCGTCGTCAGAATCAATAACACGGCCTACTTTAGGTGAGACTAATTGGGTAATCACAATAATAAAAGATGGAGCATCATCCATATGTATCAAAAATTTGTAGATGAAAAAAAATGAAAAGCGATGAATTGAAAACAGGAGAAAAAGAAGAACTGCCTATTGAGCAAGTTGAAATCGATTGATTGGAGAGAGAAAAGATTTGAAATTCAAAAATTGATTGATGGAGGTAATTGTTGTGATTATAGGCGTGGAAATAGGAAGAGAAATCGTGAAGTTGGGAGTTGGAAGAGTAATGTATCCGGAAAAGGAGAAGTTTTGTGGAAAAGAGGGATTTTAGTAATTTTTTGGAATGGTAGGGAATAATAGAAAATATGGTAAAAAAGATGTGTAGTAAGGTAATTTTTTCATAAATGAATTGAGTACAAAATATAAATAAAGCCCACAAAATAATTTCATAGGCTCCCCCTTGTGAATGATCCTACAGGCATGTTATCAGCTTACTGTAGGGCATTCACATTTATTAGTAAATAATAATAAAATAATAAGTAGGCATCTCTCTTGTTACCGTCCTTTAGCGGAAAAAATTGGCACAATCAATAAAAAGTGTGGGTTATTATGAAATATTAATAATAATTCATAAGAAAGAAAAGAAAAACAAAAGAAGAAAGTGAGAAGGAAACATAAAGTATATATAGAGAGAGCAACAAAATAATGAAAAGAGGAAAGTAACAATACAATCTTTCCTTTCATTATTTTTGGTGTCTCGCTGCATTGCAAATGCAATGTCCCTTTTATAGGAACAACAATTTACTTATAGGAGTTAGTTTTCAGTAAAGTGGGACCCATGAACATACATTATTTACAACACTCCCCCTTGGATGTTCATGTAAAAAAAAAAGAAATGTTCATTGTTATTTGTAATACACATTATTAACTGCCTCATTAAAAACCTTATCAGGAAAATCTAGTGGGACAAAATCTGATTAAGAAAAAAAGAGTGCAACGTGTATTTACTCCCCTTAATGAAAACATCACTTAATATCTCGAAGATGACGCATTCCAATCTTGTATCTCAGTTTCTCAAAGGTTGAAGTTGTGTAACACCTCAAATTCGAAAAGAAGGAAAAATTTTGGTTTTTCAGGTCTGGAGCCAGTACTGACGGAAGACATCTACGGACGGTAGGTCGACTTACGGGCCGTAAGTGGGAACCGTAGATGGCAAGGTAAACTTTTTTGAAAGTGTCAAGTTTCAGGATCCTTTCTACGACTCAACAGGACGGTCTGTCGTTGCTTCTACGGACCGTAGGTAGGTCTCGTAGGTCCCTTGATAACGCTCAACTACACCTCTTAGGATTCAAAGTGTGGGCGGTCTCTAACAAGTATAAACCCAACGGAGAGTAGGGGTCGATCCCACAAGGAGCGGTACGGAAAAGAATTCAATTACGAAGTATGAGTATGTTCTAATCTTTTGTAGAATCTAAATACGTAAAACGCAACATAAAATAAATCATCAAGTTTTAATTATCAATATCAAGAGAGTTTAGTAACCAATGTCTAATAAAGATGATTAACACGAGGTTTTAATCAATAGAGAACGGGACCTTAGGAGTGTGCGAGCAATCAGAAACTAATTTCGCTTAATAGGTGATTACTAATTGCTTTAAGTTGTTGAATCTCAATGGGTAGGATGGATTTTAACTACAACAGCTATTTGCCAATCAGCTATCATGTATTAAGTGAGTTCTATAGAACCTCAACAAGCATCCAATACAAAACAACCCAATTCCATAATTAAACCCACTTTACCAAGCTGGGTTGTATCGACAAGAATCAATACAACTATCAGTTATAAACCCACCACTCTAATGCATCTATCACAAGCAAGCATAGAGATATAAAGTAGAACTAAATTTGCAACTTCAGCTCATAATTGAAAACATGGATAAACAACTGAACTCATTTCAAAACAACATTAAATGCAACAATTAGAAACACCCATAAGCTAATTTATGTATCTGATTACATAATCACACCCCTAAGGACAAGGGTTTTAGCCAATCATAGCAAAAAGTAAGAGATATATAGTTACCAAAAAGGTTTTCCATCTGAATGATAAAGTCTTCAATACTCAAATGCTAAAAATTAAGATTAAACCTTCAAAACCCAATGTCTAAGATCAAAACCCTTTCAAAAATGTTCAAGAACTCAAAAATATCTGTGTTTTCTTCAGTCTGGTTCAGCTTGATGCCTTTCTCTCTCTTTAAACTTCAATTTATACGTTCCCAAATTTTTTACACATTTCAGCACGTGGGACCACTTGGCGAAGTAAGTCGGGGTTGTCGAATGACTCGATGATCCGCCAAAGTACTCCACCTCGCCTTTTTGTACTTGATTTCTGCCCCAATTAGTTCTGGTACTTTAGGCAATCTAAGTTGAGTTCGTCGTTTGGTTCGGCATGTCACCGAAATCTCCTTTGGTTCACCGACTTGGCCTAATTCCTGAGCTATCTTGCTGGACTTTTGGGCGAGCTATAAGCTCACTCGGCGACTTATGCGAGCTCCAACCTCCTTTTTTCTTCAACTTTTCCAACTTTTTCGCTCCTTTTCACAATGTAATGTCCTTGCCTTGTTCTTAAGCCTCTATGGCTGCACATAAACAATTTAACATCAGTTTTGAACACAAAATAGGCATTGAGAAAACTATTTCATTAAATAAGAAGCTCTAAATGAGTCAAAACTCCCGACTCATCAACATTCTCAACTTAAACTTTTGCTTGTCCTCAAGTAAAACATGAGATCAATCAGTTCAACAAGGATGTCTACAAGTAGTGCTCCTTGAGAATCAACATGAGAATGCACACAAGGTTCAATTCAAACATGCAATGTTCAAATGTGCACTCAAAGTTTCAAACTCTAACTAGCCATCATCAATTAGAGTTCATGCTCCCAAATGCTCACTTCAAATGCAAATTCATGTCCAACAAAAATATTCGAATGCCCTCACAACAAGAATGATTCCATGCTAATCGAAAAAAACACTCACACTCCCAAATGAGAAAAACATGCATAACTTTACCCATATGCTTGCCTGTATTTTCCAACCAACACATCATTAGGCTTATGTAGGATCAAAAAGGTCTTTCAAGGCTTGTAATGGGGCTGAGGGTCATGGTATGATCATTTTGGTTTAGTGACTCTACCTTCTTGAAGCATGGCTCAACTTTCACGCCTTTTTCTTTTCTTTCATTCTTTTCACATTCACAACTCAGCCTTGGCCTATTCATAGCACACAATAAAAATTGGTGTACCCCTTTTTATTTCCACAATGGATACAATTTATTCAAATCTTTTTCTTTCTTTTCTTTTCTTTTCTTTTCACCTCTCTTTTTTTATATGGAGGGATTCCATCAATTTTCACAAGTTTCTTTCCAAGGATAAAGTTCAAGAACTTCTTGCTCAGTTTCCTTCTTCAATCTTACCACACCCCCAACTTAGGCTCATGGCCTAAGTTGGTTATTCAAATAAACCAATGCTTCATGAAGGTTATAGGTGGGAGAGATATGACAATTTCAACAACCGACTTAAACAATTGTGTTTATATTTCATCCAAAGAAAGAGGGTAGGCTTAAATAGTGCCAAGCTGGGTTCACACACTCACAGGGTGGTCAAACAAGGGTATAGCAATTAGGTTCACTCTAAAAAATTTATGCCTAAGATCATTTCCTTCATTCACCAATGCTAGTCAATTGGACCAACGGGGCAAGTTCTAGGTATCATTATGCACACCTTTCAAGTAAAGCTCACCACACATGGCATCCAAACACAATTGTGGATTACAACCCTACGAGTCAAGCTTGCGTGCAACGGTCATTGCAAGACTCACTTCGATATTCAACTAGTCACAATGAGATGCTAAGAGTTCACACAAGACTATGCAACTCAAATTTCCTCGTTGGACTCACACAAACATATCGTTCATCAAGAGCATTATTCAAGTCATCGATATTGATCACAATCGGTACTCTAATGTACAAGAGAACCACAACCAATCAATCATCAACAAACAATCGATAGAGAGAGAGAGAAGTCAAGGGATAAAGATCAACACATTCACTCCAGTTGAATTCAACAATACCAACATAACCATATCTCGAAAATGACAATCCACACCATATCAAAACAAACATACAATCAAAAAGGGTAGACAACTAGATGCCTTCACCCCACCAAAAAGAAATAAGCGATGTCCTCAATGCGAAAATAAAAATGAAAGTATCAACAAGAAATAAAATTGAGGGAGAGTTAAGATCCCCCTGTCAGGCTAGGCCTGAGGTAAGCACCGGTGTGGTGGTGTAGCCTCAACCTGGGCATCAGTGCCCGGCTCTATTATAGAGGGTTGTGCGACGTCCTCAGCTGTGGGCTTAGACCCACTCGACTCAATCATAGACGTATCACGAAGCGAATCTACCGTAGCAGCCCGCACCAAGTCACCCTCAAGGTCCTCTAAATCCGTATAGACCTCTCTATCACGAGCAGCGAGGTCCTCCTCATCCATCTCAGGGGTGTCGGCCTCCATGGAATCATCTGTTGCAGCAGTGGCTCCGGTCATAGTAGCCGGAGGGTCCTCGGGGACATCGACACTATCCCACAACATAGATATATCAGTGGACTTCAGCTCGTCCACATCTCAGCGTAACCTAACAATATCAGCCTTCACGGCTGTCAACTCAGTAGTGCTGCCATCCTTCTTCTCACATACCGCAACCCAAGCGGTGAGTGCATCCAAAGCAAGCCCATAGGCAGTGATCAACCGGTGATGTTCCCCCAACTCCTCCCAAATAGGAGTAAGTGCCGCAGCAATGGCATGCTCAATCATCATAGGAACAATTGCCTCAACTCTCGAAGCCCGCATATCGGTCGAATGGGCAAGGTGACCCATTTTAATGAGCATGGCATGTGTCAATGGGGAACGGGGGTTAGGAATGGGAGTAGGAGTAGGAGCTGGAGCAGCCGAGGAGGTAGGTATATCTGATGGCTCAACGGTGGGAGAAGGAGATATAGGATCGGTCTCCATAGCATCCACATCAATGACCGGGGAAGTATCCACCGGAGGTCTATTCCTCCTCTCCGCTTCATCCTTTAGGTACTCCACTTCAATCCTCCGGATGTCACAAGACGAGGTCAGTGTGACCTCAACATCCGTCTTTGTCTTGAAAGGCACACCCGCACGTCGACATAGAGCACCGATCAAAATAGGGAAAGGCAATGAGGTATGATTTTGTTTTGCCCTCATCGATATCTCTTGTGTGATAATTGAGCCCAAATTCAACATCTCTCGATTAGTAATGCACCCTAGCAAAGCGGCCTTCGAATGCCGGATGATACACTCATTCTGGGACGGCATCAAGGTGCTGCTAATGAACCCGAACCAGTACCGCGCTGCGATGTTCAGGTCCTTCTTTTCAATAATGGCCCCTCATGGGGGCGTCACATCACTCAGCAATGGGGCCAGCCACCCCTTCAGGTCATCCAGCATTTTGATTTTATCGGCTAACGAATGCCGAACCCGTACGGTGCAACCCAACTCATCATTAATATCAGCTTGGATGCACTTAGTCTTCTTGCCCCGGACCATCACAGATTCGACTGGTGCCATCAACTTTGACATCTTCTTCCCCTTTGGGATCAACTTGGCGTACTCCGCATAGAAGTCTCGGACCCATGTAGGCACGTATGGTCCCTGAGGTTTGGTGAATATTTGGAACTTGTGATATTTCAGTGTTTCCTAGACAATCGGGTACCTGTCCACTACACCATCCGTGAACAACCTCTTCTTCTCAAGGGTTGTTCTCAAACCCTCAGCCTTCAATCTATACATCGACCTCGGATGATTTACCAGGGTCGGAGCACAGGGGCTACCGATGAAGCCAATGGTCTGGTGGTGCTGCTAATGAATCCTGAGCTGCTTTGGAATGCAGCTCGGAATGCCTCCGCTGGATTAAGTCAGCTAATAGAGTCCCGGACTCCATTTCCACTTCATTCTCAGAGTCAATTGAGGAGAATTGTATCTTTGAGCTGCTCTCCGAGCTAGTACTCTCCACAACCTATTGTTTGCCCTTCCCTCGCGCCTATGAAGCTTGACGGCGAGTAGGTCGGGGCTGTTGGCGCTCCTTCGTAATCTCCACCCTCGTGCCCTCTTTCAGGGTGGTGGACAACTAACTGGGATCTAGGGTCTAGCTATTTCCTTCAAAGGCACACAAACAAGAACAAAATTCGATCGAAAATAGGTTAGACACCAGACTTCACAAAAAGCTGCAGAAAGGCTCGCTGACCCAGTCGGCGAGCATCAAGAGCATCGCCAAATATTCCCGAGAAAATCAGGGAAAAAATTCAGTTCAAAAGGGCGATGACAAGATCATTCGGTGAGTCACCGAGTTCACTCGGTGAACTAAAGAGACCTCACCGAATATCACAGAACTCGGTGAACTAAAGAGACCTCGCCGAATATCACAGAACCTAACAGCCCTTAAACATGTCCAAAAAGCGATGGGGAGTACGTTTGGTGACACGCCGAACCAACTCGGCGAGCTTGACGCAACTCGCCGAACTGACCCAACACATCACCTCCCCAATTTTTTTTCGATTTACAACTAACAGCCCACGACACATCAATTGAAACACAATATCAACAAATGAGCAACCACCCACTACGCAATTGTTATCCGGAGTACTCAGACTTCCTCTAATAGACTTGAAATCAACAAAACGACGATTTTCCCTTAAGAAAGTCGTCACCCAATCCACCATTGGGCAATATCATGTCATTCGATTGAATTCGGGCTACTCAGACTTTACCCACACATTACCCACCAAGTAACAATCACAATTTTATCATCTACCCCAAGAATTTAGAACAAAATTACTCAAACGCTAGAATTAATCATGCTCGAATTCAAATTAACATAAAACGAATCAAAGGGCATACAATTCAATTAAACAATGATATACCCAATACACTAGCAAGTAACATCACAAATATGACATGAAAATCAACTAAGGATGAAGAACTAACCTCAAAGTATACAATTAAGATGGACGCGTCAAAGAGGAAGGAAAAACGATCCAATCGACACTCCAAAAGCAACACACACGACACAAAGTACGAAATATAACTCAAAAGTTTGCGGGTATGAGCAAGGAAGTCGAAAATTTCATACAAAATAAGAGATTTGAATTTAAAAAGGTTAAAATCATTCAGTTCGTGCCCAAGTCGGTGAGGCAACTAACGTTGCCGATCCATTTGGCGATGCGTCGAATGGGCCTCAACTCATCAAAATTAACAGAAATCTAGCCCTTCAGTAGGTCCAAAGGGCGAGCTCGATCGGGCTCGCCGAACCTACTCGACGACTCACCGAGTTGACTTTCTGCTTGCCCAAACTTCTAAAAGATCCCTCACTTACGGCCTTCAAGGGGCGATGCATTTGGGCGATGATGGGGGCAATTTGGAGACTCGCCAATTGGTCCAGCCCCTCGCCCTTTTGCATTTTGTCCAAAATACGACTCCAACCTGCACATCCAACAAACGTTATTGAAATAACTAAAAATAAAACTTGAGTTGCCTCCCAAGAAGCGCCTTAGTTAACGTCGTGGCACGACGTGGACATGTCTTCAAACACCGTCCAAATACACCACATCAATCATTGTCATATTGAGGCACTCTCCAAAGTAAAGCTTAAGTCGTGGCCCATTCACCTTGAACATTGACCCAGCCTCATTTTCAACTTTTACTGCCCCATTTGTAAACACATGATGCACTTTAAATGGGCCCGACCATTTTGACTTGAGTTTTCCTGGAAAGAGTCTCAGACGAGAATTGTAGAGCAACACAAGATCACCAACTTTAAATTCTCGATGAAGGATTTTGGCATCATGCCACTTCTTCATTTTCTCCTTATAAAGTGTGAAACTCTCATAAGCTCGAAGTCGAAACTCCTCCAAAATATGGAGTTGGTCGACTCGATCCTTGGACGCATCTGCCCAATTCAAGTTCATGGCCTTCAAGGCCCACAACGCCTTATGCTCGAGATCAACCGGTAGATGAAAAGATTTACCAAACCTGCTTGCATAATAAATCGGGTGAAATAATTTTCCCTTGCGTTGGCCAAGTATAGCCCCCAAGGCCACCCACTAGCATCGCACATGAGCTCAAATGGAATATTCCAATCCGGAGCAACAATGATCGGAGTCGAAACTAACTTCTCTTTTAGACACAAAAATGCCTTGACACAAGCTTCATCAAATTCGAATACACTTTCTTTTTCAAGTAGCTTGCAAAGAGGATAAGCTATCTTAGAGAAGTCTTTTATGAACCTCCGGTAGAAACCCGTATGACCCAAGAAGCTTTCAACACCTTTAACCGAAATAGGAGGAGGTATCTTGGCTATAACTTCAACTTTGGCTTGATCAACTTGTATGCCTTCTCTCGAAATTTTGTGCCCCAACACAATACCTTCCTTGACCATGAAGTGACATTTTTCCCAATTGAGCGCAAGGTTTGTTTCAACACATCTTTGCAAGACTCTACCAAGGTGCTCAAGTCATGCTTCAAATGTGTCCCCAACAACCGAAAAGTCATCCATGAAGACTTCCATAGAATCCTCTACCATATCGGCAAAAATGGATAGCATACACCTTTGAAACATTGTTGGTGCATTGCACTACCCGAAAGGCATTCTTTTGAAAGCGAAAGTCCCATAGGGATATGTGAAAGTTGTCTTTTCTTGATCTTCCGGTGCAATGGAGATCTAATTATAACCAGAGTAACCATCCAAGAAACAATACCATCAATGCCCCGCAAGTCTATCAAGCATCTGATCCATAAAGGGCATTGGAAAATGGTCCTTCTCAGTCCATGTATTCAATTTCTGATAGTCCATACATACATGCCAACCGGTGACCGGTCACAATGGTACAAGCTCACCTTTTTCATTCGGGACCATGGTCATACCACCTTTCCTTGGGACGCATTGAACGGGGCTCACCCACTTGCTATCTGTAATAGGGTAAACCACTCCCGCATCAAGCCACTTGATAATCTCCTTTTTGATGACTTCTTGCATTGGAGGATTCAAACTCCTTTGATGTTCAACACTCGGCTTACAATCACTATCCAATTAAATTTTATGGGTACAAATACCGGGAAGAATTCCCACAATGTCGGCAATCGTCCATCCAATAGCCTTGATGAACTTTTTCAACACACTAACAAGTGCTTGTATTTTCCATTCAAGCAAATCCGGGGCAATAATCACGGGTAGAGTGTTATTAGCTCCCAAGAACATATAACGAAGGTGCGGTGGAAGAACCTTCAACTCAAGCTTTGGTGGTTCTTCAATGGATGGTTTTGCGGGAGGACTTTCCCTATTCTTCAAACCAATATCAAGCTTCACGGGGTTCTTAGGATAAGACCCTAAACCTGATAAAGCAGCCACTACCTCATCATAACCTTGAATTTCTTCACCATCATAATTCAAGAGGACGGCGGCCAAAGATTCACCAATACATGAAATTTCACCCACACTAGCAACTGCTTCATCAATCACATCAATAACCGATATCACATGGAGGTCACTTGGTCGCTTCATAGATTTGCACACGTTGAAAGTAACTTCTTTATCATGTACCCGAAATTTCAAATCACCACCTTCCACATCAACAAGATCTCTCTCGGTAGCCAAAAATGGCCTACCAAGAATAATAGAAACCTTGGCATCAATCTCACAATCAAGGATAAAAAAATTCGTCGGAAATAAAAATTTGTCTACCTTCACCAAGATGTCATAGAGAATGCCAATAGGACACTTGATAGAACGGTCGGCCATGCGAAGACGCATAGTTATTGACTTAGGCTCACCTAGCCCAAGTTGCTTGTAAATGGCTTAGGGCATCAAATTTATACTTACCCCCAAATCACACAAAGCTTTAGCAAATTGAAACATCCCTATAGTGTAAGGGATACTGAATGCCCCTGGATCATCCTTCTTGACAACCACATTTGACATAATGGCACTACAACTATGGGACACTTCAACCGTCTCAAAATCCATACTTCTCTTCTTCGTTACCAACTCTTTCATAAACTTTGCATAACATGGCTTCTCTAACAACACCTCCACCAATGGAAGATTAATAGAAAGAGTTTTGAAAATCGAGAGAAACTTTTGAAATTTCGCGTCCTCATCCCTCTTCTTCAATATTTGAGGAAATGGTGGAGTGACTTTGGGCAATGGCTTTGGAGATACCGAGGAAGGAACGACCCCCACCTTTGACTTCGTAGCATCACTAGAAATAACATTTTTCGGTGCATCATCAACCTCATTGGAAGTTTCATTGTTCAATTCTTCGGCAAATCCATCACCCTCAAAAACAACAACTTTCCCTTTAATTGGACCAGTTTTATCGTCATTTAGCACATCACTTCCCACAACCTTACCACTCCAGGTCGAGATTGCCATGCATTGGGCATTGTCATTCTTTGGATTTGCCAAGGTGTCACTCGGAAGGCCCCCTTTTGTATTGGGTTTAAATGAGCTAAGATTTGACCTATTTGAGTCTCAAGTTGCTTTATCGAAACCAAATGAGAGGTCATCATTTGATTCAAAGAAGAGAAGTCGACTTTCATCTCTTTGAGCACTTTATCCAATCCTTCTACTTTGTTTAGGATGCGGACAAGCATATCCTCAGTATGAAAACTTTCGGGGTCGGCATTAGGTTCTTTCGATTTTGGATGATTATGAGGAGGCACATAATGATCTCTATCATCATCTCTATCTCTCCAATTTGTACCCCTATCACGCCAATCCTGATCTCTATCTCTCCAACCACAATCACGATCTTTGTTCCAACCTTGATTCTCGCCCGGCCTTGGATAGCTCGGACAAGAACCCCCCACTTGGTTCGATAAAAATTGTACCTCTTCATTATACATGGCTTCGAATTGTGCATCATCCGGACTCATTCCACCATTAGCGCCAACCGCATTCACAACTTTATAACCACCTCCAATGACATGATTTGTCAACAAATCCATTTGGGTCATCATGCATCTTGGCCATGTTTTCATCGCGCTCTTGGTTCTTGTCCATTTGTTCTTTGGTCAGCCCAATATTTAGAGGAGACACTTGATCCTCTCTCGTGTGCCATGCTCGATTAATCTTGGTCATCTTATCAAGCAAATTTGATGCCACGGCAAATGGTTGTCTCATGATTCCACCCCAAATAAGATGATCAACGACAACTTTGTTGACGGAATCAAGACTCCGATAGAAATATTGCAAGAGCACATTTTTCGGCAACACATGAGTAGGACATTGGATGAGTAGCTTTTGAAACCTCAACCAAGTTTCATGAATGGGTTCACCATCAATCTTCTTGAAATTTTGAATGCCATCCCTCAACTTCACCATCTTCGAGAGAGGAAAGAATCTTTCATAGAATGCCTCTGTGAGCTCTTCCCAAGAAGTACTAGAGTCTCTTGGTAGTTCGGCCAGCCACTTCGTTGCTTCCCCATTAGAGAGAAGGGAAACAAATGAAGCCGAATTGACTCTTGAGAGATATTCCTGAAAGTGAATGGTCCGCACACATCCACTAAATTGTGAATGTGATCATGAGGGTCCTCATGAGCAAGTCCCCCCGAAAAGCCCTTTCATTTGCAGCAGCTGGAGCATGGTTCCAGTCACATGAAAAATAGTGTTACCCGCAGCTGGGGGTAAACGTATAGCTCTGGTACTTCCTATTTGTTCCGCATTGACATCGATCAAGTTTCTGATGTCGTCATCATGCCCAAGTTGACTGCTAACATTACTCCCAATCACACTCATTTCTTCACCTGTTGAGAACAATAACAACAATAAACTAATAAGAACGTTCTACTACAACCAAATTAGTTCACAAAAATACTTCAATAAAAGAATTCTAGACACCACTCTCCGGCAGTGGTGCCATTTTTTATAACGCTCAACTACACTTCTTATGATTCAAAGTGTAAGTGGTCGCTAACAAGTATAAACCCAATGGAGATTTGGGGTCGATCCCACAAGGAGCGATACGGAAAAGAATTCAATTACGAAGTATGAGTGTGTTCTAATCTTTTGTAGAATCTAAATACGCAAAACACAAGATAAAATAAATCATCAAGTTTTAATTATCAATATCAAGAGAGTTTAGTAACCAATGTCTAATAAAGATGACTAACACGAGGTTTTAATCGATAGAGAACGAGATCTTAGGAGTATGCGAGCAATCAGATACTAATTTCATTTAATGGGTGATTACTAATTGCTTTAAGTTGTTGAATCTCAATGGGTAGGATGGATTTTAACTATAACAACTATTTACCAATCAGCTATCATGTATCAAGCGAGTTTTATCAAACCTCAACAAGCATTCAATACACAACCCAATTCCTTAATTAAACCCACTTTACCAAGCTGGGTTGTATCGATAAGAATCAATACAACTATCAGTTATAAAACCCACTCTAATGCATCTATCATAAGCAAGCATAGAGATATAAAGTAGAACTAAATTTGCAACTTCAACTCATAATTGAAAACATGGATAAACAACTGAACCCATTTCAAAACAACATTAAATATAGCAATTAAAATTCAAAACTTAGTGAAAAATTTGAGGGTTCAAGGGTGGACTGACGGTTGCATGTACGGTCCGTCAATGGACCTACCGTACATGGGGTCCCATCGTTTGAAGGTCCAAAACAATAGTTTCTGAATCTTTCTACGATTGACCAGGACCATAAGTCTGAACAGTAGGTCGAGTTCCAGCAGTTATTTTTTTAGTGCTTTTTGGTATTTTCCCTAATTGATCTATTCCTAATCTAATTCGGTTAAGCCCTAATTCTAGACCATATATAAGGCTTCTAGGCCTAATTCTACTCTTTTCTAATCACTCCCTAACTCCCTCCAAAATCTTTCCCCAAATACTTCTCTCTCTAGAAGCTTGAAGAAGAAGAAGACGAAAGAGAATCTAGGGTTTCAATATCAAGCCTCATAATCCTCCATTGATAGTGAGCTTTTGGAATCAAGGTATGGTAGCTTTCATCTATAGATTCCTTTCCTCCATAGGGTTCCTAAATACTTCTATTTGCAAAGTTAAAATTTTCCAATTGGAATTAGGGTTTTCTTCAATCTCATGGGTTCTTTCCAATTATGATCTAATTGATTGAATTATGTTTATTTATGCATGAATTGAGTAAATAGAAAGATTTTAAGGTGAAATTATATGAGCCCATGCATGATTAATGATTTCTAAGCTATGAGTCTATGATGAAGTTCATGAATGGTCAAAGGATGAATTTTTATGAAGATGTGCATGTTCAATTATGAAATATATAATGATTTAAGGTTGCTTTGAGAGTGAAGCATCAATGTTGTTGTTGTAGTATTGTGAAAGGATTTTCTCACATAAAGGATTCATAATGGTTGAAAGGTTTTCTCAATTAAACTTTGAATCAAAGTTAAGGAGCTATTCTAATGAACTCCAGCTTGAATTGGCTATTTGATGAGTTTTCCATGAATAAAAATGGGCAAGAGGCGATTACCCATGTTTCCTAATGATAAGACAAGAGACGATTACCCATGTCTATAAATGATAAGATAAGCTATGAATTATGACTATTCCGTGGGATTTATGCTTAGTACCGAGTGGACAAGTGGTGATTACCCATGTCCTATAATCTATGTGCCACCATAGGTTGTCTTGATAGACATTAGCTAGTGGATACACTTAAGCTAGAAACTATGGTTCTTACCTTGGCAAGTATGGACACCTCTTTTCAGTGTGGGATAGACATCGGATTCTATGTTATAGCTCACATGGTCTATGTCGGTTAAGGCTAACTTTCCACAATAATAAGCTAAGGTTACTTTCTAAAGGCTCTTAATCATATGTTGTTTCAAGATGATTTCCTTGCATTGACCATGACTTTTATCTCATATTTCCTACCATGTCATCATATGATTTAACTTGGTCATTATATCTTATTTATAGCCTTTTTTGCATGATTTTGTAACCTATGTGCATATACTTGGTAGATTCTTGTACTAACACATACTCTTACCAATATTTTCTCACAAGTGTAGGATCCGGCTCATCTTCATCCTCCCGTGGATAGTTCATTGTGATAGAGACTTTGAAGACTTGGTGAGTCCTCTTATGTTCGAGGACAATGCCTTGTTTATGCTTTTATGTCATTTCATATTAAGACTTGTATGGGTTACGTCTCACTTTTGTTCTATTTATGTATTAGATGACTTTGAGACTATGTTTAAACTTCTGATACTTTTGTCAGCTCTTTTGATATAAATTGCCTTTTGAACTCTTATCTAATATTATCTTGTATGATGTATGCTAAGTGGTTTGTATAAGGCCTTTCAGGGTCTTGTACGCCATGTCACGTCTAGGGGGTACTTTAGGTCGTGACAAATTTGGTATCAGAGCACAAGGTTTTAGAAAGGTCCTAGAATTTCACATAAGTCACGTCGAGTAGAGTCTTGTTCATGGGTGTGAAGCGTGCCACACTTATGAATGAGAGGCTATAAGATGTTTAGGAAACTCCACTTCTTTCATCACTCTAAATTCGTGCGATAGAGTTTAACTCTATATATCTCTCTCCTAATACCTATCCGATGCTTTTCAGGATATGACCACTCGAAGGGCATATGCTAGGAGGAATGCGAGAGAGAATGTGGAACAAGAAGCTCCTCAAGTTCCGGTCGACCTTTTGGCCGAGCAATGACTAATGCGTAGTTTAGGGCTGCTTTTCAAGTGTTGGCCCAAGCCATGACAGCTCAAGCCAATAGGAAGGTTGTGGTCCCCGTGAACCCAAATGTGGGTATGACGGCATCTAGAGTGAGGGACTTCACTAGGATGAACCCTCCGGAGTTTCATAGGTCTAAGGTTGAGGAAGATCCTCAAGAGTTCAATGATGAGGTGTATAAGGTGTTGATGATCACGGGTGTGATGCCGGTGGAAAAGGTAGAATTGGCCGCTAATCAACTCAAGGGAGTGGCTCAAGTGTGGTTTGAGCAATGGAAGAGTGAGAGGGCGGTTGATGCGGGTACTCTTGATTGGGAGAAGTTTAAGGTTGCTTTACTTGATAGGTTCTTTCCCCCTGAGATGAGGGAGGCAAGGGTACTTGAGTTCATCAACCTTCATCAAGAAAACATGAGTGTGAAGGAGTATTGTCACGACCTGAAGTACTCCCTAGATGTGACATGACGTACAAAACCCCGAAAGGTCCTATACAAGCCACTTAGCATATATCATACAAGATAATAGTAAGTAAGAAGTTCAAAAGACAATTTTTTTATATCAAAGTAGCGGAGGTCTAAACATAGTCTCAAAGCCATCTAATACATGAATAGAAGGAAAGTGAGACGTAACCCATACAAGTCTTAAAAGTAAAATGACAAAAGGGTAAATGTGGCTATGCCCTCGAACATATGAGGACTCACCAAATCTTTAACTCACGAATGAAACGACTAGCCACGGGTGGATGGAGATAAGCCGGATCCTACACTTATAAGAAAATGTAGGCAAGAGTATGCGTTAGTACAAGAATGTACCAAGTATGATAACTATGCATTAAGGTTACAAAATCATGCAAAAAGGGCTATACATAAGATACAATGACCAATTTAAATCATACGATGACATGATAGGAAACATGAGATAAAAGCCATGGTCAATGCAAGTAAATCATCTTAAGACAACATATGCTTAAAAAGCCTTTAGAAAGTAACCTTAGTCCATTATGTGGGAAATGAGCCTTAACCGACATAGACCATGTGAGTTATAACATGGAATCCGATGTCTAACCCACACCGAAAAGAGGTGTCCTTACTTGCCAAGGAAAGAACCATAGTTTTCTAGCTTAAGTGGATCCACTAGTTAATGTCTATCAAGGCAACCTATGGTGGCATATAGTTTATGGGACATGGGTAATCGCGACTTGTCCACTCAGTGCTAAGCCTAAATCCCACGGAATAGTCATAATTCATAGCTTATCTTATCATTAATAGACATGTGTAATCGCCTCTTGTCTTATTATTAGGGAACATGGGTAATCGCCTCTTGTCCCTTCATTAGAATAGCTCCTTAATCTTGATTCAAAGTTTAGTTGAGAAAACCTTTCAACCCTTATGAATCCTTCATGTGAGAAAATCCTTTCACAAATCATGTTTTTTAGTAGTATGTGAGAAATCCTTTCACAATCCAATAATAACAACATTTATGCTTCACTCTCAACGCAAATCTTAAATCATCAAAACTTCATAAAATTTATCCTTTGATCATTCATAAACTTCATCATAGATTTATAGCTTAGAAATCATAATTCAAGCATGGGCTCATATAATTCCTTCTTAAAAATCATTGAATTAACTCAATTCATACATAAATAAACATAATTCAATCAATTAGATCATAATTGGAAAGAACCCATGATATAGAAGAAAACCCCAAATTCAATTGAAGAATTCTAACTTTTCCAATTGGAGAATTTGGGAACCCCATGGAGGAAAGGACTCCATAGGTGAAAGTCATCATACATTGATGCCAAAAGCTTGAAATCAATGGTGAACTTAGGTGACTTGAATGGAAACCCTAGAACCTTCTTCATCTTCCTCAATCTTCTAGAGAGAGAAATATTTGGGGAAAGATTTTGGAGGGAGTTTGGAAGTGATTAGAAAAGGGTAGAATTAGGCTTAGAAGACTTATATAGGTCCTAGGATTAGGGCTTAACCAACATAGATTAGGAATAGATCAATAAGGGAAAAGATCAAAAAGCCCTTAAAATTAACTGTCGGATCTCGACCTACGGTCCGCAGGTCTAACTACGAACCGTCCTGTCTAATCGTAGAAAGATTCAGAAACTAGAAATTTTAGGCTTCGAACGACGGTTGCCATGTACGGTCCGTTGATCCACTTACAGACCGTACAGATCAGCCGTAAGTCCCAATATTGACCCTCAAAATTTTACTAACTCTGGATAACCTACGAGACCCATCTATGACTCATCCATGCAATGACGGGCCATCCTGGTGAACCGTCAATGGGATTCTGAAACTCAACATTTTGAAAATATTTACACTGCCAACTATGGTTCCCTCCTACGGCCCCGTAAGTCAACCTACGGTCCGTAGGTGGCTTCTGTCAGTAATGGCACCAGACCTGAAAAACCAGAAATTTCCTTCTTTTCGAATCCGAGGTGTTACAATATCTCCCCCTTGGAAACATTCGTCCTCGAATGAGAATCAAGAAATCATAAGAAGGATAGGAACTAAATCTAAAAGCCCAACATGAATGCAATCACATGAATGCACATATCCGAGGAGAAAACATCAACTCCAAGCTAAAGCATGTTCAAATCATCATTTCATAAGGTCTATATGCAACATATACTCAAATGCATATAAACATGAAGAAATCAATCAAGTTAACTCATTTTTTCAAAAATTAAGCTTTTTCATAAACATGTATAAATAAGGAATCATGGGAATATCTAAGACACATGAGACCAAAAGA
>JAGDQO010000893.1:0-70388 GCA_018342035.1 Solanum appendiculatum
ATTGAAATCTAAGGATTTTTTAAAATTTGGAGTCCTCGAGGAATATTTTTTGAGAAATAAATTTACCAAAATTAAAAATTATAATAATATAAAAATGGACAAATGACACTAGAATGAATTTTATTGTTAAATATTTACTCTACTTTTAGGTTTAATAATTTATTATACAATAATATCAATCTAATAAGGTGTTGGAACTTTACCACAAATTCCAAGATGAATATTTTGAATTTATATATAATTAATATTTAATCTCACTAAAAATCAATGATATCATTTTTTTTATTTGAAAGAGACAAAGTATTAAAGTTATATGGCTAGTTATTTATCCAACAAAAAAATAACTATCATAAATATTTATCAATCTAATATGGTGTTGGAACATTATCACAAATTTTAGAATGAATATTTTTAACTTATATATAATTAATATTTCATCTCACTAAAAACCAATGATACCATTTTTTATTTTGTTTTTTTATTGGAAAGATACAAAGAATTAAAATTATATGACTAGTTATTTATCCAACAAAAAAATAACTAACATAAACATTTATCAATCTAATACGGTGTTGAAACATTACCACAAATTTTAGGATGAATATTTTTAACTTATATATAATTAATATTTCATCTCACTAAAAATCAATGATACCTTTTTTTTATTTGAAAGATAAAAAGAATTAAAATTATATGGCTAGTTATTTATCCAACAGAAAAATAACTATAATAAAAGTTTAATTACCCCTCATTGATAAAATTATATGAAATGAAAAATAAATAATTTTTACTTGTATATCCAATTGATATATTATATTTTTACAAGCATTAAAAAATATAATTTCTCTACAGTAAGTTATTAAATGATATTTATTTCCAAATATATAATTAAGTATATTAAAATATAATTATTAAAAATAAATTAAAATTAGAAATAAAAAAAATACCCAATAATATACACTATCAATTATTGATTGTAAATTCCTTGCACATTAAACTTATAAAGATATTTATATTTTTAATTATTTATTTATAAGAACTTTGTATGTATAATTTAAATTTTATCTACGTTTAATATGCTTAGTTATAGATATTATCTCATAGAAAGTGTAAACATAAAATTTTCATGATATGTTGGGTGGTAGTGATTTATTTTAAATATATAAATAGTTGTCATGTTTTATTTTTTAAGAGTTAAACCACATGAACTTTACTCAACATTTTAAGATATATTTCGTTCTCATATTCATATGAGATGACTTTATAGTACTTTTTGTGTAATTTATGAATATCTTAATTTTATTTTAAATATTCAATTAATTTAATTAAATTTAGCTTTAAAAATTAATCAAATAGGAGGAAAACACCAAAATTTGGTGTTATGTTATTGGTATCTTTTACCACATCGGTGGAAGACACAAGCTCTTTAGCATTTATAATGCAATGAGTTAGAACATTAGTAGAATAGAGTAACTACATAAGGGTTGGGCATTGGGTAGTGGGCTAGGATTAAGTGGTGCAATTATATAATGGGTGGAAAATGGCATTAAATGCAGGTACCCAAGAATAAGTGTCTAGCATATGGGGTTCATGAAGAAAATAATTAATAATTAATTAAAAGATACTAATTAATATTGTCTAGAAAATTTCATTTTTTGTTAATTTTTATCAAAAATTGTTTTGGATATTTTTAGTATTTTTTGCAAGAAAATCCCCAAGTAATTTACCTGCGAAATATAAATCCCTAGGTAAATTACTTGGGGATTTTGAAATTCACAGGAAATAATTACCTACGAAGGTTTTACCATCGAATTTTATTTTGTAGGAAAATCTGCAGGAAACTTAGTTTCCTACGAATTTTCGTATGAAATCCTTAAGAAAATCCCTATGTAATCCACACTTTTCTTGTAGTGTGAGCAATTGAATTATTCTCTCAAAACCATTCAATATTTATAGAGTTGTGCTTTCCTTATAAAGACAAAACCAACTCCAAATAGGATTCCAATTCCAATCCTTTTCCTAATAGAATTGAAAACCAATTAAAGAGAATAATTCCAATCCTTTTCCAAGTAGGATTAGGCCATGGGCTTTTGGCTGGAACATGGGCCATCGCCCAACAAACTCCCCCTCCAGCCAAGGGGTCAAATGGTCTTCAAGTGGAGGAACTCTTGACAGGCCTCATGCTTGCCACACTTCTACAAAACTCATGTTTGTCTATGATGGCTTCTTTCCACTTATCTCTATGAGTATCTAACATGACTTCATCATAACCTTCAGGTTCTCCCATGTCAGTCAAGAGTATATACTCATTAGAAGAATAACGTGTTGAACTTTTCTTCTCCCTAGTGGATCTTCTACAAGAGGTTTCTGGAGCATCCGAAGTAGTCATCTCAACATGAGTTGGTTGATGATCAACCACAACATCATCAATAGGAGCATCTATAGATTCTACACTCTAATCATTATCTGCAATATTATCTTGGATTCCTTCATGTGCAAAAGATGTATCAATAATAGGTATTAGATCAATATTAACTAAGCTCTCATCAATTTGAGAATCTGGTTTCTCAACCTTGTTAATATCTTCAATAGTTTGATCTTCAAAGAACACAACATCATGACTTCTAATAAGTTTCTTATCAATTGGATCATAAAAGCTATATCCAAACTCATCTTGACCATAACCTATGAAGATGCACTGTTTAGTTTTACCATCCAATTTCGACCTCTCATCTTTTGGAACATGCACACAAGCTTTACACCTAAACATTTCAAGTGATCATATGAAACATCCTCAGCGAACCAAACTCTGTTTGGAACATCACCATCCAAAGCAACAACAGGAGACAAATTGATAAGTGCTTCAGCCTAAAATGAATTTGGAAGTTTAGCCTTTGAAAGCACGCATTTAACTCTCTCAACTAAAGTTTTGTTCATCCTTTCTGCCAAGCCATTTAATTGAGGAATCTTTGGAGGAGTCTTCTGATGACGAATTCCTTGCGATTTGCAGTAGTTATCAAAGGGACCAATATACTCACCACCATTATCAGTGCGAACACATTTTAATTTCTTTCCCGTTTGTCTCTCAAATAAGGCTTGAAACTCCTTACACACATCAAGCACTTTATCTTTGGATTTTAAAGGATACACCCAAAGCTTACGAGAATGATCATCAATGAAAGTTGCAAAGTAAAGTGCACCACCTTTGGACTTCAATTTAAAAGGACCACACAAATCAGAGTGTACTAGCTCCAGTATTTCAGACTTTCTTGAAGGAGGATGACTGTGAAAAGAAACTCTTTTCTGCTTCCCAGCAAAGCAATGAACACATCTTTTTACCTTTGCTTGTTTCATACCAGTAAGCAAATTCTTCTTAGCCAAACAGGTGATCCCCCTCTCGCTCATATGACTAAGCCTCTTGTGCCATAATTCTGATAAAGTCTCGCTTTCCACCAAATTTATAGAGTCACCAAGAATCGATCCTTGTGTCACGTATAAGTTTGAGTGTTTTCTTCCTCGAGCTACAATTAATGAGCCTTTGGTAAGCTTCCATTGGCCATTGAACAAGTCATTATGATAGCCATCATCATCTAGTTGTCCTACAGAGATCAAATTCACGGGAATGTTTGGAGCATGCTTGACATTCTGAAGGACTAACGTTGAACCAATATTGGTTTTCAAACAAACTGTGCCAACACCAAACTCTTTAACCTCGCCAGCATTACCCATTTTTAACACCTCAGAGTTAACAGAAGTATAAGATGAAAAGAAGTCTTTTCTCGGTGTGACATGTGATGTAGCTCCAGAATCTGCTATCCAACTTGTATCTTGAGATGTAAAATTGATGACGTCTTTATCACAAGCAAAGAGAAGTTCATCTCGGACAACAGCAACAACATTGTTTCCGTTATTTCTTCTTTCTTCCCTTTTTTAAGATCTTGGTTCGACTGTTTGCAAAATCTTTTAATATGTCCTTTCTTTCCACAATGATGGCATATTATATTTGGATTCTTGAATCTTGACTTGCTTCTGCTTTTACCTCTACTCCTCGGATCTCTTGTCTTATCTATCCCTCAATCTTCTATATATAGAACATTTGAATGTGAGGATGTGCCTTGAGATTTTCTTCTTACTTCTTCATTCAACACATCACTTTTTACATATTCCATAGTCACCTTACCACCAGGAGTAGAATTTGTTAAGGAAACATGAAGAGTTTCCCAAGAATTCAGTAAAGTATGAAGAAGCCAAAATCCTTGTATTTCATCATCAAAATTAACACCCATCCCTGATAGCTGATCAAGAACACCTTGAAAATCATTTATGTGATCAAGAAGAGGACTGCCCTCCTTCTATTTAAAGGTCATCAATTGCTTTAGTAAGAACAACTTGTTATTGCCAGTTTTTAAAGCGTAAAGCGTCTCCAACTTTTCCCACAATGTTCTAGCATGTGTCTCATTCACAATATGGTTGCGAACATTATCTTCAACCCATTGCCTTATATATCCACATACCTGTTGGTCCTCAAAATCTCAATTTTCATTAGTCACAGTCTCAGGTTTATGAGCATAAAAAACGGGAATATGCATCTTCTTCACGAAGAGTAGATCTTTCATCTTGTTTTTCCATATGTTGTAGTTGCTCCCGTTTAGACATACCATCTTGCTCATATTTCCCTCCATCAAAAACTTGATAGAGAACCTGACTCTGATACCACTTGTTGTGACGAAAAGATGAAAACGAAAACTCAAAAGTAAAGAACACCAAATTTAACGTGGAAAAACCCTTCAAACCGAAGGTAACCACTACGGGATCAACAAGATCCGAATTGGTTCACTATAACAATAAGAAGGTTACAAATATTCTTCCAATGGCTACACAACAATTGTCAAAAGAGAACAAACAATAGCTACACCAACAAAAGATAAATAGAAAGAAAAACCACCCAAACAGAGCTGCTATTCGGAATCTAAATCAGGATCCTGCTGACCTCCGAATCCGATCTCCACCGTTCAAATCAACCACTAAGATGTTAGAAACACTCAGTCGAAATTTCAGCCCGATCCAACAATTAGTTAATCGGGAAACACGATCTGTACGTTGCCGGCCGGAAAAAAAGATTGCAGCAAAAGGAACCCTTTTCTTCTCTCCTCTCTTGTTGAAAGCTCTCTCAAAAAAACCTCTCTTATGTCCTAATGTCTCTCAAAGACAATACTAATGAGCAATTGAATTATTCTCTCAAAACCATCCTCTATTTATAGAGTTGTGCTTTTCCTTATAAAGCCAAAACCAACTCCAAATAGGATCCTAATTCTAATCCTTTTCCTAATAGAATTGGAAACCAATTAAAGAGAATAATTCCAATCATTTTCCAAGTAGGATTAGACCATGGGCCTTTGGCTGGAACATGGGCCATCGCCCAACAGGGGATTCATGGTTCGGACGAACCCAATAGCTTTTTCGTAGACCTTGTATTTGTACTAGAAAATTAAATAAATATATATTTACATTAACTTGTGAACCCCTAACAAAATTGATTGATGGTTTAGTGGTAAGGAAGGAACCATAGAAATGCTTTTCATGCTAGAGTTGTGGGTTCAAATCCCTGAAATTTAGAACCCCCAAACTCTTAGTCCTGGCTCCGCCTCTGATCATGACAGTGGATTGGTTATACTCATTTAATAGACAAATTTATTACTATTATCTTCTCGATCACAAAAATAGTGTCACTTTAGCAAAAAAAAAAAAAAAAACTTCAAAACAATACTTATTTTGAGACGAGAAAAATAATAAACATGCTTTTGTAGTTAGCACTACATTTTCTCTCATTATGACTCGACCAGTGGGGCAAATGCTCTGACTTGGTTGCAGCTCCAAAATATAAGTATAGAAAATTGAATACTAGCATAAAATAATGTACCTCTTTTTTTTTCACCTGTCTTTTGTGTAGGAATTTATTGGTTTCCTTGTGTTTAATGCATGCAACAGGCAATAATGATCATACATCAAATTATCAACAAAACTGTGAGAGTCAAACTGCATTTATCACGACATGAGTTTGTGCATTTGGTCCTTACACATTTATTTTATTAAGAAGAAAGATATGTCACTAATTATACAAGTTTCGTGTAAGACTAATAGCCTCAGTAGCTCATGAATAATAAAGCGATTAGAATCTATGTGGGACTCTAATATTCTCGTTCCACCAGCAAGTCTCAATATCTGAATTGTGGACAAACTAATTAATATGAGAGTCTATCATTTATAAAAACGGATTAAATGGAATGAGTATAACTATGTGTATCATTAAGAAAATGAATCAAAGTTCATTGAATTTTAGAATTTTTTCACTTATATATATAATAATAATGCATCAAAATAATAATTACAGGCTCCATCCTCTGGCTTTGATTGAGATAATAATTATAATGTTGGTCCCAGAATGTACCTTACTTTTCTAGACTTCATAATTTATAAGCTTCCAATATTTATCCAAAGCATTACATTTGGCTTAATGGTCACAACATATGGTTATGCTGATGTGATGTGTACCATCGACAAAAAAATTTTAACATGATGCATGCCTTCTCTATAATTTCCAATATTTTTAAGGAGACCACTGATTTTTTTTTACCATGATGTTTGGACAGCTTTCACGCACCACTGATTATTTGGTTTCCAAATTTGTTGATATTTTGTTTAATCAAATACCCTTCATGTTCATGTGCACCATTATTAATATGAAGTCAAAGAGCCATATTGGCCCTTTGATATCCATGTGATTCCAAATAAGTGAATGTGATGGAAATATGGTCGATATGATTAAATTCTACTGTTCATCTGAGTGGTGGATGTGAGAGGGCTCAGAATTTCCAAACTTCTTGTTAAAATACCTACTTTTTAAATTATCTACATTAATGTTAATACTAGCAAATTAACAAGGCGGAATAGGTTACTTTGACTCTTGTTACTTTTTAATTTGTTCGTTTTGGTCGAGGGATGGATAGTGACAGATCTAAGATTTCTAAAATATAAGTATATTATTAAAAATAAATGCATTTTGTGAATTTTGATGCCTAGCTCTCGATAAATAACTCAACTCTCAATTAAATACACCATTTCATTTATTTGTAGCACCACAAATTTACGTGCCCCAATTTACTTATAAATTGGCCCCTGGTAGTGGAGTTGTGGGTACGTTGAGGTTCTTTATCTGCAACGGCAATCATCAACGTTTTGATTCTTTGCAGCAAAATTAAATATACATTACAACAATTTACAAAGAAGACCCACACCACATGTACATCATGTGTTCTTGCTTAATTCTTCTTATTAATTACCTCATTGGAATTGGAGAAGGTGAAAGAAGGATCAATAATTTTGTGTGCGCAACAACGCATATAATGAAAGGAAATTAAAGAAATCCTATTAGTTTAGTTATATTTTAGTTTGCAATATTATAAATCTTACCAGATTTTGGTGCATCAAGATATATGTATCTCGAGATACATAGAGTTAAAATTAGGTGTAATTTATTTTAGATACACTGTATTCAAGTGAATTCGCATGTATATAAGATACATAACATGTGCATCACACCAGATATATACAGATACATGTATTTAGATGTATCTTCTTCAATATATGGTAGAAAACTCTTAATTGATGGTAGAATATATAATTATTTTAAAATATAGATATAATTAGTAATATATATGGTACAAATGTATGTCTAATAAGATAGTTTCTTTCTAATAAATTCATTTGAATTCAATAATTTTGACTCTAATCGTATACATTTAATAAAAAAAATTGTTAATTAAGAAAATACAAACAATAACAAATCAAATATACAGGCAAAAATAAAATTTGTGGAGAGAGTTTTTTCTTATCAAATTTCAGAGTGCTTTTGCAAAATTTATCCTTTCAATACTATGGTTAAGAAACTACTTTTAATAAATAATTCGGGCAAGTGTCACTTGTCCGGTACTTATGTATTGAGGAAATAGAGAGAAGGAGTAATGGATTTTTTTTTTAATATTTAAAATGAATATAGTTTGAAAAATAAAGAAGTAATTTAATATTTTATATTTATTTTATCCTTATAACTTGTTCCTCTAGACTCCAGTCCATATTAAATATAAATTGTTGAGGTATGATACCCTTTTTTTAAAAAATATTTAAATACATAAGATTACCTTTCACTATTATCCTTTATATTATTTCTAAATTATTCTCCTAGAAAATGTAAAGTTGTTGAGAACCTCATTGAATGAACAATTCATTTAATATATATTAAAAGGAGTATTAAGAATTAATATAACAAATTATCTTTTTATTTATTAATTTTTAAAGGATATATTGTGTTAGTTATTTTCCCTTTAATTCTTCTTTATAATTAATTATTATATAATAAGTAGAACGTGACAACTTAATTTACCACAATGTGTGGTCATACACTTTGTCTCGAACCCCAGTAATTTCTACATGGTTCCAAAATAATTAAATAGACTTAGATTTAGTTTTCTTTTTCTTTTCTGATTAGATCAGAAAGAATAATATAATTATGAAAGTAAAATTTGCATATGCGTCTAATCATACTTCTTATTTTTTGTCATGACGACACATTGTTTTATCATCTTAATAAAAGAGTTTTAAAAAAAAAGTCAAAAATACATTCAAAATATTTCGATTATTTGAGTTTCATACTTGAATTATCGTGTGTGTGAATTTCTACAATGTTCATCACGACACACTTGAACTATTAAGTTGGAGAAGTGAACAACTGATAGTTCGGATGTATTAATAAACACTTGGTGATAGATCAGATAAAAACTTGCATATCTAATAATTCAGGTAAAAAATTGAACTCAAAAAATCGAAATACTTTGGATATGTTTTTACTCTTCTCACTAGTAAAAATATAAGAAAAAGTTTGGGTGAAGAAAACAAAAAATTAGGAGATAGAAATTAAGATGTGATAGATCATCCACCTGCCACAACACTTAGCACACCTATAAAGCAATCAGAAAGCAAGTGTTGTTTAATTTTATGTAATAATTCATTTGAGCTGTCTAATAGATGGTGCTTATCAATACTAATACTCCATTATCTAACTTGTTAATTAATTAAGCACCTCCATTTACTCATCAATCCTTCAAAGATTGGATAAGACTATTGATTAGTATGCTTGGTAATTACATCCATCTGTCTATTTAAGATAAGCTAAAAAGGTACTTCTTCCACTTCTATATGAATATTCACAAGTACTATTTATACTCCACTTCTTAGATATATAAATTCATATTTTCATTAATTTGATTGATTCACCTTAGTTGATGGATTTTGTATCAATAAGATTGGTTTATAATATAGTAGGTCTCTCATCTATGTCAAATGTGTTGAAAATAAAGTACTTTCCTTTTTACTAGTGGTAGGGTTTCCATTGAAGCAATTTCCTTTAATTTGGTGAAAAGGAATGAAATAGAGGTGATAATTATAATAGGTGAATAATTAAGTGCAAAGATTAAGTTTATCCCATTTGCAAACAAATATTGGTTTGAAAATTGCTTTTGGTTTAGGGGAAAGGCATGGATAGTGGGTAGATTGTGGAGGTAGGAATGGGGATGGTGCTATTTCAACAAGTTAGACCAAATAATTGTTCAAATGAAGTCCAAAAGGGATTATATGCAATAAGAGAGAGAGCATTATTTGTCATGATTTTTAAAATATATGAATATTAAAGAGTTTGGAAGTGTGTATAAAATGGAGTGGGAATGGCTAGATTTAGATTAACGTAATACTCCTCCGTCTCGAATTGTCAGTCGTGATTTTTAAAAATAACTATCCAAAATTATTTGTTATTTTAAAAATTTAAGATATTTTTTTCTCAATTTTGTCCTTTGTAGTAATTATTCTTGAAGACTTACAAATACTTTAATTATAGGAATGATGACACATAAATAAATAAAGTAAATATCCAATGAAGAAGATTATATTTTAAGACAAATAAGAATAAGATTAGTCCCATATAATTTATCCGCATTATATATATATATATATCAAATTACTTGTCAATTAACAAGATCAAAATAGAATTAATTAAAAATTTCCATTTTAAATATAAATATAGTAAAGTTTCAAAAAAGTTCATCCATAATTAATTTTATTATTGATAAATAAGACACGTAAATAAAGTGTATTAAAAAAGTCTAGGTAAACAATAAAAACATCTTTTTTATTTATGATTTTAATTTCTAGGAGACTATAAAGGAAAAAATGGATAAATAATATAAAACGGAGGAAATAATAAATTTAAATTTGATCAAGAGATTTTTGTTTTTTGATTTCCTATAATAACCAGTATTCTAAAATAATTATACTCTTAGGAAAGAATGGAGTATATATACACCTGAAAAAAGAAATGCAGCATTAAATGGCTACCTCCACCAGGGGCGGAGCCACCTTAGGCGAAGGGTGTTCCGGTGAACACTCTTTGCCAGAAAATTATATAGTGTATAAAGGTTAAATGCTAGTTATTATGAGTGTATGTTTGATTTTGCACATCCTTAACATAGGTGAAAAGAAAATTTGCACACTCATCTCGAAATTCCTAGCTCCGCCACTGACCTCCACTATATAATTAAATTTCAATAACTAAATTCTAGCATGCATTTTTTTTTTCTGACCTTTTCAGGGGTACGTACTTCATTCAAATTTCAAAGTTATTCAATCGCATACTACTCTTTTAAAGATCTCGAAGGATACTTTTATCATATTTCACTTTTTTCATTTCTCTCGAAGATAAACAGTGCACCTGATCACCTTATTATAATGTTAATAAAAACTTTTTCGTCACTTATTTTGTAAGTTTCCTACTTTTGTGGAAGCGTATGATTATTTCATTTAAAAATTTTAAGTTTTTAGATGAGATGATCACACAGTTCAATATGGTATAAGAGTAAGACTCATCCCAATAAATATTTATCAATGGACCTCCAGAATAAATTGCCCACGCACCAAATTTCCAATTCTGAGCGTGATGAAGTAGGGTGTTGAAAAGTCCCACATCGAATGAAAAAAGAATCATGAGTGGACTCTTTATATGGACTTGAACAATCCTATCCTCCTATACTAACTTTTGGAATTGAGTTACGTCCAAAAATCATTTCTTAACATATATTAGAGTAGATAAAGGTTCTATAATCAAATTTTACCACCACCCATTATATATATATAAAAATAAAAAAAAGAACTTTCATGTTTTTGACCCATGAAAAAGTATCAGACTCACATGTAAAAGACGTATGTATTAAGAATACAATTAAATAATAAAAATATGATCCATCTAATAATTTAAGTTTTTAGACGTGATGATCAAACACTTCCATATATGAAAATTCAATAAAATGGGAAAGAGATTTCATTTTCTTTTAGTTTGAATCTTATTAATTAAAACTTAAGGTAACAGGGTGTAGAAAGGACATAATTGAGAGGGATACCGGCATTTGCATTGTGATTCAATTTGTGATGTTTTGACCACTTGATGAGCTTTTACACAAAAGACTTGTTCTTTATTGTTTTCACCCACAAAACTGTTTCACACTAATGTATTAACTAGACAAATCACATTGAAACAATTCTTTTTATATAAATAAAATATAATGAAAAGGGGTAAACAAGAATAAAGTAGAAAAAAGATGGAAAAAGAAAGGGTGCATGTCTTGACTCTTGATGATAAAGAGAGTGTAAAAATCAAGATTTTGAAAGAGTTGGGTGGGAGAAAAGTATATGAGTTCTTCAACTCATCATCATCCAATAATATGCGTACATATATATATATATATAAATTATGAGAATAAGAGAATCATTTCAATTTATATAACGTAGATGGATTGACTTCACAAGTTTTTTTAATAATAATAAGATCATAAAATTAACTTGTAATTCTAAATATAATCTATAATATTTATGTTGTCACAAATTTTTGATATTTATAATACTAAACATGTCATAATAATTTTTGACTAAAAAATCATCATTAGGGATAACATAATTTTTTTAGATTAAATTGTTATTAAATTTAGGAAGATATTATTCTTTTTTGAATCAAACAAATATGTTGAAGAACAATTCAAAGTTGTAGAAACAATTTTGTTTAGAATTTGGTATTTGATTGTTTATTTTAATTCAGGTATAAATAAAATTTGTAGCTAAAATTATATAGAAATATATTTTCCAATGTCTAGTCAAAGTAGATTTCATACTATTATAAATTAGAGTGTTACTAGCTTTTTTATATAACGGGGAGAATGGTAAAGACCGTTCTAATTTATTATATTATTTCATGAATAAATTATGTTCCTACATGTAGTATTTCAATCGTAAAATGGTCGATTTTACGAAGTTTCCCCTAGCGAAAGCACACTTGTAGAAATCGCAATTTATGTCATCGATTATCAAAAATTCTCTCAAAACGAATGAACGTAACTCTCTCTCTTAACAACCTAGATATCTTTTAGAAGATGCAGAACGCATTTTTCTCTATTATAAATCTTAAATGTCAATTAATATGAAAAATCATCATTCTTTCGACACTCTCGTAATAATATATTTATATATCATATACTAAGAATTTTTTTTAAAACTAATAAGCTAACGAGCTAATTAACATCGATTATGATTGAACCTTCCTAAATAGATATTTCCAACACATCAAAATAAGGAGGGATCTCGTGGACTAATTAGGATTACTAATTAGTGATGAAGGAAATGTGTAGGCAACTCTTTATCGTGGGACCAAAAACAAAGACAAATTATTTGGTGATGCCAATTCGAGAACTCTCTTTCACATTTTCTAGCTACTTGTTTTTTTTGGTGGATTCTCTCTTTCTTTCTTTTTTGTCACCTCCATTTTCAATAATTAAAGTTAATTAATTATCCTTAGTCTTGGTTTTGAAGATTAGATTAGCAATACCAACTAAAACTCTCTTCCTATCCCTTTTGTCTTGTCAAAGATAAATAAGATCCTTCCAACCCCATGCTTCATTTAATTATTACTATTAAATTTTTTGTTGTCTTCAACGGTTCTTTCTTGGTTTAAGTTATGGAAAAGACAATTCAAAGAGGGGTTGGGGGTTGGCAAATGATTCATGAATGAAATGGATTAGTGTGTGTGATTTTTTTGTGTTTTTTTCTTTTTTCATTATTTGAGTAGAAAAATAGAAATTAATTTGTCAAAATAGAGGAGAGCTTTAATTATTACTACGATTTATGGTAAAAAATTTACGAATATTTTATTTGAACACTGCTATTTAATATTTACTTGTTTATCAAAATAAATTTGCATGTATTTAATTTCAAAACTACTTACGATATGCGGTGACTGAAATTTAAACAAAAAGTTTAAAGTTATATATGACTAACATTAAGTCATTTGTGCCTGAAGTTCAAGTAATTAAAATGACTGAAATTTAGTCATATGTGTATGACCTTAGGCAAAAGTATCTGAACTTTAGGATAAAATGAATAAAATTTAGATAAAAATAATTGAATTCAACAACATATGACTGAAATTTAGGGGGAAAGTGACTAAAATTCAGTCATATATCTAAAAGTTCAGACAAAAATAAATAAACTTCAATCATACATGCTTGCTTAAACTTCAACTATTTAAAACTTCAATCACCTCATATCTAAAATTGTTTTAATGAATAAACTTATAATTTGTACACACCTTAGATATGACTTAAATAGTTGTCCCTAATTAAGGAGGTTTTCAACTAATTCTAACCTTTGCCACACGTCTTTGTGAAATAGGGATGTGGCTCCAAATGACAAAATACAAAAAAGGGGTTCAAATTAAACAAGTATTAATACATTTCTCACAAAGCTCTTGTGATTTGTGAACACTTAATAAAATATTCTAAATAAAATATTTTAATGAACAAAATGTCACAATTCAAATAATAGACATGAGTACGTTGAACTAGGGTAAAAATGTACACGTACGCAATAGTTATTCCAATATAATAAATTTGTATACCAATTCAAAAAATACCTAACGTGTATTCACAAATACTATTATCATTAAATCATTATTAATAAATATATATATATTTTGATATTATTTTATAATTTAATCATAGCAAATTAATATGATTCGAGAAAAAAAATTGAGTGCGATAACCTCATGACAACGGCTACTCAATTATATTTCTTTCCTCCCATTAAGTATATGGGGAAAAAAAACGTAACCTCGAAGAAAACGAGATTTTTAGGAACACTTGCCGTAACAATGCTTAGTTTGCACCATCAACTTGTATAGATTGAGGTGAGAAAGTCAATTTTGTCATGGTTAACGTTAAGCGTAAAAAATTTATTCCCTCGTTTCATTTTACTTGTTCCATATTGATTTGACAGTTTATTAAAAAATATTTGTTAGGAATTTATGTTATTGAATTAATTTTATTTTTTTATGTAATTATTTAGTGATAAGAATAGTGTTGAATTTTTTTTTAATCGTAATTCACAAAAATGTGCAAATAATAATAATAATAATCTATTTTTTTAATATAAAAGCAAAGTAAAATAAAAATGTTGAGGGGGGTATTTAATAATTTGGTATGTATAAACTTGATTTGAAGGGAGAGGAGATTTTCTCCGGGGCTATAGTTGTCATTTAGGAGATTTTGTTTCTTAATAAAACGACTAAAACTCAAAAATCTTGAAACTTTCAATTTTCTTTCCTGTTTGTAGCCTTACAGGGAAAAAAAAAAGGTGAAATTGATAAGGGAAAAAATGAGTTATTTGACAGATTTCCGTTGATGACTTTTATTTATCTACTATTCTAATTATTTGTTTCATATTTTATTTTTAATATTTATTTCTGAAATTATATCGTGATTAATTATCTCGGAATAAATTATTTCATCATGTATATAGATAACTTATTTCAATACTAAAGTATAAATTGTAGATAAATAATTCTATGGCTACCTAATAGCTCCAACCAAACGCATAATTAAATAATTCTACATTTTTATCCTGAGATTATTATATCTTATCCGCTCTTAAAAAACATGCCAAATTTAAAGTGAACAAAGTAAAAATATGCCTAAAAATAAACGATAAAATCGTGAATGGGAAGAAAGGTTTGACCCAGCACAAACATCGAGAGAAGGTAAATCCAATTCAACCAACAACCACGCAATTAGGTCGGAAGTATGCCCATCTCATCTTCTGATGATAAATACTAGTAGTACTTGAATCTTGAAGACCCCAAAAAAATAAAAAAAATTTGAAGACCAAGTAAATAATATTAGTTTCCCTAGAACAAATTTTGAGTTTTTCTATTCTTTCAATAAGGGGAAAAAAACTTAGATAAGGAGTTAACCTAAATAAATTTTTTTTTAATTTCCCACTCGATGTTTAATATTTATATTGTAATTTAACTTAATTCGAATTCACACGTTATAGAATTCATTTATAAGGTAGCGCTTCAAATAAAAAGAAAATTCAATTTCAAGGGCTTGGTAATAAATAGTTGCTTCAATAGAAAAAATGTGAATAAGGAGGTATAAAATAACTTTCAAAGAAAAATCTCGATTTATTATTCTATTTCATATGAATATATTTTTTGTTTTTGAATTTGAAATTTCAAAGTTGTGTATGTATCACTATGTTTTATGAAATGGACGAATCTCATCCATCCAATCTCGATGGTAAGAAATAGGCAAACGAAATCTATAATTAGTAATGGAAGTCATTAGCTCGAATAGCAAAGATCCAAATATAAGAATCACAATATTTTATGGACCCACTTAGGCAAATAACGACTAGAAACGAAAGAGGAAAATGGAACAAAACTTTGTATGATGATGTTGAGGGTGACATAGCCTTCACAACTAGATAGCTATAGAGGGAAGCATCTTGCTTTAAGCCATGGATCCTCCGTCACACACATCGAAACTTACATTACTAATGGAAGTGAAACCAATCCCCTTTCTCTATGTAAAGGGACAACTCCTCTTTTCGTTTAAATAATGGTCCATATACCAACATGGTACACAATTTATTTTATATATATACTTACCTAAGATCGAAGGCTTCGTTTCTTTTTATAATGATTTAAGTAGAGGGAGAGGGTTAGAAATTAAAATTTTCTATTTTCTAATCAGAAGTTTCGAATTTAAATCTAATTTTTTTTCTTTATATATATATATATATAAAGTGATTCATCCTTAAGCGGGTCTTGATATGAATTCGAATTAAATGAAATCCTAGAAGAGATAACGACCTGAAATGAATTTATTATTTTTTAAAAATGAAGAGGTGGCGAGAATGCGTGGGCCATGCTCCATACACAACAATCCCTGCGGCAGCGCCTAACCTTCTCCACGCCCAACAATGCACCGCATATCACCTTATTGATTAGATCTCGTTTTGTCCGTATTATATTTTAGACAACAATATATACGCGTGTCTTTTAACTTAACCTTGATTGATATTTATATCTTTCAATTTTAGATGTGTACAAGTAAATACTTAAATTTGCATAAAATTGAATAAGTAGATACGTGTGTTCTATGTGACATCATACGTAACAATTAAAGTCATGTATGACGTTCTATGTGTATTATGCCACATTGGACACGTATATCTTATCTACTTCTATTTTTTTTAATGTACAATTATAAGGATGTGTGTCCATTGTTATAAAGCAATAGTACATGTAACTAATACTACTTTTCTTGGGGTCAATACGGTAGTGTATGAATGATACAAAAATAGCACAAATGTTGGGAGGAAAAGATGAAAAGCGTTTTACCATGAAAAAAAGTGAGAGTTATTAAAAGTAAATAGTAGAGACAAGTAATATTAGGATTAGAAAAAGGAGGAGATTGATGAGAAACACGAGAGTCCCTCATGGCGTGTTGAAAGAAAAGCCAAAAAAAAAAACAAAGCCCACGCGAAAGAACAAGAGAAGAGCAAGGAAACAAGGAACCACAATAAGAGGGGCTCTCCCTCTCCCTCTCCCATTTGGACTCATTCGTTTTGATCGCATCTCCTTCTCTTTAATTTCTCTCTCCCAATATAGCATGCGTGAAGCAAAGGTAGCTACTAGTAGTAAAAGATAAAAATAAAGCAAAAGTTTCTTAGGTGGAAACTAAGTGTGGTCATGTTAGTGTTCTTGATAATATGGGGTTAAGGTTGGCTTCTTCTTCTCCAACATAAAAGAAGAAAGAAAAAGATTCATTCAACACCCAATTTCTTTCTTTCTTGTCCTTGAATACTTGTTGATATTTCCATACTTTGGGGCATCTTCTTCTCATTCATGCTGTTTATGTGTTTGCCTTAATTAGGCCTTTCCTTTCTCATCACTCTCTTTTACACAATCAAAATCCTTTCTATATATACATACCTTTCTGTTTTGATCATTTTTCAATGGCTGTTCAAGCTCAATACCCATCTAATGTTCACCTCTTTAACAGGTACACATCTCCCTTCCCTCTCAAATTTATCTTCTTCTTCTTCTTTTTCTCATTACTAGTAACTTAATGGGTTTTTCATTGATTGCAGAGCCGTGCAAGAACGAAAGAACCCAGATGATTATTCGTTGCAACCTCAACCTGGTGGAGGATCAATTCTTGATCACACACAAATGCTATTCAATCCAGGAGGTAAAAAACAGGGGATATATTGTTAATTTTGACCGATCCGAACATTGATTAATTGAATGGTTAGGACCTTATTAGTGTGTTTTTGGCTATGGCAGCTGGCTCTAATCATTCATGTAAGAGAAGAAGAGAGGTTAGCTCCATGAATCCGTCAATGCAATCTCAGCCGCAGCTGATTGACCTCACTCAGCTTCATACGAATCCGCAACAACCAAATAATGTTGTCTCCACCGGCCTGCGTTTAGCTTCCGGAGAACAGTTACAACAACAGTATCAGCAACACCAATTACAGAAACAGTATCAGAATCAGAAGCAGCAACAACAAAACCAACACTCTCTTTCTCCTCAATCATCTCAATCATCAGCCTTCAATTCCATATTCACAGAAGACATGTCTACTATAATCAAACAACATCGCGATGAAATTGAACAATTCCTCCTTGTTCAGGTATAAACGTTACCACAAAATTTAGGGCTTTTTTTATTTGTTATGATGTATTTGCAATGAATGATAGTTCTGTTGGTATTTACAGAGAGAACAATTGAGACGGACATTAGAGGATAAAAGGCGAACACACTATCGCGCGTTGCTTGGAACCGCCGAGGAATCAATGGCACGGCAGCTGAAGGAAAAGGAAGCCGAGGTTGGCAAAGCGGTCCGGCGCAACGCCGAGTTAGAGGCGCGAGCAGCGCAGTTGAGTGCGGAGGCGCAAGCGTGGCGGGCAAGGGCTAGGGCGGAGGAATTCACCGCGGCAACGCTACAGGCACAGCTGCAGCAGGCGATGATTAACGGCGGAGGGTGCAATGCGGACGGAGACGGCGCCGGCGAAGCTGAGGATGCTGAGTCTGCTTACATCGACCCGGACCGAGTCGTTGAGTCAACCGGACCGACTTGCAAGGGTTGCCGGAAGCGAGTTGCGTCGGTGGTGCTTTTGCCGTGCCGGCATTTATGTGTTTGCACAGATTGTGATGCTGTGGTTCAAGCATGTCCACTCTGTCTCTCCATTAGAAATTCCAGTGTTGAAGTCTTCCTGTGTTAGAAAAGCCCAATCTTTGGCCCATGTGCTTTGCAGCCCAGGCCAAAACATCATGAACTAAGAAAAAAGATTTTCTAACTAATGTATTCATGGTACTTTTAAGTAAAAAAAGAAAAAAAAAGAATATAAATTGAAAACATAAAAATAAATAATGTTGATATATCAATTATATATCTCTTTATTCAAAAGTTTCTTCTTGGCTCCATAGTCAAGACACAAATCTTTATTATTTTTTTTTCTATTCAAATTATAAGAAGACATGCAAGAGATCTCATTTCCAATTTTTTAATCGAATGGTACAACCATAACGCTCCTACATTAATATTTTTTTCATCCTTTTTAAATTCAGTATGATCCATGTTCATCTATCATATGATTCTCCTGATATATAAAACAAGTATACATGCATATATTCGAAAAATGAATTATTCACATCTTCTGTTCTGTCCTCCTGCAAATAGCAATACAACAGGATCAAATATCTTGCATGTCTAAATAGAGTAAAGGAAGCTCAAAGTGGCAATATATACATGCAAATACAGTCATACACTATGCTTTTTATCTGAAATTTGTACGATTGTAAGTAATCCTATCGTGAGGATAATAGTTACGAGGATTTGAAAAGCATTATGATATTACGATTTTCAAGAATTAGCTCATGAGGATTCCACTATTCGCCGTATTTGGTCACATGACTAACATGTTAAGTCAAGCTATAACTAAAACCACATGCTTTGTACAACTTAAACGGTACATTAGATTAGGACTATGACAAAATTACTTAATTATAAGTTTGACCAGATTTATGTATGTTGAGTAAAAGAAGAAATAAAGAAATCCAAATCTGATTAGTTCACATGATGGCTGAATCACTATTGCTAAGAGCTTTAAAATGGGACGTTAGTTGAAAACAACAAGTTCCTAATTGTTTTCCAGTCAATATTGTTAATTATAGCAACCACCACCATCTTGTTTTAAATTCTTTATAGTATAATAAATACACAAGAGATAGGCAACAAAGCAAAGCAAACAAAAAAGATATTATATAGTTGTGTCAGCAATTAATTAGCTGACCTAAAATCAGAATAATGCAAATCTCAAAGTCTCTAATCCACTAATATATTGTACGTCTCCCTTGTTTAATTAAAATAAAAAAGAAAGAAACTAGCTACTTGATTAACTTTATGCGTTTTCAGGTGAAACATATTTCAAAGACTTACTTCATGTTTAACCAA
This sequence comes from Solanum appendiculatum, assembly GCA_018342035.1. Lineage (NCBI taxonomy): Eukaryota > Viridiplantae > Streptophyta > Magnoliopsida > Solanales > Solanaceae > Solanum > Solanum appendiculatum. Next base: position 19,951 of record JAGDQO010000893.1, read on the forward strand.
AAAGAATTCGATTCAAATATAGAATACCTAATCAGAAGTATTTGTTCACCCCGCCTCCCACCTTCAATTTTTTTATATTTTTTGTCTCAATTTATATGACACAGAATTTTGAGAGTACGTAAAGTCGGATATGGAGCCTTTTAATTTTTTCTAAAAAATGAAATTCATATTCGAAAATTACATAACAAGTATTACAGTTATAATAATTAATTAATAATTTAAAATATTCAAGACGTATGAAAAAATTTACAATCAAGAAAAGGTTCATTTAACTCTCGAAATCTAAAAAATACCACATAAATTGAACGGAGAAAAGTATACTTTTTGCTTTACAAAAAAATTTACAAGTATTAATTCCCTTCCCTCTTTTGCAAGTGATTAAAATTTTAATAATATTAATTATCAGGGTACAGGACAAGATCTATGAAATGTTACTTTCTATGATTGTTAGTGACTTGTGAACGCATTTTTGAAGGGGAAGATTAGCTTGAATAATACTAATATGGACCAAATAAAGATTATAACAATGTCAATATATATACGGCCGGCCTGCTTTGATTGAAATTTATAGGATAATTAGGAATCTTATTATTGTGCTAACATCGTTACCGTAACACATTGTCTAATGGAACTCTCGATTAGAAAATGTTTGGTATGTGAGATAAGAATAATAATTTTGAAATAAAATTAAAAATTAACTTTATTTCATGTTTGATTTGAGTTATTAGCCAATTTCGAATTATATTATCTATTTTTGTACTGAAATAGTGAGATTATTGTCTTATATAGAAGATGTAATAATATAATTTCATGAAATATCTTGAAATATTTTTACTTTATCTCATTTTGTTGGGATTTTGGGTCTTTTTCCCTTACAATGTGGATAAATAAAATTTCGAGGTTTTGAGTCTCCTTCATTTCCTTTGTGGATAAATTTGAATCCAATTTGGAATAGCCCACTTTGCCCATGAGCCTAATATTATGGTGCATTTGTAAGAATTTATTTTAGGTTTTATTTTGAAAAATCACCAGAGTTTGGAGAGCAGCCATATAGAGAGAAAAGAGAGAAAGTGCAGATTTTCGCACAAACTATAGCAACCAATTTTAAATCGTGATTTCTGCTTCGTTTCTTGTTCGATTGAGCTGATTTTTGGACAGCTTGTTCCTTTCAACTTAATCTTTGATTGGGAACTGAGAGAGGGTGATTTGGAGTCCTGTAGCTCCAGATTTTTGCTCGTGAACTACTAGCTGCGTTTTGGTGATTTTACTCCTTTTTATTTCTCTAGTTTTTTGTGCTGTCTTGTAGTTGTGTTGCTCATTGTTTGGCACTTTGTTGGTGGCCATTTTGGAGAACACTTTTGTAACTCTTGTTGATTTTAGTGAAGCTTTGGCCTTGTGGTTTTTGCTCTTCACACCGAAGAGGTTTTCTACGTTAAACTTGGTGTCTCGTGTGTTGATTTGTTTTTACCTTGCTATATTTCTTTTGGTTGATTTGCTTGCTGCCCCAAACAGTGTTTTACTTGCATTATTTTGTCTTCTCTTGGTTTAAATAGAAAGGGAAAGTTTTAACTTGAATTTTCTTGCGCTATTGCTCTGTCGTGCACATTTATTTTGTGCTTGCCTTTCCCAAAACATATCGCGTACATAAAATCTTTGGCATGTCATAATTCGAACTCAAAAGGTTGAATAATTGCAGTGTCTCTAATTTCTTTGATGCGTGTTAACTCGTGAGGAAAAGAGCCATCTGAGAATTGAGAAATAACAACTTCTATTTAATAAAATTAAATATGAGAAAGTTCTTCAAGTCGATTTTTTTAATTCTCTCTCCGTGAGCTCTATAAATGCAAACTTAAATATTAAGATATATTTTGTTAAGTTTAAATTATCTTAATGCTGACCAGTTCATTCAAACTTAAATTAATATAAATATTAAGATATATTTAAATTATCGTCTAAACAGTAAATTACGTAAATAACACATGATGACCGTGGAAAGTCTCCTTGCTAAAGAGAGTAAAAACCATGATCTACGATGTGCAGAATTTTCAACCAAATTTCACTAACTCAAAGAACGATTTCAAATTATAACTCTATAATTTAAGGGACTATCAAATTATAACTCTATAATTTAAGGGACTAACTCTAGTACCTCAACTCAAAAGTTAATCCTAACTGTTATACTACTTTGAGACAACTCTCACTAACACACAACATCAACCATACAAGTAAATATTACAACTCAACAATATTTCTATTACAAACTCAAGAATCAATAACCTAAACACGTAGTAATTTGAGACATAACTTGTATCGTAGACAAAAATTCTTTTCCTTTGAACATAATTTATACCACTAAATTTACATCACAGAACATAATTTGTACATGTCATGATTGAACTCACGTTTGAGACATAACTTTAACTAAATTTATGCTTTGCAATTTTATTTTATTTCGATATATATCGAAGGGAGTGCATAGTTTACCCAGTCAATATTATGATGATGGAAGGTGCAACCATATCTGCTAGCTGTTAAATGCTCATCAAATTTACAGACATATGCACAAAAGAACAGATATTATTGATTCAATATTTTTTTGTCAGAGAGCTGACTTGCAATCATACAACTTTTAAATTTCAAATTCTTCAAACGACTAGTCTTACACTTTAATTATGATGTAAATGTAATAAAACCAAATATTTCTCAACAAATGTATTGTCTTCTTCTAATCTTTTTGTTCACAAAACCTGGCAGCCATAGCAATTATTAATATTTGATTTACTCTGGAAATTAATGTCTGCATAAAAATATAAAATGAAGATATTTTCTTGGAAAAATTTCCAATTGTCCTTTTCTTTTCCTACCTTTAATTTGTTGTCTCTATTTTCACGTTAAATGAGTTACTAATATAGTCATTACAGAAAAAATTAGACAAAATGTAGATTGGATTAACTTTTTTTCATCCAAAATAATGTAATTATCACTTATTACGTAAAATGATCATTCGGCCTAAATGCATTTGTCGGCCCACTTCTTTTTTCTTTTTTTCATGTTGTCGGCAAGTGATATTTTACGTACTTTTTTGTTCTTCTTTTTAAGCATACAGTTTGCATCGAGAGAGGCACAATTTGAAGTTTCTCTATTTTTATTACTCCTTAATTTCCTAACTAAAATAATAATAATCTAATATTTGACTTCAATATATATATATATATATTATATACACAATTATATACCATTTTAAGACATAATATATACAAATGTCATGCGAATTCACTTTCATATTGTGTATCTGAAACAAATTATATCAAATTTTGACCCTATGTATCTTAGATATATGTATCTAATCGAGCTAAATATATGTATTTGAAGATCGAAATCTGGCACAAACGTAAATTTCACAAACTTAGGGAAAGACACGTAATTAGATCATAAATTAATGAGATTTGTGTTTTTTCACCAAAAAGTCATTGAAATATATTTTAATATTAAAATAACAATACTAAATTGTATTATTTGATCATGACTATTAAGTGGAGAAAGTGATTATAACTCATGTTCTCTCATATTTTCGTAACTTATAACCACACCATCTTTCAATTTATTCCAACGAAGAATTTCAACACAAATAAATAGTAGTCTTTTGCCCCTTATAATGGTGAGTGAAACATATGGTAAAGTGCGTGAAAAGGTGAGGTTAAAATTGTGAAGAAGAGAGCATTAATCATTGAAGGAAGTTATTCTTTTGGTGAAATTTAATCTTTACAATTTATTTAGAGTTTGTTCAATCATATGATATTATCGGATTATTATATTTTAGAGGAGACAATCGAATAACTATTGAAGATGAAAGTAATAGTAATGAAAGAGTCGTGTTGGTCGGGTATGGGTCCTTGATATGATGTGTATCTATATTTATTCGAGTCATATAATAGTGAAGATGAAAGTAATAGCAATGAAAGAGTTGTGTTGGCCGGGTATGGGGCCTTGATATGATGTGTATCTAGATTTATTCGAGTCATATAATATTGTTGGATTATTGTATTTCGGAGGAGACACAATTGAATGAGTATTGAAGATTGAAAGTAGTAAACAGTAGTAATGAAGAGTTGTGTGGGCCGGGTATGGGCCCTCGATATGATGTGCAGTAGCCTAATTATGTTTGACATAACAAAAAAACCAGGAGAAGTGTCGAATGTTTTACAAATTTCGACTCTTTTCGCAAGATTACACATGCTCTTCTGCTTCCCATGTTTGGTTTCAGTCATCTTTTTTCACCCTTTGTTTTTTAGTGAGGATAAATTCTTGAACTACTTTAGTTTATAATTTGCATTCCTTGCATCATGTATAAATAGAATACATAAATTCACTCTGTTTCATTTTATATTAAAAATAAATATGTTATTTCACTTGACTGACATATTACTAAATAAAATTTTGATTAAAGATATATTTTGCTGAATTAACTTTATTAGTAATGTTTTAAAAAAACTCCAAATTTGTTTACTAAACAGGGGAAGAATAGTTTGAACCTATAATATTGATCTTTGAGGCATAATAAGGTCAACAAGTACTCTCTCAAAACTAGCAATCCATTAGTAACTTGTCAGTTTCACTTTAATTAAAAGAAGTGGAGCTTTTCCTCTTGATGGGATTCTACTTCTCTTTAGGGGTACATGAGGTTAAAGTGAATTTTTTGTCGAAAAATTATATTGTATAGTAAAAATCCTGGATTGAAGACATATTCAAGTATAGTGATAAAGCCAGAAAGGAGGTTCAAAATTGTTTTAAGTCATATGTTCAAATTACAATTATGACATTCTAGAATCTTTCTTGAATCTCTTTATAAAAATTTCCGATTTCTCGACAATATGGATAAGTTATTAAATAATGTGGTTATAGAATTTACCAAGGTTTAATATGTATAATTATCATTTTTCGTCAAAAACTAACTGATTGATGAAAATAACACTAGAAATGACTATTTATGCTAGGAATAAAATGGCTCTTCTTGACTTGATTCTTCTAAGTTTATAAAGCACTCTAAGCTCTTAGTTGAAAGCCTCCAATGTAATGAGTGCCAAATCGAGTGTTATTTATTTGAGAGGTGTTTGTTTTTCTTTGAGATGTTTCTTTTGGCCTCTTTCAACTGAAATTGTGAGATCTAAGTAAAATAAATACAATATAAACATCTTAGTACATTATAAGCTCCACCTACTACAAAAATAAGCAATAGAGCGTTTTTTCATGATTGAGATGGATTAGGTATGAGTCAAAGGAAATGAAGGAAGAAAATTAACAGAAAATATATAGTATCGAGTCAGAATGATTGGAAATGTGGAAAAAAGATTAGATATAATTTGATCATTATAAATAAATTCAATACTTTTATAGAACAACGAAAATTTGACATAACTCAATCCCTCTACTATTCAGTCATAAAATGAGTTTGAGTCGGGTATGAAGGAGTGAAAAAATAGTGAGGTACTTTTTGAAAGTTAAATAAAAATTTTGGAATAAAAAAATCTGTTTTTATTTTTAATTCACTTTGTTGGTGAGAAGGGTATATATACACCATTTGCTAAGCAAGAAAGTATATATACATTACTTTTTTAATGTGAGTCATATCAATTCTAAATCACTATATTTTCCCCTTTTCCTTTTATAAAATATCCAGCAGATTTAAATATTTTATATTTTTTAATTACATATTCAGTGTATATATTTTGTATATTTTGATTAATGTCCACAATTAATTTTGATTGATGGGCCACAATAGAAAAGAAGTCAAAAGCTATGATGGCCCGGGAAAAGATTAGGCCCATTAGGAAAAGCCATTCTAGACGTAGATTACTGATCGTTCCACAAAGACAATTGGAAACTGCTGCACTAATCCAGACTTTTATAATACAATTAGGGGTAGTTTGGTACAAAGATTAATAACGTAGGGATTAGTAATATATGATTTATTTTTATCAAGTGTTTGGTTCATTATTTTTCACCTCATCTTGTGTTTGGATTAAAACTTTATAAAAAGTTTCTTTCCAATTATACCCTGGAGTTATTATGTAATTGGATCAAGGTACATATTTGCCGGACAATATTATTTTTCTATGACATTCTAACTAGATAAGAGAAGAACAATTTTATTGTCACGTTTGCTATTTTTTCAATTAAATTATTTGAGGATAAATAATTGTCATCTTAATAAATTGATCACTCACAAAATGTCAATTTTCAATTTAAATAAGATAAACCATCTACTTTTAAAATCGAAAAGACAGTAAACAATAGTAAAATTGAATAAATCATCTACATTTACACATAAAAATTGTAAGTTATAGTTTTAATATATATGTAATTTTATAAATTGTTCAAAATACAAATAATTAGAAAACCACACACATATTTTTTTTTAAAATTTAGTCAATCATTAATTGCTGCACAAAAATATTTTTAAAAAAATTTATTATACAGTTTCTTATCAAAAATATTTTAAAAATAAATTAATTTTAAATGCTTGCCAAAATATATCATAGATTTTCATCTGCAAGTTAACTAGTCCTCATAGTAACAAATATGCAAAGGAAATATAGTACAAGTTTACCATTTTCCTCCCAACGTGTGTCATCAAAGTAGACAAAGGAAAGTTTAGAATATGAAAAGGTTCATTATTTTAATCAACATGTAGTTATTATATGTTCCAATTAAATCACATAATTATGCTATGGAGCTTTGATACGTTGCACGGAATAATCCACCTTAAGGAGTGGACAAATACTTGAACTAAAGGGAAGAAAAGAATTTCAAAAGCAATATTTTTTTAATTAGCGAAAAGATAAAAGCACAGAGGGGTACTAAATGTTGCACCAATTAATTTATTGTAGTATCTAACTTTTTTATTGTAAAATGGCAGAAGTACATTATTGTATAATTAAATTACTACTGCGATTCTTATTGAGGTTTCACGTTATAGGGCATATGCCTGCCTGCTGGCTGGGTATTGGGAAACATATACACGTGTATAATAACAATAAATATAGTATTTTTTACCGGTGAAGTTTGAAGATGACAATGTATATGCAATAAAAAAATAATTTTAAATTGATCTTTGACTTAAGTAAAATATATTAAAATACATAAATATAATAGTAAAGAAATTAAAATATAAAAAAAATAATATAATAATTAAAACAAAAGAATAACAAATAATAAAAACTAAGATGATTTAATAATACTAATAAAAAAAAACTTGACAAGTCTTGAAAATTGTGTGTCAATTTTCAAATTTAAATTTATTTATTTTAATAATATACTCTTGTAATCATATAATTATCCTAAGATATTTAAGATGATAAGCTCTAACAATATATTTTATTTGCATGAATAAATTCAATCAATGTAATTGATTTGTTGTTTGAAGTATTCTTTTACTGGAATAAGTCTTGAAAAAATTAGCAAGTGAAGTAAGTTAAGGGGTAATGCACACCAACAAAGGTCGTAGAAGAGTTGTAAGTACTTCTTAATATTTAATTAAAGATTTCAAATTTGAGTTTCTTTTGACTTTGTTAGATAACAGTCTTGGCTTTTCGACATAAATCTAAATCTGAACACGGAATGAATAATCCAATTAAAAAAGGGGGACGCATAACGTGAAAAGACGAATGGTGAGGCATTTATGATTTTCACAGCTAAAAGTATGGGAAGTTGGGTCAGGGTTAATGATGCGAATGGGGCAGCATTTCAACGGCTGACCGGAATTAAAGGGCAGCAAAAATTGGCTCAACAGTCAACATCTGTCTCCTTTTTGGACACCTGTGGGGAATGGTCCGTCCTACCCTTCTCTCTTCCTCAACATTATTTACTACTCTCACCGCTCTTTCCCACAAATGTTATGGGTACGACTGATACCATATAAAATTAGGTTTTAAGCTTAATTCATACCGTAAAAGCTAATTCAAAGAAAGAAGAGTTGTCGAGGCCTTATAAGAATCCATCCATCTCATTAACTATCAGTATAGAACTTAATTTAAGATGTATATTTAGATTTATATTGTACAATCAAACTTAATTTTGAATATTTTATTTTATTCCATTCAAGATGTTTTCTTTAAAACAAATTTAAAGAAAACACTAATAAAATGAAATGAAAAGTGTATTACTCCTTCCGTTCTATATCACTTGTTCATATTAAAAATAATTATTTTAAATTATTTGATAATTTGCAGAATTAAAATAAATTATTTCTAATTTACTCTTATAATTAATAACATTTATCAATTTTTATTTATAATTTTTTAAAGAACATGTGAAGGAGAAAATGTACTATTAATAAGAGAAGAAGGGAGTACTTTTAAACATAACGCCTACTTTACTACTCAATTTGTTTCAGTTTATATGATTTGTTTTTTTAATCGATATTAAAAAATAATATATTTTTTATATTTAATAATAATTTAATTTCTAAATATTTATTTTATCTTAATTAAATAATTTATAATCACTTATTTTGAATTATAAATTTTAAAAATCTTTTTTTTTTCTTTTAAACTTGGTATAAAATTAAATTATATAGAGTAAGTATCATATAAAATGGAATGGTGAGAGAAATTGATTAATTTTTTTTTTGAGGGAAATTGATATAGAGAGGAGTATTATTGTTATTATAACTTTGATTGTCACGCCTTCACAATGATGATGATTGATGATCAAGTGGCTGATTAAGATAATTAGTTAAATAAGTAAAGAACAAAACAATTTGGGGAAAAGGTTAAGCATCTCATGACGTAATTGAGCTTAATGCTTCCATAAAAATCTCTAACTCCGACTATTTTGCAGCACATAGTAATCAATAGGTTCTTCTTACGCTTTAAGGTGTGTTTTAGTTTTAAAATACTTTCTGATTTGGTAAAAGTTATTTTCATCACCAACAAGGGTTGTGGTGGAGTGGTAAGTACTCCTTCATCCTTAACTAAGAGGTCTCGGATTTGATTCCCCTTGGGTACGAAATTGCCTTTGTTAGGGAGCGCTTTGTGGGTAAGAAGCTATTTTCATCCAAATAATAACAAATTTTAAATTTAGGCAATTCTCAAACCATACGCAAATCTAATTTTTCATTTGATATGTGTTATTTTGATACATTCTATGTATTTTTAATTACTTAAGAATTAAGACTATAAAATTTAGTTTTTTTTTATTTTTAAATTTCATGTGAAGTCAATACTTTCTCTGTTTTATTTTATTTGTTCATTTTAACAAATTAAAAGAATTCTTTTACTTTTTTTCTCATACTATTAACTAACTGCATAAAAATATTGATTATCAAATTTAAAATTTTAAAAATATTATTAATAAAATATAATTTTAATTTAAAAAATGTGATCATGTAATATTAAGAGCCTGTTTGGAAAGTCATCATGATAATTAAATTTGGTGTAATTACACTGTCTGTCATGTTTGGTTGGCTATGTAATTTGTGAATTGTTGGTAATTACATGATGTTTTTTAATTAATATATTTTCCAAAAGACAATATATATCTTAAATATTCAATTTAATATCATTTATAAAGACCCTTATCAGTCTAATATAAATTTTTAATTTTAAATAATTAATTTTCATTTTTAAAATTCAACATAACCTTATGATTACACCTTGTGCAACCAAACAAATTACACTATGGCAAACAAATAAATCAACATAATTACTAGATTGTGTAATTACGAGGCTAATAATTTCTACCATAATGATTACACTAATTTCGATTAACTGATGTCCTTCCAAACAAACCCTAAATGGAGAGAGTAAAACATAAGAAAAATTTAACACGCAAAATATCTGTTGTAGGCGGGGAGGAGACGTTAGAGTGGTCGCGAATAAAAATAGGATGGTGACATAATTTCGAAAGTTAAAACTGACGCGCAAAGAATGGGAAGTGGGTCCAGGCTGGGGGCCCGCATCCCACTCGGCCCGTTGTAACTTTCTTGCGCTTTACAAGGGCAAAGCATCTCATGTGCCGTTAGGTCGCAAGTTTTCGGGGAATACCAAATGGGCCCCCATTTTTTGGAAAACTACTCCAGCACTTTTCTTCTACTTGTTGCCCTTCAACTCTATCAAAATTACCAACCAATGCCATCGACATATCTTTATTTTTCTTCAAAAATAAATAATTTAGTTAAGCTAAGTTTCAAGTACTTAAATCGGACGGATCGATTTCAATGGTTATTGAGCAAAATTAAAAAACTTTTAATTATTAAATTAAATATAATATATATTTATCAATGGGATTTGATTTAATTAATAGTTATTAATTATATACGAGAATAAATAATCTGTGAGTGAAATGTTGTAATTTAGTAATGGCACTACTCGCTTTGAAATATGCCTGTGTTTACCCAAAAAAGTTTTTAAAAGGCGATATATTCATCTCTACTTTGTTTTTACCCCTTAAATATTTTAGGAAAATTGACGTATTTTCCTTGGACTAGAAAATGACAAAAAAAGGCCCCTTATATTTAAAAGAGTACAGTTAATCGAAACTGCTATCTATCAAATACTTTCCCCAAACTTTTTTATTTGTCAAATTTTGACTTAGCATACCTATTAAGAAAATAACAAATAATATAGTAAGTTTATCATTTTACCCCTATCAATTGATAGGGTTTCAATTTTTCAAATAAATTTTACTCAATACATATTTCAAAGACACTAACTTAATGTTAATAAATTGATGGTATCATAGAAAAAAAATTGTCCTTGTCCTTGTCAAAAATAACAAGTAAAAAGGGAAATCAAATTAGAAAAATTTGACAAGTAAATAGAAACGGAAGGATTATTTAACTATTTTAAATTGTGAGATTTAACCGACACTGAAAAATATTAATAGAAATTCACATTTAAAGGTGTAATAACTTTTATTTGCATGCATGGTAAATATTCCTCACTTTCAATCGAAAAGTTATAAATTCGAATCACCAAACAAGTAAAAAATGATGGGAGTCCCTAAGAAGGGTAAAATGAAAAAAGTGTAACTTTTATACTCCCTCTATTTAACAAAGAACGACCTAATTTGACTTGACACAAAATTTAAGAGAATAAAGAAAACTAGGGATTATTGTGGCCTTAAACATGTCATGTGAAAAACTGAAATTAAAATATTGTCAAAAAAGGAAAGGAATTATTCTTTTTTAAACAAATTAAAAAGAAAAGTAGGCCATTCTTTTTTAAACGGATGGAGTAATTTACTGCTAATTTTGGCTTCCTTGTCTAGGCAGTTTCTTAGGTTTTTGCCAATTTTCATTAAATTTAATATTAAATATATTTAATAGAAACTAAACATTTTTTTTTTTATAAATTTAGGGAATTAAAATTGCTAAACTACTTTAAACCGATCCTCACGTCTCACGAGGCTCCATTTATTGTCACTTTCTCTCTCTTGAACGAATAATGGCAAAAACGTAAATGTTTACAAAAACAAGGATATTATTGTCATAAGAATAAACAAAGAAAAAAAAACAGGGGAAGATACAAGGAATAGTTGGCCAATAGAATTAGGTTCCAGTTGCACCAAATTCAGAAACATCATTGTTTTGCACTTTACACTTGCTCTCCAAAAAAAATATATATATATATTTGTACCAAACTTTCTTTATAACTCACCCCCCATTTCTCCAAATATTTTCTCACTGTTTCTTCTCTAGTCTCTACAAACAAGAAAAAAAAATGGACAGTGCAACAAGAGGAGGGCCTTTTTATTATACTGCTTTACAGAGGAAGAGTAGCCTCACAAGCCTTTCTTCCATTTCCTCTTCTTCTTCATCATCTTTGTCTTCAATGTCATCTCCAAGATTTGCTGGTGGCAGGAAGTACTATGATGGTACTGGATTTGAACAACAACCCCATTTCTTGGAATCTTGTTTTCTTTGCAACAAACCACTTGGTTATAACAGAGACATTTTCATGTACAGGTTGGTTTTTTGTTAATTTATTTAGTGTCTTTTTAGTATGTTTCAATAAAATGCTTTTTTGTTTTGTTTTGTAATTTCAGTTTTTCACAACATTTTGTGTACTAACTCTTATTATCTTTATTAAACTCCAGTAAAAATCAGACAAACAAATTAAAACAGAAGAAATTTGTGTTTTAGTTTTCTTATTTTTTTGCTAAGGAGATGGATTTCCTATAAATAGTAACTGGTTATCTTGTACTGATCAAAGATCTTACTTTTATTTAACAGAGTAAAGAAATTCTTGATTACTTATAAATCAGGTTATAACAGAGTTGTTTGGGTTGAATTTTCATATTGTCACATAATCAATAGTTGCTATCTCATAAATTCACCCTTCTTATTTTATTTTTTTTGAGCAAAAAAAATAATCAGACTTTGACTTGCTAATAACAAGTGTGTATTGGCAAATTGTGACTATGAGTACAATAGTTTGATTTATTGTTGTTTTGATTGTAATGATGCAGAGGGGATACTCCATTCTGTAGTGAAGAATGCAGGCAAGAACAGATAGATATGGATGAAGCAAAAGAGAAAAAATTAAATCTTTCAGCATCTAAGGCTTTGAGAGAAAAGGACCAGACTACTTCTTCCAAAAATTACCATTTTCCCAGAGGCACAGTTGCTGCTGCTTGAGTGAATAAAGAACAAAAAATATTACTACTATTATATATATATATACTACTACTACTACTACTACTAAAAACCTCATTAAAGAAAATGAGATGAAGAAGTAGAAGAGTTTTTTTTTTAAAAAAAATCTTAATTAATGTTGAATACTTTAGTAAAGTGATATGTAAATGATGATATGGAAGGGGAGGGTGTGGGGTTGTTAGTTATGCTCTCTATATATCATATACAAAAATAGCTCTGTTTTTTGGTGAGCTGCTTAAGTTTGTTTGTTTTTGTATCCTCTGTGATTTTCAATAGTGAAATGAGAAGCAACTATGAATTTCTACTTTTCAAAGTGTCATCCATGGCTCAAAAGTATACAGAAAGTTTGTACATTAGGGCTTCTACATGTTTGTCCAAGTACTTTGTACTAACACATCTATAGTGTTGCCACCACTTCTATCTTCAAATTGTTACCAAATGGCCAAATGAATATGGGTTAAGTAAATATTATGTCACAAGAATTTGTAGTTTTCTTTGATGACAAAATAAATCAATCCTATTGTTACAACAATATACTCAGTTTAGTCACAACAAAATAGGATGTGAGGAATATAGAGTATACACAAATCATATCCCAACTTCAAAGCTCGACTCAAATAATAATAAATCTAGTATTGTCCTATATTCGTGCAAAAAAAGGATACTCAGAAAAAAGTACTACTTTCTTGTATAACAATAATTATCCACTATATTATTTTAGGATGTGTAACAATACTTGAACTATTACCATTCTATTTATAGTTTTTAAAAAAGTGTGCAAAGTCTATTGTGGAAAGTTATTGTTAGAATGAAAGAGTAACAAGTAAATATAAAAAGATAACAACAAAAACTTATTGGCTTTCTCTAAAATAAATAAACTTCTAGAGGGACTCTTTTGACATGACTTAAAATGAAGCCACATTGATTTCTTGATTAAAAATGGAACCAACCAGGTGTACCATTATAAAAAGGTGAAAATCATAAATATAATCAACCTAATTAAGGAGATCTGGAACATCACATAAATGTCACCTAAAGTTGTAGCGAAATAATTGAAGAGATTAAAAAAAATTATTCACAAAGAAGAAAACAATTTTAATAACAATAATATACAAAATTTTATACTATTAATGTAGAAGTTAGATCAAAGTAGAACACTTTGAGGTTTTACGTTAGAGAATCAGCTGCTTGCTTACCTGCCGGCCTAATTTTTAGGTGAAATAGGCTTTGTGCGGTGCAAATTTGAACTAGTCGAATTCAAATCACTTGACTTTCAGTTTTTTTGATGAGAATTGTGAAGAAAAAAAAAAACCCACGAACATTAGTGCAATGAGATTAAATAGTAGTGATAATAGCATGCACAAATATAATTATTAAAAATGTAGTCTTATTTAGAGGGTGAAATAGTTTATGTATTTTCATTTATATTAATTTTTTTATATATAGATGAATTATTCAAACAATATTGAAGATTATATCTCTTTTAATATTTTTCTTTAATATTTTTCTTTTGTTTTTGAAAAAAATTGAAATAGACTAAATAGTAGTGATTATTCCCTTTCTTTTTTAGGAAAAATAATCATTAAGCTTTAATTTTGTGCTTTTGAAAGTTCTAATATAAACTTCTGATATTGAAACTTACCAACCAAGCCACTTCCCCAAGACAGTCGAAAGAAGAATAGGGGCAGTGATCTAGTTATACGTGCATAAGAATTATGTTGAATATATAAAGTGTATTAATAATATTGAAATTAGTAATATCGAAATTATCTATTATTTAATTTGGTGTATAAAAAATAACATGTACTTTACTGTTCATAATTTCTAAAAAAATTATTTGTTTTCAAAAATATCCTCACCGTTCTTTTAACCAATTTATAATATTGTATATCTTCTTGATGATCTGAGAATTTACCTTAGCAATCCTTCAAATTTTGGTGAATAGAATTTTAAAGTATAGTCTACATGACTATTCTACTTTCAATCACCATCATTCATCATCAAAGAGCACTACTTTTCTTTTGGATCCCTTTTTCCTTTATTCTTTCATCATGAAATTTCATACCCTTTTTATTTCTTTTTTCGGGACTTCCCTGTCACATTATTCTTTTCTTACTTAGTTTTGAATTTTATATTTCTTTAAATGACCACACAGAAAAACTTAAAAGGGAAATAAGTGATCATTAAAGAGAAGAAAGCTACAGGGCTATGCCTAATGCCTCTATATATATATATATATATATATATATATATATAAATAATATTACTCCTCAGTTATAATTTATGTGACTTACTTTCCTTTTTAGTCAGTCTAAAAAAGAATGACATATTTTTATATTAAGTAACAATTTAATTTTAAAATGTATATTTTACTCTTAATGAAATGATTTATAGCCACACAAAATTCTATCATTCATTTTAAACCACAAGTTTTAAAAGTTTTCCTTTCTTTCTTAAACTCCGTGTCGAGTCAAACTACCTCACATAAAATGGGACGGAGGGAGTAATTTATTGTTGAATTATTTGTACCTGATTAATTATTTTACAATTTTATATGCTCGTTTCAGTATTTTAAAAGGTTGGGGTGTGAGGTGAGACATTTTATGCAGTACGGGGCGAGACATAAGCCCCGAGACACGGAGCATAAGTCTTATGGATCTACGGAGCGTAGTCTCATGTATATTTAATTTTATAATTTTATTACTAAGAAAATAAGCGAAACTAAAACTTTCAATTATTTTACAAATAAATTTTAATAAATAACCTATAATATATAGAAAAAAATATTATGATTTTTATTTGAGAAAGGTATTAATAACCAATAATGAAGAAAAAAGTATTACAATTACTATTTGAGAAATATCATTACACCAATAATAAAAAATATGATTTAAAACAAAAAAAGTTCATAAACAAAAATAATAATAATAATAATAATAATAACGCCCAGGGCGTACGTTTTTTTTTTTGGGTCTAAGGCGTACATTTTTACTCCCAAGGCTTACGTTTGGAGCTTATGCCCCAAATTCTAGGATTTACGCTCCATGGATCTATGTCTTCAATTCGCACCCCAGAGCGTTTTTGGTACGCCCCGCCTCAAGACTCGCACGGAACTCGCACGGAACTCGCCCAAAAAATATTTTTGAAAACACTGCCTCGTTTTATGAATCTTGTATGACTTATAAACCTAATGGGAAGAAAAGGGAAAGAAGTTTAAACAATCCAATCGTCAAGCTTGTATAAATAAATCTATATACGAGTAAGATTTTTCATTAAATTGTTAAATGGTAAATATTGTGACTAAGCAATTAATTCATAACTCAAACATAAATAAAAAACCTAAAGTGTAGCATTGATACTTTTCAGAGCCATGGTACTAGACTACTACTAGCAAGAGTTCTTCCAACTAAAAGGTATCAATTTATCATATAAAATATAAATCTTATATGTTGGACTATTTTTAAAAAAAAGTTTAATGAACTCATTTTAATTATTTAAAGGGAAAAGGACATGATATACCCCTTAACTTTGTCATTTAGAGCTGATATACTCTCGTTATGAAAAGGGCTCATATATACCCTTACTGTTTTACAAATGACTCACATATATCATTTTCCTCTAACGAAAGTGAAAAATATCATTTTTAAATTAATTTTTTTACTTGTTTTCATTTTTAATAAAAGCTAATACATGTGGAGGTATATTTGATCCTTTTGACTATTTTTATTCATCAACTAATTTATATTTATTACTTTTTTATGGTCATATTTATTTTCTCACTTATTCTCTTATAAAATTTATTATAGATGCCCCAAATATTTTTTTTACGGATATAAAAACTAAATTACAATATAGCCGTACAAAAATTAATTTTAATTTTTTTTAACTTTTTAGTTTTTTTCCACTCACACTTCTTTCTTTTTATTTCTCTTATTTTTATACTAAAGAATGAAAAAAAAAAGTAAAAATAAAAATTCAAATAAAAATAATCAAAGAAGTCAAAAAATAATTTATGCATGAAAAAGATTAAATACATGATTTTTTTTTTTAAAAAATTTAAATTATTTTTTTTACTTTCGTAATGGTAGGGGTATATGTGAGCCACTTTTGTAACGGTAGGAATATATATGAGCTATTTTGTAACGGTAGGAATATATGTATGTCACTTTCATAACGAGGGATATATTAGCTCTAAATGAATGAAGTGAATAAAGATATTTTAAAAATTTATAATTAATAATGAAGCAATAATGAATCATTTTGTCAAAGTCTGTATGTAGATAGCTGCCAAACTACTTTCTTTAATGACGTTTTGACAATTCTACATTGACCATGTAACCTTAATTTAATTGCCTAAAATCAACGGCCTCTAATCTCTATCACTCCATTAATTAGAAAACGAGTTTTCATTGCGACAAAAAACACGGTGAAGTTTCTTAAATTGTATTGTTGTCGCAATTTAATCAATTGAGTCAAATAAAAATAGGATTTGCTCACTTTATTTTTACTTGTTTATAATAGATTTTGATTTTTAAAAATAATAATAATAATTATATATTTCTATATAGTAAATAAGCAAAAGTGAACGTGTCTTCAATAATTCTGATAATAATATGAAATAAGAATGTCTCAAATCATACCTTGTTCTATAATCTGAGTGAGAAAACACAGCATCATTTATTTGCGAAACAAAGTCAAATACTCAAATCCTTTAACTTCTATTTTAGGTAGCCCAATAAATTACATGGTTGGAGGTATGTGCTAGCTTTAATGTGAGCTATCTTTAAATCTAAGAGTTGAAAAAGCACTACTTTTGGAAGGTTCTATGAATGGTAGACATTAAAATTTTATTGAATTTAAAATAATATTTTATAAAATAAGTTTAGTTTATTTTCAAACACTAAAAGTAAAATTTTATAAGACGAGTCAATTTCATTTTCAAATTGTAAAATTCATTAAGATTGCAATAATTTTCATCACTAATTTAAAAAAAAAAAAACAAATTGACATACCTAGTAGGACCAAATCATCTCTTCATTTCTCCAGTCACAACTCGAATTTGCAAAAAAATTTGGAACCACAGAATTGCAAAGATGAAATATTCAATTTAAGGGTACTTCAAGTCTTGTTTTTGAGTTTCGGCAAGTCCATACTCCAATGAGTGTTAAACTTGGGGTATGTGTAGACATCAAAATTTTACTGCATTTAAAATAGGAATCTACTTGACAAATCTTCAAACTATAAGTATAGGACTTTACAGGACGAGTTCAATCCATCTTTGAACGGTAAGGGCTGTTAGGGTTTCTGTCAGGTTACTTTATCCTAAATTTTAGCTCACTCTTATAAAAAGTATCATATTGCCCTGAAGAGGCATCTCAAATATCTCAGAAATTCTTAGGATATTCACAAAGAGATCAACATCAAATGTTGTCTTTCTTAAATCAAAGTGTACTCCAGTTTTGTTGGCGATCAAATATATTACAAGAAGGTTCAAATTATCTTATGTTCGAGAAATATGTTATTAATTAATGACCTTTGAATCACAAAGAAATCTTAGGAAAGAAGAATCAAGAGAAAAACGAAGTTGTACTTTCAAATATTCATCACTAAAATCATTGTTTCATCATAATCTATTTATGATCGTAATTAATTTCTTTCATTTTAAAATTTGTTGCTTGTTAATATATGGCATGACACACTCCTTAAGAAAAATATTAAATGTTATACTAATAATTTACTTTAGATGTCACCCCTAATTATTGTTAATCATCTAAATATTAAAAATGAACACTCCATTCATTTAAATTTATTTGTCTGATTAAACTTGTCACCGAGTTCAAATACTCAAATTCAAACAAAAAAAAATGGGAATTTTTTTAAAAGGTCAATATTTTAGCATTTAATGAGACCTCTTATCAAAATTTTCAATATTTATTGAAAATATCAATATTGTAGTTTGTTATACTTCTGATTTATGTATTATTTAGTTGTTTAATTTGAAAGAATACAATTATTTAATAACAAAAAGAAGAAAATCACAGGAGATGAATATTTTAAAAAAAAAGATCATATCACTTAAAATTCTCATCAGCTACAAATCCAAAAGTAATTGATTGTATTCATTTCAATATGTATGATATGTATATTTGTATTCATTATGATTTTCATGTTTAGATTTGTATAATGGCATTTTTATTTCTTTATTTGTTTGTATTCATTTCAATAGGTATACCAAATGAATTTATAGTTATTTAAGAAACATATTTGTATCCATATACTTAAGTAAACTTGTGTTGGATACAACATTAATTTGTATATTTTTCAAAAATGTATATTTTTTCTTAAAATTCCAACAAAGTTTGTATTCCAGTCATAAAAACATATAAATTTACAATCATAGTAACAATCAAAATTTATATTTTAAAAAAAATATTTGATGATAAAAAATGTATTTTTTATCTGTTATGTATTTCAAAAATATATTATATTCATTGTCTAATTTATAGAACATCTACAAAATAGGATTCCAAATGATTTTGTATTCCAAGCATCCAACATACAAAAAATCAAAATAATTCAATCATTCACTGTTTGTATTCCAAACAAATTACAGATTAAAAAATGTATTTTCTTACTTTGAAATATGACTGGTGATTTTGTACTTTAATCTTCTTTGGGTCCTTCTGCATGTGAGAAAAATGCAAAATACTTCAATTCATTGAAGAGATAACTAGAATTGTTGATGCCGTTCAACAAAGTATCTTGGATGAGATATTTACCCGAAACTCTCAAATTGAATACTTTAGTGACCGTCTAACCTTTAAATCCAATATTCAGATAGTAAATTATGAAGATCTTCTGAAGATCCAATATACAAAATACGATCCAGATCAATTTTCGAATCACTTTTTCAATAGCCCTTCTTGAATCACTTCCAAATAAAATAAAAAATTGACAGTCAATGAATATTTGATCATTGTTGTATTTCATTGACAATCTCAAAGTTCAACGAAATCAGTTGAATTTACTTCGAAATCTCAATCGATTATTTCAACATTTTCTTCTCTAATAAAAACAATCGCAAATCAGTCAAATTCTCTTCGTCAAAGGTGGAAAATCTTTTGAATGATTTCTGAGATTTCTTAAAAAAAAATGGAGGAATTTGATTTTTAAAAAGGCAAGGTTTAAGTTACTTGAGGATATGGAATAACGAAAGAAATAGTGAGAGAGAGAAACAGAAATGATATAATTTGGGTAAAAAATGTAGAGAGAGATAATGAGATCTTTTGTTTTTTCCTTTTAACTCGTAATGGAGTCAAAAAGTGGACCCAATTTGAGAAATAAAAGGAAGGTAAATAAATTATGTTAAGATAGACATTATTTGCTAAAATATTGACAGTTTGATATTTTTAATAATTATTTTAAAGTGTAGATGTTTTTTAATAATTATGTTAGATTGTTAGAGATTTTGACTAGTTAGCTAATTTATCCGAAAATGATCATGAAAAAGGTTCTGACCCGGGCCCATTGCAACTTTTGCACTTTGGAAAGACCAGGCCTGCTTCAAATGCATCTCATATTAAGCTTGTTATACTTTTAAGACCATCCATTAATCCCAATAAATTTCAATTAAATGCATCGTCTCCTTCAATAATACCTATGCCTTCAACTTGTTCTAAGAACAAAATAGGATTCTAGATGTAATAAATTATTGATACACAAAAACCTTATTAAAATTATCACAAATCCTAACAAAATATAAGAAATATCTTCTTGCAGTTCTGAAAAACATTGTTATCAAGTACGTTTAAAAGGACAAATTGATAAATTCAAAAAACTATTTATGCTTCTCTCTTTCAACTATTTTGAAAGACCGTATGATATACTAAATTGTGATATTTTCTTGAGGTTGTGTGGTTTCAAATACCTCCTAGTTCCATTTTATAGGTTGAATATAAAGTTTTAGAAAAAAAAAACAACTTCAATATATAAATATAACGTACCAAAAATACTATTATAACAATATGATTTGACATGTTGGTAAAATTAAAGTCAAAATGTCATAAAAAATAGTAGTAGTTTTTCATCTATGATATAGAAATGAAAGATGTAATTTTATTTACCACATAAATGACTAATTTTCTTATAATATAGTGTTGACAATGTGCTTCCTTTGTCTCAATTTATGTGGCATCGTTTAATTTGAGATAAATTATAAAAATAATAAGAGTTTTGAAATATTCCTTGATCATTTGTGTGGTCATAATTCATTTCATTAAGGGATTGTTCG
This sequence comes from Solanum appendiculatum, assembly GCA_018342035.1. NCBI lineage: Eukaryota > Viridiplantae > Streptophyta > Magnoliopsida > Solanales > Solanaceae > Solanum > Solanum appendiculatum. The sequence goes on from JAGDQO010000893.1 coordinate 40,896, forward strand.
ATATGATGGATACGGAATAATAATTTTGGTATAAAATGTAGAATTATTTTACTATACATTTAATTAGAGATATTAATTAATCTCAGAATTATTTATCCACACTTGTACTATTAAAAATATTAGTTTAAATTATTTATAAATAAGTTGGAGCTTATAATCTACGAGTTAAAATTTTTTAATTATAAAATATATTCATTGTAAAATGATAATATACATTTATGTATATTTTTAATAATTTTTTTAAAGTGAAATATTTCACCCAAAAAATTATACCAAACACATACTCCTAATAAACTTCATCCAAAAATAAATTTACTAGTATAATTTCATGAGATGTCAGTTGCACGGACTGCCCGTTTGAATTGACTTAAAATAAGTAACTTTTAAAAAGTTACTTTAAAGTCATTTTAAAAATAAATAGTTATGTGTTTATTGATGTGTTTGGCAAAAAAGTGCTGAAAGTCACTTTTTTTTATCAAAATGTCTGAAATACCCTTAAAATTGTTAACATTATAAAAGAATTAAGGATAAAAAAGTAATATATTTGGTCAAAGTAGAATGATTTATAAGTTAAAAAAAATAAGTAGAGGGCACCATACTTTAAACTTATTTTCAGTTACTCTTGACTTATTTTAAGTTATTCTTATAATTGACAAATACTCTAATAAATCAAAAATTGATTTAAAAGTTAGTTTGATCAACTTAAAATCCCATCCAAACGGGCTCTCTTTTTCTCTTTATTTCTTGTTAACACACTTCTCTAGTGACCTCATTAATCGTTCTTTATAACCACACTTTCCATTTCTCCAAACTTGTCTCCAATTTCTTTTCTTTCTCTGCAAACCAACCAAACAAAACCAAAATAAATAATTTCTGTGGCTGAAATAGGATCTGAGATTTCATCAAACAAACACAATTCATTAATTTCTAGGAGGACTAGTTTCAAGAATCTTTCTTTTGAATCTTCAATGTCATCACCAAGATTGCCTGCTAGCAGAAGATTTTGTAATACTACAATTCAACAACAACAACAACAACAACCCCATTTTTTGGATTCTTGTTTTCTTTGCAACAAACCACTTGGTCACAACAGAGACATCTTTATGTACAGGCAGGTTACTTTTGTTCCTCAATTATTCATCCTCTGTTTTTGATTGAAACAGAGAGAGAGTAATTGAATAATGGGGTTCTACTAAAAAGTTCTTTGTTTAATTTCATTAATTATACATAAATTGTTTATATTAAGTGTAAAAGAGGGAAAATAGAGATTGATTATTGTCTGATAATAATGTTATGTTGCAGAGGTGATATTCCATTCTGTAGTGAAGAGTGCAGGCAAGAACAGATAGATATGGATGAAGCCAAGGACAAAAAAGTCAGTCTTTCAGCTTCGATCAAGGCTTTGAGAATAAAATCCACTTCTCCCAATAAAACTACACAAGATTACCCTTTACGTATTAGAGGCAGTGTTGTTGCAGCTTAAATTAAAAATAAGGACATTTAAAACATCCCGCGTTAGCAGAATTTAGACCAAATACTATACTATGAGCGAATTGAAGAATTTTCATTCCATCAAATTACTGCAGGGTAGCAAAGTAATTACAAAACAATAAAGAGGGGGAAAGGGTCATTGTAGAGGAGATGAATGAGCATAAAAGTATATGATTTTTTTATATAAAATAATGTAAATGTTGATATGAGAATTGAGAGGTGGGGTGGAGTGGGAGGGGACCTATCTTTTTGTTGGTTATTCTATGTGATAAAAGTAATGGCTATACTTTTTGGTGGTATGCCAAAGTTATGGAGTATTTTTTTGGTACCACTTTTTAATGGTTTCCTAGACTGTTTTCACGATGGAAAAAGAGGAATAATATAGTTTTATATTTTTTAAATGTAGATATGTGAAACCCCGTTTAAAGTGTCATATAATGTGATGATGATTAGGTGCATCTCTCTGAGTGATGTTAAAAATTTAAATCTTATATCTATCTTATTTGTTTTCTTTTTAAAATTGAGTAACACCTCTCCAAGTGATCATCGGTAACACTTTTGGCATTTCATTTTTTTTTTGTTTTTCTATTTCGATCGTTCAAAAGTTTCAAGTGTCATGTTGAAAATTCGTTAAAAAAATGAGCATGGTAAATTTTTTATATAATTAAACCAAATGTGTATATTAAAACTAGTAATACTGTATATTTTGAACCTATAATTTTAAATATTTAACAAGTTCAGTGTCAAAAACCTAAAGATCAAATCGGTCAATTTATATTTTAAATCCATCTTTTTCGTAATAGAGCACCCGTTCTCTTGAAATTCTGGATACACCTCCGACTGTGTCTACCATCATTTTTGTTCTATTCATATCATTTCTATTTTGGCTATGTTCGGTAAAAAGCTTTTGTCTAAATTATTATTCAAGAAAATTATACAATCAATCACACCCTTTGTGCAGATGTCGTTTGAAAGGATCGGTGACCTAAAGTCTAACATTAACAAGGATATTATTTTATTTTTAAAAAAATCATATATATTCTTATCAAGGACATATATATTTTAGCTTTTGAGATATAAAGTTATTAATAAGCTTCTTATAAATGATTTAATCTCACCAAAGATATTTTTCAAGAAAATTATACAATCAATCACACCCTTAGTGCAGAAGTCGTTTGAAAGTTGATCCTAGGTAATAAAATTTATTATGATTTAAAAGTTGATAATTTGCTATTAAAATTATTTTTTTTAAGTCTCAAAATAAAGTAAAAACTTTCTAAGAAGCGCTATCCTCTTTAATCGTCAATCTTGTGTGACGTCAATTTAAATAAATTGAAAAGTCCAAACACATGTACGGTGTACCTAGGTCCTACCATTTAATGAAAAGAAGAAATGGACCCCCAAAAATGTTTGGAGCTTGAAGTCCCTGTTTTTATGGCTTGACTGTTTTGGTCGGCCCTTTCTTTGTGTTGATGTATAATACACTCTGAGGCAAATATAGAATTTTTTAAAAATACCATTAAAAAAAAAAGTACTAAAGAATTTTCCCTTCCCGCCTATAACTCAGGGGGAAATGAGCATAGCAATCTCAATTTTGCAAATGGACGTCAATTTAGAAATATTTCCGATAGTATAAAGGTATATTTAGACTTTAGTCCGTCTCCCACGTTATGTGACAAATTAAATAGACCCTGATTGATATACTTTCACACTCTCGAAAATAGCTGAGTTGGGCACTTGGGCTACACCTAAAGTCCAATGAGGAGGGCCCATACAATTCCGGGTCCATGGTACACACCTTGAGGAGGGCCCATAATCCAACCCGCCCAGCTTTTAAATAAATTTTAATTGTTATATATTTTTATATAATTTTTTTGTATCTTAAATTATTAATTTACGTCATTATAACTATGCCCCACCCTACCCCACCCCAATTTTTTTCCACTCTTTGAAATGTCTAGTAAGACCCGATTAATACGTTATATGGATATTTCTCAACTTTTAGTTGATTGAATACAAAATAGTATAACTAAAAAAATAAGATTTGGCTCTAAAATGAAATTACCGCCCAAATATGTAGTAGTTGAATAGGAATTCTCCATCCTTAATAAGGACTCTCAAGAATCGAGTTCAAGTCTTAAAATACGGAAATTATTTTGATAGAGATTAATTAGTTTATTCTTAAATATGACCATCATATGTGACGTGAATTCAAATTACTCACAACTAGTAATATATCCTATTGAAAAATGCACTCAGGACGTGTGGTTGGCTGTTACAGGCTGTTATGAATATATCAAATATCGAATGGCTAAAGAAATAGACTATTAAATGCAATTAAATAGGTGTGTGCCAATTAAAACAGTAATCTACTTAACGTAGCCTTGTAATTATCTCTAAAATTACAGTTACACGTAATTTATACATGTCAGTGTCAAACAATCTTATGATATTACATGGGCAATTAGCACATGGGCTTCAATTATTTATTTTGGAGTTATTAAGTTGACGTTAACTTTATAAATGTGGTATAAATTCTTTTTATTGGTGTAAAATGACTACAAAAAGTTATTTTTACCTGATAATTTTTTTTAAAAAAATGATTTTACTCGGAATAAAATTTCAGTATTTATATTTTTTGGTTTCAAAGAATTACGTACTCAAGTAGGCAAAAAAAACAAAACAACAGTACTCCATTCCTTATCATGATTTTAGCATAGGGTTACGCCTAATTCACCGGTCGTAATCGCTTCTGGTTAAAAAACATGATTAAGTAATTAAAAATATATTATTTCTATTTATTTAAATTTTTACATGAGATGATTATACATTTTAATATAGTATCAAAACAGATAAATGGCCACGATTTGAGTCTCACTATCGTCATTATTTTGTACACGCCTCATGCATATCCGGATAGGTTGAAGTATCACCGTCCCCATTATCCTGGCTATTAAAATAATAGAATCAGGTTGCATGTGAGGAGCGTGTTGAAAATATATATTATTAAATAATTAAAAATATATTTTCTTTAATTAACTATTTAAATTTTTAGATGAGATCATCACACGCTTCAATAACACCTCCACATAACAACAAATAAAAAAGAGAAAGAATGAACACATAAACCTTTAACAAAACATATCTTAGAGAAAATTATATAGTCAACATACAATATTACTCATATTCATCATGTGGTACACAAAACATCTAGATTTTAGTTCTATAAATAGAGAAGATCATTTTAGTTTCAATCCCACAACTTTCCCTTTTTACCAATAATCCTAGACAAACATGCTTCTCTTCAAAAATATTTTTTCCCTTACAAGGCAACCTACTTATAATTTATTTTCTCAAAATCATGGTTCTTCCATGTTTGAATATAGTAAAAATATTTCATCATATGAGAACCATAAAAGAGCTAGAAAAAAAATTGTTTACTTGAAATCAGAAAATATAGGACACATCAAAAAATATTCTCAACACAAAGCCATGCAGTTTCAACATGGTAATGGTATAGGAATTGTTGAGTTTTTTGAAGGGAAAAATATTCTTGTCACTGGTGCTACAGGATTTCTAGCAAAAGGTATTATATGAAGGATTTGTGGGTTCGAACCCCACTATCAACATACTTTGCAATATTTTTCTCTTTCTGCCCTAAAATTTAAAATCCCAAACTCCTAATCCTGGCTCCGCCTCTTGTAAGAATAGAGATAAGGTAAATGCTTTGTCTTGAGGTCTAAAGCTTCATATACAAAAGTAGAAGGCTAGTTCACCTATTATTATAAGTCATTTCATTAAAAATAAAATGATAAGTTTAAAAGTAAATTATTTTAAATATAGAAAAATATTTATCTTTTTTGAAACAGACTAAAAAGAATTAATATATATCACATAAACCGAGATAAATGAGTAGCATGTTAGTTACCATTTTTATAAAATTACTAATATAAGTAAAATTTATTAGGTGATTTATAATTGTTTAGAAACCATTCACCCAGGCTAGCTATATATACCTGCCCCTGGAGATAAAGGGTTTGACATGAAAATATACACGTAGGAGGATTTACATATAATTACTTGATAAATCTGTGTGAAAATTTTTACATGTAATTAACTAATAAGTGATCTGGTTGTGTAAATATTTGTGATGACGTCAGTACATAAAACTTGACTTTGATCTCTTTAATTATATATACTATTAGCAAAGTTCAAAGGCAAATTCAACTCTTTCTCTAGATATTTTCCAATAAAATAATTAATATTTTTGCAGCTCTAATTGAGAAGATGCTGAGAACAACACCAAAGATAAACAAGATCTATTTACTCATCAAGGCAAAGGATGAAGAAGCTGCATTTCACAGATTAACGAGTGAAGTATGCTTAAGAATGATTCTTTAATTTTTTTCGCGAAGTTTGTTTTTCAAAATTTGAATTTATATATATAGGATAATTTTTTGGCGAAAGATTTTCAATTTGACCATCCTTTGATGGTTGTATATATCTAGCCAGCCAATGGTGAAGCCTCCAATCCCCAATCCAATGGATGTCAATTGACACATTTTCCCAAAAATTACACTGTGTATTGATATAGGTAAACAATTTAATATGAATAGAGTTAATTCATGTTGTCATGTTTCTTGTGTTTTGACTTCGAAAATCAAAATATAACAAATAATTTGAGATACAAAGGATATTTTGACGTTTCTTATTGAAAATTCTGACTTCACCACTGGTTGACTGATAATTTACACAACTAACTGACCTAGGGCTGCATATCGGTCGGTTCGGTTCGGTTTTGAACATTATCGGTTTTGCTTATTGGCTATCGGTTTGTAGACATGTTAAACCGTTAAAAATCATTAAGTTATCGGTTAATCGGCTATCGGTTAATCGGTTATTTACCCTTATCGGTTCGGTTATCGGGTTAACCGTTAACATATCACACAATTTTTAAAAATTGAAAATCACATGAAGAATTGAAGACTGAAGACAATGCAATTAAACTCAATATGTAACTATGTCCTGCAGAAAGCAAATTTCCAATCACCGAAACAGAAAGGCAAAAGCAGTTTGATTATATCATCAAATACATAACAGTTCAATACCTATCATCTAGTAATAACAAATGAAGATTAAGTTGCAGTAAAATAATTTTCATTAGAGATACTGAATCATACAAACATACAATGCAACAACTGTTGAAAAAAAAGTTGTTATCAGCGGAGCTGGTCGCGAAAGAATCATTGTTTCGCCAAGCAACATGAAGCAATGGACCTGCATGGGATTGTATAACAACAGTGAGAAAATATGCAAAACAAAACAAAATCTTTCCTTGCCAAGATATGAGGTAAAATATAAAGAATAATTGAGACAGAACAAGGGCAACAAAACACCTGAATGAAAATGAAATTGCTGCTTCGATTCTCCAGACTTCACATTCCAAACAACGGCAGTTGTATCAACACTACCGCTAAGGAGATAATCGCCTTTCTTGTTCCACTTTAAAGAGATGATTGGGCCTTTATGTTTGTTAAGAGTACTAACCAATCCCCTGGATGAAAAGTCAGTAAGAGAAAACAAGACATGAAAAGTGGTGGCAATTTATACATTCAATCTTCAAAACAAGTTTTTCCTCAATGCCCCTTACCAGATTGTTTCCAGATTCTGGCTTGGCCATCATAAGAACCTGTCGCAAGCAGGGTACCCTCGCTCTGTACCAGAAAAAGTCATAAATACAAGATTGAATAATAACAAGAAAATAAAATTGGTAACCACAAGCAATGCAGTCTAATTTCAGAAAGTCCACCAGAAAAGTATAGATCAACGAAAGTTAGCCCAAAATAAGCAGTAGAAAACTCACATTCCAGTCAAGTGATATAACATCCTTGTTTTTCTCAGTTGCTTGACTTTCCAAATGGTTCAAAACCAAAACATTTGGGATAGTAGAATTACATGGATCATCTCCAATAGTCCAAATTCTAGCAGTACAGTCTCCAGATCTAATGTGATATTACACATGGTTAGCTATAATAGAGATGATTCCTTAGACGAGTCTAAAACTACTCTCAACCTTTTAGCTAGGAGAAAAAAAATAGAAGTATGAATATGAACATCAGTTGATTCAACACATTACACATTACACAACACAACAACACTTATATATTTACAATTAAGCAGTGAACACCCACCACTCAACATAGCAGCAAGCCAGCAACTCATGTCTCATAGCCTCGCACAATATCACAATTCATTATTCAATCACTTAATACCCAACACTGAACATGTACACTGTACAGTAGTACACAATGTCACAAGTCACAACAGCAACAGGCCAACAGCCACAACACAACAACACTTAAAGAAATTTCTCAACACAAATAACTGAATAAAACAGCAGCACTACAAGCTGCAACATTGTAGAAGTCAAATGTCGCACAACTTAAAATTGTCTAACTAACATAAAGCCACTGCAAGTCTGCAATAGCCCACAGCCCCACACAGGCACAAACATAATTTCAAAAATTCAAAATAGTAGTCGCACAACCTGAAAATTAAGTCCAAACTCCAAACATAATACTAATAGTTCATGTTCAAGTAAACAAAATAATAACTAGTCAATCCTTAAGAGTTGACGATTCTGGTTCCTGTTTTCCAAACGACGCTCAACATGCCTCCTCAATGAGGTAGTCCCAGTATTGTGCGAATGGTAATAAGTAACACGACCACAATGAATACATTTTACTGTCCACAATCCATCTTCTTTTTCTTCAAGTTTTTCATAGTGATTCCAAACAGGTGATCGAGCACTAGAACCATGACGTCGAGGCATGATGAAATCTGATTAACAAAGAAACAGAGAAAGTATTAGATAATGAAAGAGAAGTCAAGATGAACTGATGAAGAACACCAAGTTCTACTTAGAGCTTGCTTTGCACAAATATTTGTATTAACCAATTTAACATAATAAAAGTCCACCTCTATATTAAGACATCTACCTTCCTTCTCCTTTAGTAGAGTTAGTGAAGGAAACCTCCAATTTTACATGTTATCAATGCAAAGTTCTTTTCCAAGTTTAGCCAAATCTAAAGAGAAATAAGATAACAAGTCAAGTCTCAAGGCTTAAACAAAAAAAGTATTAAATAAACTATTCACAATCTTTCGTCAATGAGGTTCTTTTCTTACCTTGTTCAAGTTGCTCAAGAAAATCTAAATCTTCCTCAATATTTATGGGTTGTGGCTCACTCCGAAGCCAATCTTGAAGGCACACTAGAGCTTGTACCAATTTAGGTGTTAATGAACTCCTAAACGAATCAAGAATGCGCCCTCCGGTACTAAAAGCACATTCAGATGCCACACTTGAAACAGGAATAGCCAACACATCTCGAGCCATCTCAGAAAGAGATGGAAATCTTGGTGAGTTAACTTTCCACCAAAGCAATACATCAAAATCTGGTTTTCCAATTTCAGTATCTTCTTCAAGATATTTAACTAATTCTGACTTTAAACCTGCTCCTCCTCCTTTAGATGTATGCCTATCTAATTCCTCAAAAAAGTTCCCAAAATCTCCTACTCGTGCAAACCTTGAATCAGAAGTATCCACCTCATTAGAAGAAAGTAGGCCACTTTTATCATTTGAATCAGGCTTTACATACTCATTAAACAAAGATTCCATGTACGTTCGCACACCACTTTCTATAGCAGCCCCTTTGTCTCCAAACATCTTCTTAAGTGCAAAGCGAAGAGTGTTAAATTTATGACGAGGATCCAAAACACATGGTATGAAAAGCATCTTATTCATTTTTTCAGTATCACCCCAATATTTGTCAAATTTCTCCTTCATATTTTCTGCCATTTTAGCCAAAACACGATCTTCATTTGATATCAATTGATTCAAGTAAACACCAACTTGACAAATTTCAAGAAAATGAAAGTTTGATGTAACATATCGTGATCCAGATATCTTCAAAGTAAGATTAAAAAACATTTCAAGAAAATTTGTAATTCTCTTTACACTCTCCCAATCACTACTCAAAAGTGTACCTGTAGGATTTTCATCCATAATATCAACAAACTTAAGATGTAGTGCCAAGCCAATATCACGATCGGCGTACTCAACAATTGCACCTTCATATTCAATAACCCTACTCAACATCATGTAGGTGGAATTCCACCTTGTAGGAACATCCAAGCATAAAGACTTTTTAACAAGATTTTCATCTTCACAACATTCTTGAAACTTTTTCCACCTAGCAGGAGATTGCCTAATGTATCTCACTACTTGCCTAACTCGTTCAATAGACACATTTGCTTCTTTTGTACCATCTTGAACAATAAGATTTACAATATGAGCCATACACCTTATGTGAAGGTGACTACCACCCATTAGGTTGGTCCCCCACTTAGTTAATTGCTTAGACAACTCAGTTATTGCCACACTATTTGAACTAGCATTATCAACTGTAACCGTGAAAATCCGTTGCAATCCCCACTCATGTAAACACTTACTAATACACTTTCCAAGATCTTCACCTCTATGACTAGAGATTGGACAAAAATTGATAATTCTTTTATGCAAAGTCCAATTTTTATCAATCCAATGAGCAGTAATGACCATATAATTGATTCTTTGTATGGAAGTCCAAGTATCAGTGGTTAAAGACACCCTTTGTTGTGTTTCATTGAAAACAGCCATCAACTTATGTTTTTCTTCATCAAAAAGATTAAAACAATCACGAGTCACAGTGGTACGAGAAGGAATGTGGAAACAAGGTTGTGCTACTTTCATAAATTGTTTAAAACCTTCTTTTTCAACAAATCTGAAAGGAAGTTCATCAAGAATTACCATACGACACAAGGCCTTCCTACACTCTTCCTGATCAAATTTCCATGTAAAAACAACTACATCGCCCTTGTTACCCCCTACCACTGGTTGAAATGCTAATCTTGATTGTTTGATATCAATATTATGAGGCATCTTCGGGCATCTGTTTAAATGAGTAAGCATTGCCGTTGTACCATGTTCTTTTGTATTAGCAAAATATTCTCTCTTACAATAGTTGCAAACACCCTTTTCACTTCCATCAGAATCATTTTTACGAGTAAAATGATCCCACGCACGAGATCTTTTTTTCCTTTCTTTCCTTACTTTGGACTCAACAGTTTGAGTTTGACTTATTGCATTGGTATTAGAAGCTCCACTTTCACCGACAACCTTATCAATTATGATATTTTCAGCCATGATACTTTCACCAAAAACTGCGAAAATATATAAAATAATTATTTATTGATATATTTTTTATAAGAGGATGATGTAGCCCTGGAACTGTTGAAGGAACTAAACAAAGACTAAGTAGTTTGTTAAAGCAAGAACTACAAAGTACAAACAGTAGGGTAAGTAGAATCAGAAGTTACGCACAAGACAGTAGACACATCACACAAACCAGCAAGTAGAAGACAACAAAGTTCAAACAAATGAGCCAAAATGCCAAACTAAATGCCAATTCAAAGAAAAAACAGTAATGCCAATTTAACTATTTCAATTGAAGTTTCTCATTAATCAAATCCAAACGTCGCAATGAAATCGTGAAATAAAAGTGCAATTTAGCCTTACCAGTTGCAGATATTGAGAAATCGTAAGCGCCCGAGCTGAGCAGAGCAATGAGCAGTGAGCAGGGAGCAGTGAGCAGTGAGCACTGAGCAGAGTTCTATCTGAGAGTGAACTTGTGAGCTTCTAAGTTCTGAGTCTTCTAACTTCTGAGAGTGGAACGAGACACGGAGACAGTGTGAGAGTGAGCGACCGAGTGTTCTAACACCTAATTAAGAATTCACAATCATTTTCTCATAAATCAAATCCCAACATCACACTTCATAGTGAAATCTTGAAATTAAGTGAATTTAAAGTTTTGACTCGTTGAGTTGTCGTCCTCACCTGAGACAGTGGATGAGGAGTGAGACTTGCCGTTACCTTGCCTGAGAGGCTGAAACCCTGAGTGACTGGAGTAGCCGTCGCCTCGCCGGACGCCGAGCAGTGCCGCTTTGTATCTTTGAACTTTGGAGAAACGGGAAGAGCTGCGCTTTGGAGTTTGGAGAACTGAAGAAGTTCAAAAAACCCTAACTGAGAGTGAGAATTGGGAAATTAGAAATAGGAAATGCAGGAATAAAAATAAGGGGTCTTATCGGGGTATCGGGTAACCCGAAAATATTTCCTTCCCAACCCGAGACCCGAACCGTTAATCCAATAATCTTAATCAGTAAACCGAGCCCCGAACCAATAACCCAATATCCCGAACCGTTAGCCCAATAAACCAAAAATCGGTTCGGGTTAACGGTTTGGCCCGAATTTTGCACAGGCCTGAATTGACCTATAATGTAAACGGACAATTTACACCTCAGTTTTGTTTAAAAATCAGATTATGGAGTCAAAGTTATTCAAATACCTAGAAGGAATGCATGGTGAATCCTACAAGTTGTTCATACAAAATAAATTGGTTCCTGTGGTTGGAAATATATATGAGCCAAACCTTGGCATGGATATTATTACTGCTCAACAAATTGCTCAATAAATTGATTTGATCGTTAACTCTGCCGCCATCACTACATTTGACGAGAGGTTGTTATTATTATTATTTCATTATACATAAATAATAGAAAAAAATTATATTACTAACATATAAAGATATATCTTAATTAAAAAAAATAATTTCTTTTTCATGTTTCTAGATATGACTTAGCTCTTGATGCTAACGTGAATGGTCCGCGTCAACTCATGATGTATGCCAAAAAATGCAACAAACTTAAACTTCTTATTCATTATTCTACTGGTATGTTTTTGAATATTCTTTGAAAAAACAGCATATATGTTTTCAATTTGTTATATACATCATTAATATATATCTTTTTTCTTTTGCATTGGTATCAGTGTAACTTAATTGAACACAATAGATTATTATTATGAAGCTTAGTACTATTATTGTAAGTCAAACTTAATTTGATCAGAGCATATAACATAAACTCTTTCTAGATAAATCTATAGTTTGGGTTTTGATCAACACAAATATCATAAACAGATAAACTCTTTCTACATAAATCTAGAGTTTCAGTTTTGATCAGGGCAAATAACATAAATTCTTTATAGATAGATCTAGATCAGTTGTCGGTGTTTTTTTTTTCCAACGCCAAACCAATCAAATAAAATCACAAATCAATTTTTTTCTTCGATATGACTTGATTCATAAGTTCAGTTTGACTTGTACATTTGGTAAATCTTCTAGATATAATATGCATTTGATTTACAATATTGAATAATCTCAATTCTTTCATTTAAAGCGTATGCCAATGGAGAAAGAGAAGGGATGATATTGGAGAAGCCTTTTACCATGGGAGAAAGCATAACAAAGGAGAAAATTACATCAATTTCCCCTTTTATAAATTTTCCATCATTGTATGCTGACAATGAAATTGACTTAGTTTCAAAATTGAAGAACAATGTTACAAACAATGGCTTGGAGAAATTAATGAAGGACTTGGGAGTTGAGAGGTATTTTCTCTCTTTATACAAATTATATTTTATTATTAGAGACTCGCAAATTTATGTGAACATTTCCTCTAGAGAGATCCATCAGTAATATGCTTTTTTAATAATTAATTTTTGTTGATAAAATAGGGCAAAGTTATATGGATGGCAAGATACATATTCATTCACAAAGGCAATTGGTGAAATGATGATAAATAGCATGAGAGAAGAAATACCAATACTCATTCTTCGTCCCTCCATAATAACAAGTAGCTATAAAGAGCCCTTTCCAGGCTGGATACAAGGATTAAGGTGTTATATTGTTTATTCAACTTTTTTTTTTTCATACAGGGTTCCATACATTGACAACTCCTTAAATTTGTTAGTAAATTTCATTTAGACATTCAACTTATAGTTTATTTCAGTTCAGCACCTGAAGACATGATAAAATGTTCATATAAGTCACTTCCGACTCAAACGTCTATTACGTAGATAAGTAAATCACACAAAATGTCTCTTGCTTAATTGGAACGTGCTTATGATTTTATGACTTATTGAGGCTAATTCATATAATAAAATATTATGACATATTTTAAGTGGTTAGCATATCTATAATAAGCGCGCATTTGATCAGAACGTGCACAAAAGCTTTTTCAATGTTTGAGTAGAAAATGTCTAATCAATATAAATAGAATTTCATGTGTTCCAGTGCTCAATCATAACATAATATAGTTCGAATATCTAAATAAAATTATTGATAAATTTAATGGACTATTGATGTATTCTGCATATTTATACGTTACCAAGAATATTAATGTTTCTAATTTTTCAAATTCTCTCTCATAATTAGGGTACTCGACTCATTAATCGTATTCTATCGAAAGGGTGACCTCTCTGGCTTTCTTGGTGATCCCGATTGTCATCTTGATGTGGTAGGTACATATACTTCTTCAATCGATTTAACATTTATCGTTGCATCAATTATTTTTGAAGTGGATTTCATCTAAATTAAAATTTTAAAATATTATACAGTATAAAGTTTTAATTACTTAGTTATATTTTCAATACGTTCTTATTACATCCCGGCCTAACAGGTTTTCATGAGTTAACTATGTGGAATTCATTTTAATAATGGGTGGCGGTGAGACTCATACACACGATCAGTAATACTTATATTTTCAATACGCTCTCAGATACCAACCTAATGTGTTTTCATGAATTAACCATGTGGAAATTCATTTTAATAACGGGTGGCGGCGTAACTCAAACACATGACTAGTAATACCTACCAAGATACAATGTCAAAGTCATGTGACCATTTTATTTCTATTTAAGCTATTAGTGAGAACATACTTTTATTTACTAAATTATATCTTTAATATACGTACGCCCCTCACGTCTTAATCAATATTGCTTACTTTAATACCATGTTAAAGTGCATGATATCTCCTTTAGAAGTTTAAGCTATCGCAGACTGAAGAAACTATTATTTACTTAATTATATATTTGATAGTTATATATCCAACAATTACATTATTATTATTAATATTTTTTTTTGCATTAATAGACCATTTATTCACTTGATTTAGGTTCCAGTTGATATGGTTGTAAAAGCAACAATGGCTGCAATTGCAAAGCATGGATACTTACAAAATCCAGAACTAAATGTCTATCATGTGACATCAACATCTTTGAATCCTTTCACAGTGTCTCAATTTTTTGACTATTGCTATGAATACTTCACTTCATTTCCTTTTATTAACTCAAAAGGAGATGAAGTGAAAATTAGGGAGATGAAATATTTTAACAAAATGTCAAATTTTGAAAATTATTTTTGGGAGGTACTAATCAAACAACATGAAGTACAAGATGATTTAGCTGAAGAAGAGATTATAAAGCTTCAAAAGCGTTTTAAAAAGGTGGAATATTTGAAGCAGTTCAGTAAGCTCTACGAACCATACTCTTTCTACAAAGGCCGGTACGTGTGATAACTATAAATATTTTATTGTAAATTTAATAAACATCTTTAATTCATAAAAATCAGATTATAGATTAGTTTTTACATTAGAAGAAAAGACATTAATCGTATAATATAAGGGGCTAAAATCGAGTGATTTTTTTATAGAGATTTTAAGGATTTCACCTGTCATTATTAGTATTATTCTTAGAAACTATATAAATTATGCATCAATAAACAATTTAACTTTAAATGCTTTATTTTCCTTAATAAATTAATTAATATAATCATTTAAATGTCTATAACTTACATTTTAAACCACAAATTCTATCCGTCAAATGTAGAATACAACGAGTGTAATTACTAAAACACGAGAAATAGATGTGTAATTGCTATAAAAGTTATTTTTCTATTCGATGTCCGATACTTACCTAAGACCCAACTATCCAATAAAACTCTTCCGTTTTTTTTTTGCTAGGTTTGACAATGGCAACGTACAAAAGTTAATGGAAGATATGTCTGAAGAAGAGAATAAAAGCTTCGAAATCGACGTGACCAAAATTAATTGGAGAAATTACTTTACAAAGACCCACATTCCTGGTGTACAAAAATATGCTATACACTCTTAATTATGTTGAAACAATTAATATTTGCTGGTACCTTTTTGATAAATGCTACTTGAGACATTTCATTAATATACTCAAACAAGAAGCACATTATGCAAAGGTTTCTATTTCTGCAATTACTAACAACTTATTTCATGACTTTTATTTGAACTGTAGACCCCACTTTGAAAATAGAGATACCAACATCAACAAATAAAAAGATTTATCCATCAATAGTGAAAATTACATTAATAAAAATCTAAACGAAAACATCTCGTATTGATTATTAAGACGATCATACTAGCTTCCTTCATATCACAACTAAAAATAATTAATATTTTATAATATTATCCACGCATAACGCATGTTCATTTATTATAAAAATGTATAGGGGATACTAACAATAAATTGCACAACGACATTCAGTTTCTGAATTCGCACAAAATACATCTCTAACATTTTTAAATTGATAGGAACACTGATCCTTGCATTTACGATCACCAAGTCCAAAGTTGCAGTGATCTACTTTAATTCTGACCATGCATATCTTACGTGGTTTCCAATCCTCTGGAACAATTCTCCCATCTGTAAGAAGAAATATAAATTCATCATCAATAAAGATTTCTTTTTCGATTCATTGTTGACCTTGTTCAAGAATTATTTTGATTCAATACGTAGAAATCAATAAAAAAAATTATTCATTTTTACCTGATGGATATGTGAGAAGAAGAGCCATGATAGAAAACAAACATAATAGCAACAAGTTCCTCATCTTCTTTGGTGCAAACCTAAAAGTATTCCTCCTAATTATTGAATGCTTGTTTCATGTGATAAAAGTTGTTTAAATAGAAAATGCGTAGTAATTGAATCTTGATTTTAAAATAACAAAAATCTTTTAGTTAAGGGAACCAAATTAATAAATAGAAAATGCATAGAATAGTACATGGACTTTAAAATAGCCAAAATCTGTCAATTAATGGAATTTAGTGTAATTAATTTTTAGTTGTTCCCTTTTTAGACTCTATATGGAAATTTTGCATTATATTATATTGTAAATCTCTAAATTAAAAAAAATATATTGTAAATCTGTAAAGAGCAGCTCCTTTAAATTTCGACATAATTATTTTCCCCTTTTAAAGTTGTAAGAATTTTGAAAATTAGTATTAGAATTCGCGTGATGCGTGAACGGTATTGTGATTATGAAAAAAAAAAGATTATAGAACAAAAGATGGTGGATTAAAATATGACATATATTAAGTTATTGAAAAAAATTAAATTGCAAGTTCACAGCCTTCTTCTTTTTATTGTACTAATTTTTGGACACATACATTGCACGTGTTTCTAGCAACTATGAATATTATCTTGGCCTTAATTTATGCAACACTTTTTTACTTGGTCTAAATACTCTTTAACCATTTATTATGTGATTATAAATCATTTATTAAGGTAAGAAAAATAATTTTAAATTAAATTTTTTCTAATTATAAAAAGATAACATTCATTTTGAAACCGACTAAAAAAAAAATGCCATTAAGACAAAGAAAGTATTAAAGGATATTGTGTTTGAATTATAAAAATAAAATTAATGAAGAAAGTATATCTGACTGAAATACAAAATTAATATCCCAATAATAAAAATTAGGAAGAATATCTTTGACTATCATAAATTCTTAATGAGTATCAATCAGGAAACATGCACCATAAAATTAAATCAATATTTTACACAAACTCAATGACAATATTATGGTGAGCCTGCTTCAATTTAGGGATGGCATTCGGTATTCGGTTTGGAATTCTCAAATTTTGGGTTTAACAATTCTGTAATTGGTAGTTAAAAGTAGACATCAAATACTAAATTTTTAAATTTTGATTTAGTAATTCGGTAAATTAAACTTCGGTTTGATACGGCATTTGATAATATATACCGTATTGAAGTTTTAGCCAATTGTATTACAAAATTAATACTATTTATCTAATTATTTTTATTTTTTTAATGTGGAGGCACGATATAATAGAAGATTAACAAGTAAGAAGACATCAAGAAAAACAAATTGATACAACTAGTATTTAACTTGTTTATATTTATTCTTTAACCTTCTCTTTGGACTAGTACTAATAAGTAATGGACATATTGATATATGAGCTTCATTAAGTAAATAATTCGGTATTCGGGAAAATACCGAATACCAAATGGTACAAATATCTCATACCAAACCCAAACCCGAATATCATAATTCTAAAATTTTACTCCTGAATACCTTACCGAATACAGAATTACCGAATACCAAATTATCAAAAAATTCGATAATTCGTTTTTCGATATTTTATGCTCAGCCTTATGCTTCATACATATTAGAAAAATCTTTCAAAGGTAATTACAAAAATCTCCATTAATCTATATATGGAGTCAAATTACCATTCCTTAATGTAAAATCTTTAAGTAGCACTACATATTATAATGGATTCTTAGAGATCCTGCAAATCACATGTGATTATATATGCCAATATGGCTAGCTAGTTGTATTTATAAATGCCTATTGCGCGTAACATACCAATAACAATTATTAAAAATTTCATAAGATATTATGAGAAGATAATTTAAAAGCATACCAGTGTGCTTAACTCAGAATTACTGGACGATTGCAAGTTAATGTTGCTTGAGGCTGGTAATATATATGGAAATACAACATCTAATAGTTTTGAATTATTAAAATGTCAATCAAAAGTTTAACGATAATTTTATCTTTTAGTATAACACTACTCTTATAATAGTTTTGTAACGAAATGCAAACATACATTACATTCTAATAAATACTTCTCCATATATTTGATATAAAATTTGTGAAAGCATCGTGTAGAATTTTTATGTATAATTAAGGCTGTACTTCCTCGGTCCTATATTAGTTGATCATTATACTAAAAATAATTATTTTATATTAGTTGATCACCTTACTAAATAAAAAAAGCATTAGTTAATTTTTTTTATATTATCCTTGCAATTAATTTTTTTTTGAAAGTGTTCGCATTTGTTTGTAAAATTCTCAAGAAGTTTTTTAAGGGTGAATTTGTAAAATTATCTTTTTATTTATGATTTTTTAAGTACCGTGTAAAATAGAAAGTGATCAACTAATATAGCGGTGGAGCAAGGAATTTCATGGGTGTCCTGAAATTGCACAACAAACACCTTTTAAAAAGGAGGGAAAATTGTTGCTAGTGGATTCAAGCATACGAGCATTGGCCCATTCAAGGTGTCTAAAACCCATGAAAAGCATTTGAAATCACTAGACTATAACAACCTATTATATCAAAAGTGTCCAAAATATGTTATTTAATCACTTTGTGTATTATTTTACTTGTATATACGGTATTTTTTTCCGACGAATGATGTCTAATTGAACACCCTGACTTGCGTATGCCTCCGCCCCTGAACTAACATAGGATGGAGGGAGTGTACATGTCAAATCGTCAAGCCAAATCGAATTGATGAATCAAGTCAAATTGAAAAACAAAAACCGACTTATGATTTGCTAGATTGATTTAACGTTGAAAAAAAACCAATCACTCTTGAGTCTTGATTTGGTTTAGTATTAACAAGAAAAAGTCAAACCGAAATCAATTCCATTAGACATGGATTTGGGACTGAAACGTAAACCTACCTTTTAAATTACTGCTTCATTTAGTGTATGCAAACATAAATTAATTAAAATTTTCATTAAATGTAAATTAATTACAATTTGTCTTGAAACATGTAAATAATTATCCTGCTAAGTGTGGCGAAGAGTTGCAGTAAATTTGTATATCAAAGACAGTCTTCCATCATTTTTTTGGTAACTAATTTAATTTTATTAATCACCAAATAAGCATACAAAATTTTGTATATCAAAGACAGTCTTCCATCATTTTTTGGTAACTAATTTAATTTTATTAATCACCAAATAAGCATACAAAAATCCAACAAAGCTTCATTCCAACTTGTTCAAACCGAATCCATTCGATTTCTAAAAAGGATGAGTCTCAAAAATAAAGAAACACAAAAACACATAGAGGATTGCACCTAGATACACTGCTACTTCCACTTGTTCATAAGTGTTGAAGCGCATAATTATGTCATTTAAAAGATTAAGCAGTTAGGGAGATCACACTTTCATTATTTAATTGTATTCTCAACACACTTTCTAACGTACGGGCATGCTTTCTTTTTTCATGGGTCAAGCACGTGAAAATTCTATTTTTTGATTATTACATTTCCAGCATATGATAGCATCTTTGAAGTGATACTCCATTTTATATTTAAATGACAGGCTACTTTAGAAAATTTTAATTTCTTAAATATTGATTGTTGACTAACTAAATTTATACAACTAAAGTAATCAAAACTTTTACCAATGTTTGCTGCTAAGCCAGATGTAGTTGAGAAGAGGAAGCGATCGTACAACTTCATAATGAAATAGAGTTATATATTTATTTTCTTGTCTGAAAGGTTAATCTAAAAGCAGATGGAACTATTGAATGCAGATGAAAAAATTTGAATAGTTTTATCGGAAAAGGGCCTAAAATACCCTCGAAATATTGAAAATGGTACAAAAATACCCTTCATCCATTTATTGGCTCCAAAATACCCTTATCATCCATCTTTGGGTCCAAATTTGACCATTTCTTTAACAAATTTTCATTTAAATTATTTAAATATATATTTTTAAATACGTGGCGCTCAACCATTGGTTATAATTTAATTAATTAATAGAATTTATAAGCCTACCCATTACCCACCCATTACTAATTAAACCATTGGTTATAATTTAATTAATTAATAGAAGATGGCAAGAGTATTTTGGAGCCAATAGGTGGATGAGGGATAGTTTTGTACCATTTTCAATACTTCAAAGGTATTTTAGGCCCTTTCCGTAGTTTTTTTTTTTCAACGAGATGTATATTTTATTTCTTTTACTATGTATTTTTTTGTTTACCATCATTCCTATTTGAAAAGATATAACCTCACCAGTCCAAAAGCACAATTTTATCTTATTCATAAGTAAACCGGGATAAATAGGCTTCGTTGTTATGCACTTTGAATAATGATGAAGGATAGGAAAACTATAGTTAAGTAGTAGGTAAAAGGTTGGTAATATATGTGTTATTTACATATTTATAACTTAAAAGTTCAATATTTTTATAAGAAATAAAATATTTAGCTTCACAATAAACATTTCGAAGCAATATCTATTTATAGTGGTAAGGATTCATTCAAGTCAACAAAATATTAGTCATTTGTTTCAATACACTATTTTGGTTCTTGTTGTAAAAAATATTATTGACAAATATATAAAATCGAGTAAATTAATTTAACATTCCTAAAATAATTGGTGACGTTCTAAAAACTTGAAAAATTTCTTCAAAACTTGGATATGAGTTTTACTACCTTTTTTAATCAACTGAAAAGGTCAAATAATGAAGTTCATAAGATAACAACAATCAATTAACTGATCATATGAGAAATCAACTTGTTTGTTTCAAGTTTCAACACTAAATAATGTTTACTTGTATTTTGTGCTAAACTGATGGTGTTATTCATTATATGATACCATCCAAGGGAGTTTCATTCAGTAGTTTGGGATTGAGGAGTTGGTGGTATTTTTGTAATGTTTTTTTGAGTTTTGAGGTGAACGAATAGAAGTTAACTTTGTTTATCACAGCTATGGGCGAAGTGTTTGTTTTGGTCTGTATTTTTTGGGAGAGTCCCTTTTGGTCTGCAGCGTCCAAAAAGTGTCCGATGTTTGGCCAGGCTCACTGAAAAGTGCAGGATTTATAAACCTGAAACTTTGCTGGTTTATGTCTAATATAGGTTCAAAGTAAAAGTTTTTGGTGGATTTACCTGTCTTTGAATTGGTTTTGATGATGAGTAGATGTTTACAGGGGTTAATCAATAATGGTATTTATAATCTGAAGGAACATATTTAAGGATTAATTCTCCTCAAGAATTCTTCTAAATTGACTGCTACATTTTCAGGTCAGAATATTGTTACAAACATCCTGAATTATTTTGGTTTTCCTTCCCTTTTAGAAGATGTTCTTGTGTCATGTGTGTTTATTAAAGTGTTCAGTCCCACGTTACCTGGATTTAGCTATGGATATATTTTGGGGAAGGGTGTTAATAAACATCCATTAGCCAGTCGTATCCAAGGGTATGGCGTAGCGGCCAATGAAGTCTCAGATTTCAATCCTAGCATAGACAAAAACACTAGGTGATTTATTTTCATTTGTCCTAGCCATGCTAGACAGGTTACCTGATATCTATTGCTGGTGGGAGGCCAGGTATCCCGTAAAATTAGTCGCGGTGAGTGCAAGCTGACCCGAACACCACGGTTAAAAAAAAAAGAAGAAAGAAGAAGCATCCATTAGCCCGTCCAGGTTAGCAAATTCAGTGTATTTGAAGGATTTTGATGGACTAATACCAACCTTTTAAAAGAGTTGCTTCATTTGAAGTTCCTATTTTATGGTAGATTTCTCCGCCACTAGAGTTCGTGAAGCGTTGGCTCTTTAGAATAAGCAATTGCGATATCATCTATCTTCTTCTCCAGATCAACCTACAAGGCTCCTTATTTTGTTGTGTTGAAGAGTTTCTGGTTTCATACATTGTACACTTGACATGACATTATTCTTTGATTTCGCTTTGAATTTTCTCCCCTTTGGCTGAAATTTTTTCGACATTTTTTAATGATTGAAAATCCACTATTTGAGCTATCAAACTGGGATGATAATGAAGATCTCCATCTACGGCTCTACCTTTCTCCACTTAAATATCAAACTTGGTGTAATAGTTAGGTTTCTAATCTAGATGTGTTCTTAGTTATTCCCTTTTTAAACTCTATATAGAAATTTGGGCATTATATTATATTGTAAAACTGTAAAGGGCAACTCCTTTAAATTTCGACATAATTATTTTTCCCTTTTAAAGTTGTTAGAATTTTGAATATTAATATAAGAATTTGCGCGATGCGCGGATGGTATTGTGATTATGAAAAAAAAGATTATAGAACATAAGATGGTGGATTAAAATATGACATATATAAAGTTATTGAAAAAAATTAAATTGCAACCGTCATGCTTGTTCAGTCGTCCACAACCTCCTTCTTTTTACAGTACTAATTTTTGGACATATATGTTACGTGTGTTTCTAATAACGATGAGTATTACCTTGGCCTCAATTTATATAATACTGTTTAACTTAATCTAAATACTCTTTAATTATTTATTAAGGAAAAAAAAGAATTTTACAATTAAATTATTTTCAATTATAAAAATGTAATATTCATTTTGGAACGGATTAAAAAAATTGTGTCATTAGGTCAGAGAAAGTATTAACCATTGTGTTTGAATGACAAAAATAAAATTAATGAACAAAATGTAATAAGTTAAATAAAATGTCAAATGTTGAGTGTCAAATAAAATCATTTTACGGTGGACTATATCGAATTGTAGATGAAGAAAGTATATTTGACTGACATACAAAATTAATATTCCAATAATAAAAAGGGAAAATTGTATAGAATCGCAAACATTTAAATCATATTAAATGATATAGCTACTGTTTAGGGAAATTCTAATTCGCAGCTATAATTTCGCTCAATCTTGCAATTCGCCTGATTTGTATAAATCCAAAATTTGTATAATTCGGTTTCTGATGGTATAAATCTAGAAGTTTGTATATGCTTACCCTAACAATTTGTATACGATTTATGAAAAATTTATAAAAAAGTACCCTGTTTGTACATTGGCAAGCGAAATATACAAACGGAATTCTGAAAAATTCCTAAATGTATAAATACAAAATTTGTATATACATACCCTATTTGTTCGCAAGCGAAATATATATATATATATATACAAACCGCAATCTCCATAACAAACGAAACTGTAGCTATGGAGCGCAATTATTGAAACTATAACTATACAGCCTTATTATAACTATAAAATCTTTAAGTGGCACGACATATTATTATAAAATTTTAAAATCCTGCAAATCACATGTGATTATATATGGCAATATGGCTAGCTAGTTCTAGTTGTATTCATAAAGAGAGAAATATAGAAAACACTCTGAACTTGGCGCAAATTATTAGTTTCGTTCCTTAACTATTAACAGTCTTAGAAACACCTCTCCACTTGACTAACTATACTTAGATACACCCACGATCTTACACATGACATAACAAATGGTCTCTGTAACACCTCGAATTTCGAAAGAACTAAAGAGAAGTTCGTACGAGTCACCATCAGTTTTAAGTTTGGGTCAACTTCAAATGACCATATCTTTTATCACATAAAGAATTAGGTGGCCCATGAGCTAGCAAATCGAAGGTCTTTGAGTCCTATTTCCAACGCCGTCAAGTTTAATTAATTTCGAGCTCGAAGTAAAAAGTTATGCCCGTTTGAGTGAAGCCTCTCTATTTAAGGCATCTCATTCGTTTTAGAAAAGGGTATTTTGGTCTTTTCCTTTTTCCACTAGGCTTAACACATTTTTACTGACCTAATTAAGGGTTTAATCAGATTCTAAATCACCTATTCAGGTTCCTAAACACTTAGGGGTCGTTTGGTGTGAAGGATAACATAAAATAGTCCCGGGATTAAATTATGGTGCCACTTAATTTGTTGTTTGGTTGGCCAATATGGGATAACTTATCCCGGGATTAATAATTAGTACCGGGATAAGTTATCCCTCCCCATAGGTGGTATAATAATCCCATCATAATTTATCATGGGATAAACTTATTAAATGACAAGATTACCCTTCAAACCCTTTAGTTTTTAACTGTATTTCATTTTCCTTTATCCATGGTAATTTCATAATTACTTTTAAATCTCTTTTAAAATTGTTTTCGTTGTTGTGCTGATTTCCTATTGAGTCAAAATTAAAGGCTTTTAAAAGAGTCTTCATTAGGTTTAAAGAGGATGTAATTGGCAGCTTCCTCTATTTTTTATCATTCTTTTTCTAAGTGCAATGCTTCAGTTTGAACGTAAAGCGGATGTAATTGAATCTTCACTATGATCATGGTTAATGAGGATTTAAAAGTTGTTTGATGCTTTTTTTTTCTTTCTGTGTTGTATATGATCATAGTTAATGGTGTCACAAGCATAAGCATTAATTTGTTTTTGTTTATTTGACAAATATTATATTGCCTTTTTTAATTCGTGTTGGGTTTGAGAATCAAGAAGAGTTTAGAAGGAATCACTCAATTCTAGACAAGTTAGGACCCTAAATTGAATAGAAAAATTCATCGGATTTTCTGGGTAGGTGCCTGGGGCGGCGCGCCACCATAGCTCCAAGGCTTGACTTCAGTAGTTCAGGCCCTAGGGCGATGCACCAGCAGTGCGCCAAGGCCTGACTTTTGAAGTTTAGGCCCTGGGGCGACGCGCCAGCAGTACGCCAGGGTTGTCTGGTCCCTTTTCTTTTCGTGCTTCTTTCCGAACATGTTCCTTTGAATCGTTACTAAGTTCTCTTCTTTGTATTAGCTCCTAAAGGCTCCATTAATCCTTGATAGATCCTACATGTCTTAATTTATATTTAAAATTAAAGTGAGTTTAAGAGAGAAGTTCAAGAGTTTTTATTGAGTTGATTTTGAGTTCTTGAGTTCCTGATCCTTGTTGAAAATCCATTCCTAATTATTGAATAGCTATATGTTATACATTGAGGTTCTTGAGTTGATTCGTTCGTGTCTAGATTTCAGCATGAACCCTATGAATTGAGTATTCTTGAGATGAGTAATATCGTTAAGTTCTGATTTATGAGTTCTTGAGTTCTGAGTATTCTTAAGATGAGCAGTATCGTTGAGTTCTGAGTATTGAGTTTTCTATATTGTTATCGAGATCCTTGAGTTGATTCGTTCATGTCTATATTTCTGCATGAACCTTATGTTGAGTTATAAGTCTTGAGAATCTTTTAATGCCAATATTTGTGTTTTAAACTGAGTTTTGAGGAAACCTTAAAGAGACATTATTGAGTAAATTTTAAGGGAACTAAGTATTCCCAAATGTATCATTTTTACATTGAGAAAAGAATAACTTTGATTTCTGAAAAGAGTTTATGAGTTCAAAGATATTTCAGAGCAATTACCTCTTTTAAGAGAATAGTTTGAGCAATTATCTCAAACTAGAGGAATAGTATGTTTTACACATTTGAGCCTGAGTATATATTATTGGGAGTAGTATTGAGCACTGATATGAGGATGAGTTCAAACAACTCACACTCCTCATAAACTATGTAACCGACATAGGTAAATGATCGTACTTTTTAGACGACTCATTATTGGTTTCGAGCATAGGTTAGTGGATTCACTTAGTTGAGATATTCTATACCCCGGCAAGGTATATGATAGTTTTGGCAGCGTGGGTGAGACGCTGTATCATCACATAGCTCATAGTGATGGTTGTCGGTTATAGAATCTCCCAAATAAGAGTAAAGAGTATTTTTATACATCATTGAGATTATATCTTCTGTCTTATAATGCTTTAAACATTCCATCTCTATTATTGCTTTTGTGTTGGAGTTGAGTTGAGGTGAGTATTTCTCTTCCAGTCTTGTCAGTTCAGTTATCTATGCTTTCAGTTCTCCTTGTATACTCGTACATTTAATATACTGATGTAATTCAACCTGTATCTTATAATGATGCAGATACATGTATTCAGGATCATCAACAGGTGCTTCGCTGAGATAATTTGACATTCCAGTTAGCTTTGGTTAGCCTCCTTGCATTCCGGAGGATTTCCCTTTTTCCCCTTTCAATTTAGTCTTTTTAGGGTATTGTTTGTGGGTCTTGTTCCAACATCCATGTTAAACTATAGATGCTTCATAGATAGATAGAGTTGAGGAGTCTTTCATTATTTACTTTTCCATGGAGATGTTTTTTTGTAAATTATTACACTTACGCTATTTGAGTATTTTACAGACAGTTTGAGTTGAGGATTTACTTTGAGTTAAACGTTCAAAACAAATATTCTGTTTTTAAGCCTTTTATTGCTTGAGTTAGTTTTCTGCTTGTAGTCAGCCAAGATGAGGGTTCGCTTGGGGACCAGTAATGGTTCTCGAGTGCCGGCCACGTCCAGGGTGTAAGCTTGGATCGTGACAGGCTCAAACTCTCACTACAACTAAAACAGTTTTTACCATCAATAATATACACATTAACAAAGAGTGCTAAAGCATTTACCGGCATTAGTTAATTTCCATTAGATTCAATATAGTTATAGGTTTTAGAGACATTTACATAGAGTGCTAATTGCCGCTAAAAATACATATGTAGCGGTAATTAAGCTATTGCCGTTAATTAATTATCGCTAAAGATCATTTTTAGTATAGTGTCTTGTAGAAGCATGAAGCTCTTAATAAAAAGTCGAGAGAAGTGTTGAAACACCTCTAAACTTGGCGAGAACTTAGGAGTGTATTTCACTCATGTTACAAAATCACAAGTGTATTTAAATTCAGTTAATCAAGTAAAAGAATATTTTTAACTATAACACTACTCATATAATAGTTTTGTAACGAAGTGTAAAAATACATTACATTCTAATAAAAACTTCTCCATTTGATATAAAACTTGTGAAATGAAAGAGTCATGTAGAATTCTTATGTATAACAAAAAGTGGATAGTAAAAAATTCAGTTACATAATTTTGGGTTCAACCCAAACGGCATGAACCACTTTTAGTGGAGTTAATATCTCATATAGTCACTCAACTAATATTTCTTTTCACAAAAAGTCACTCAACTTTCATTTATAATCTCAAAGTCACTCAGCTATGAATTTTTCTCACAGAAAGTCACTTAACTATGAATTTTTCTCACAGAAAATCACTCAACTAATAGTGCTTTTCACAGAAAAGTCACTCAACTTTCTTTTATAACCTCAAAGTCACTTAACTATGAATATTTTACCTACAAATCACTCAACTATTGGTATTTCATTTAGAAAGTCACCCAACCAATTTAAATGATTTTTGATTAAATTTTGTTAAAATACAATTTTTGAGGTACATATTGAAGGAAGGGAAGTATAGTTAATGTATGAGTAAATAGTAATGCTTTATTTTATTGCTTCATGTATTTTACTTGATTGGAATGATCCTTAATGTATAACTGTCACGACCCAAGCCTAGGGCCTAGATGTGACCGGCGAATGGGAACCCGAAGGAACCCCAAACAAGCCTCATAGCGTATCATTACACATCCTTGGTCGCGGAAGCAATTAAATGACCATAAACGATAAGCATAATCAAGGGGGAAATCGGGACTAAGGGAGCAAAAAAAAGAAATGATACATAAATACCATAGATGAGTCAAGCTCAAGCATAATACACAACTTGTCCAACACCACCTCTAAACATGAGTACTTAGCGGGGGCCAAGACAAACTACCGGGCGCACCCTCATAGTCAAAACATAACTAGAAAGGAAAAGTTTTATACATAGCAAAAGATCATGAGCAACGTCCCAGAAATGGAGGACTCACCAATAACCACTATAGAAAATCGTACTAGCCACGCGGAGGAGGATGGTCAAGCGGTGCTCCGGTCCCTACATGGTGACATCATGTAGGCATAGAGTATGCGTTAGTACATTTTTGAATGTACTAAGTAATGGGATGCAATGAAATGCTACATAAGATGGACATCATAGGAAAAATACGTAATCATACCCAATAGATAGCATATTAATGAAATGATATGTATAATGATGCTTACATAAAAATCATATTTAGTGGGACGTAGTACATGTGTGGCGAGTGACCATCAATATAGTATTTCCAAGGCCTACCACCCCTTGGAGAGGCGAAAGAGGTACAAACCCCTCAATATGGTTACACGGGCCTACCACGCCCCGAGCTAGGGACCAAGGTACAAACCCCTCGATATGGTTATACGGGCCTACTACCCCCCGTACTAGGCAACCAAAGGTACCAACCCCTCGATACGGTTATACGGGCCTACTACCCCCCGTACTAGGCAACCAAGGTACCAACCCCTCGATACGGTTATACGGGCCTACTACCCCCCCGTACTAGGCAACCAAGGTACCAACCCCTCGATACGGTTATACGGGCCTACTACCCCCCGTACTAGGCAACCAAGGTACCAACCCCTCGATACGGTTATACGGGCCTACTACCCCCCGTACTAGGCAACCAAGGTACCAACCCCTCGATACGGTTATACGGGCCTACTACCCCCGTACTAGGCAACCAAGGTACCAACCCCTCGATACGGTTATACGGGCCTACTACCCCCCGTACTAGGCTTGGTCGACTCACAACACTTACTTAGGGAAAATCATATACATGCGTCCATTTCATCATCATTTCAGTAATTACATAACCATCCGACTCATAGGACGTACCTTGGACCTTCCCTTTCCTAAGAATTCTATAAATGGTCATTTTATCAAACACAAGGTGGGCAATTGTTCATGTAAATGAAATCATGTATTTCAAGAATACTAAGTCCAACCAATTCCAAAATCCATATACATCAGCCCACGCGACAACATACCAAATATATATAATCTTCTAATTTGTCATGGAAGCATGTAAACCATAAACCATCACATAATAATTCCATTTCATGATAATATGCAAAATTGGACCATAATAGGGTGTGTAGTAGTAATTCCATAATAAAGAGTTCATAAATAATCATAAGGAACCATAAACTTGAAGTAGAAATAGAGGATAAATGGTTGGACTTGTGGAAAGGAAGGTTTCCACAATCAAACCCACATACCTCAACTTTGGAGAATCCTTGATGAAGATTGGAATGGAGAATCGAAGCTTGAGATTGAGTCTTGAATCCGGAATTAGAGCTTGAGATGTTTGAATTTGGTTGAAGATCTTGGTGGAATTTTGGAGAGGGCTTAGAGAGTGTTTTTGGAGTTTAGAAAATG